>JAZKJV010011646.1:0-422500 GCA_037367405.1 Ottelia alismoides | reverse complement strand
GAAGATGTAGTGATACATCTCTTCATCTAAGAAATCCAGTCTTCTGGGAACCCTCTTCTCCTCATTGACGTCCATAGGAAGCGCCAATCCACACAGTCATAAGCTTTTACAAAGTCGATCTTCCACAATATACCCTTTGCTCCACTGCGTCTCCACTATAAGCAAATCTCTAATGCCACCACCAAGCCATCCGCCATTTGCTGACCAGGAATGAACGTGGATTGGCCCTCCAGAACAATCAACTCCAAGACCCCTCTAAAGCCTGTTTGCCAACACTTTTGCCACAATGAGGTAGATTCCGTTCGATAGCGCAATTGGTCTGAAATCATCAACTCTTGATGGGTGATCTTTCTTTGGCAGCAAAAACAACATTTCCATATTAACCTTCTCGAACCCCTTGTTCCCTTCTCTAAACTCTTCCAGTACTTCTAGGATCTCAGCCTTCAGAAGGTCACAAAACTCTTTGTAAAAAAATACCGGGAATCCATCTGGCCTCGATGCTCCTTCCACATTTAGACCCCAGACTGCCCTCTTCACCTCGGCCTCTGAGAATGGAGCCACCAACTCCTCTGCCTACCCTGGCGCTATAGACTTCACCCCCTCCCCAGCCAACCCCAACCATCCCCCCGCCTCCTCCGCGTCATCTCCATAAAGTGGTCTCTCAGAGTACTAGCAATTTGTGCCTCCCCGGAGAGCCTCAACCCTCCCACATGAAGTTCTCGAATGTGATTCCTTCTCCTCCTGCCAGAAGCCATAGTGTGAAAGAATTTGTATTAGCATCCCCTTCACGCAACCACTTCTGCCTGGATTTTTGTCTCCATTCTATATCTTCTTTCTTACTTCCATCATAATGACTTCCAAAAGCTTGGATCTCTCCATTGTCTCCTCCTGATCCAACCCTCTTAGATCGTCCAACCCATCCAGATGAACCACCTCTTTCTGCGCCTCTCCTCTCATCTCCCTTCTCTTCATTCTTACCTCTCTCCCATACCTCATCAAGAAAGACTTGAGCAGTGCCAGTTTAGACGCTACCCGACTCACCGCCGAACCCACTGGACTCCATCCCTTCTAAAGATCTGCCACCAACTCTTTGAACCCATCTTCCAACAACCAAGACCGCTCAAACCAAACGAAGAACCTGCTTCTTACCTCCTCACCAAAGGACTAGATAATGGGCGTGTGATCAGAGTGAGCACGCGGTAGTGCCCATGCCCGCGAAAGTGGGAACTTTTCCACCCCCTTCTTGGAAAGTACTTTTCCAACCCCTCCATTGGTCTAAATACTTGTCTATAAATGGAGTTAATATTAAAAATGTAGTAAATATAAAAATCATAAAAATAGATGTTAAATACATATTACATACCTACAAATTTCATGTTTCTATATATGAGGTCCTTTATGTTTTTTTCCTTAACGAAAAATATAGATCACACTGAGATGACAACTTTTATTTTTGACACCTTTTGATTTGATCTCATTTACTAATTCTTTTTATTTTCTTGATTTTCTTGTTTTTCCTTATTCCCTATTGGGCCATGTGTCTCCTTTCGGGGAGGTCACGTAGACTGCCCTTATTTATTCTGTACCTCCTCCCTCCATCGTTGGATCTCTTGATCCAACGGTGCTCCTTCGTACCACTTTTGAATGAATAGGATATCAGTCGTTCTAACCTGATAAGACAGGTCAGCAATTGATGAATCTCCATTTCATTACATTTATTCTTTAATTTTGGCCTTTAAACTCTACCTAAATGCATGTAAATCCCATTATTTTTCATGAATTAGCATTCATTCTATAAATATATTATTTAAAGCCAAAAATAAAAAATAAATACAAGAAAAGAAAATAGAAATAAAATGCTAGGGGTATTTTATGACCCTAAACCCCAATACCTAGATAAGGAATAAAGTAGGGGGAAATAAGGGTAAAAAACACAATAGAAATCCTATGTTTTGTTTTCTAATGATCCATTTTTGGGACTCGTTTTATTCTTAATTATTTATACCTAAAATAAAAAGACTTTGTACGTGAAAGTTGTAGATAAAAATACAATGAAAAATAAAAAATTAATTTTATCTAAAAATAATATACAATATCCATTCTACACTCTAAATAAGATTCTAAAATCCAAAATTTACAGACCCATATATTCTTCATAAAAACTCAAATGCATCAAAATCATTGTATATAACTTTTAATTATCTATTTATTGAAGGTGATTTCATTTAATTTGGAGTTAAAATGCAAAAGTGAGGTTTTGGATCCCTATTGTACTATATACGTGAATAAAATATTCATTTTATTTATTCTTTATATTTTGCATTATTTTATATTTCTATTATTCAATAAATATTATTTATAATATACATATATAACTAGAATATAATAAAATCATAGATGAATGCACTATACATATACCTATGTAATAAACACATCTATTTATTTAAATGTACAATTGGCCTCATAAAAATACAACAAAATACATTTGTGTATCTGAAATAAGTGATAATGAAATAAGTTATGTGTATAAAATAATAACATTTAAATTGCATAATAAAAATAAAATAAGCTATATATAAGTAATTATACCTATAACTATACTTGTAATTAACAACTCACAATAAGTTAATTCATAAAAATAAATATAATCATAATTAAATACTATAGAAAGTAATAAATATTTTTTACTCTATAACTTTTTTGTCATTAATTTGTTTACTATTTTATTTTTTTATTATCTCTTATTTCCTAATATCTTTTGTCCTCTACCGGTTTATGTGGACCAATGAGAGGCTGACGCTTGTTGATCTCTAGTCAACTAAGCCTTTGGTGCCTCTGCTCTATCAGATGTGTCACCTCCCCCCTCTTTTCGTCCCTTTCCTGGATGATCAACCACTCCCAATGATCTGATTTCTCCTACAAATCAATCGTTGATTGACCTTCACACATGCCTAGATCCTTAATCCCTTGTGTATAACCCCTATTCATTAGAAATCGTTGGTCAATAAGGACCCCTACCTCCGTGTATAAGAAAACCTCCTCTTTCCTAGGTCATTTTGATCCTTCTTTGAGCCCTAAAATCCCTTGTTTCGTGTGTGCTCTCGGTGATAGATAGAGCATCCCCCAAGGTCGATATGGTGTTAGGAGGAGAAGAGGCAGTCCAAGGTGGAGTTCCACTGATACCTCTTCTCCTTGGTGCACATCAGGTATGAGCTGCACATTTATCCCTTTTCAGATAGGTTTAATCTTAGCTTTTAATTTCCTGCCATTTATTTTATCTTTAGATCAATAATTTAGTTTAGATCTCAAAATAAAAGATCACTGGAGTGCCAAGATCCGACCTTTTTCCATCATGTTTCCCACTGTATTTGACCCCCATTCTCACCCCATTTGCTTCCCCCAACCCTGGTCCACATTCTCGACCCTTCGACTTATGCTTATCACTCCAAGTTAATGAATCGACGTGTGCTCCTCCGTCTTCCCTTGAGCATCACTTCCCGCACCCATCTCACCTTCATTCCACGCTAAATCGGTCAAAGCATTTTCCCTCAAGCTGTGATATCTCTATGCAGGTCATGTGCTTAAGGTAGCCTCATCTGGAGGTCGATATGAGGAGGAGGAGCTCCTCTAGCTGCTTCATTCTTCATGCCTTCACCAGGGACTATCAAGGGTCTTGATGGATCTCCATATCACCACCTTTATTATATCATTATGACCTTAAAAACCCTAGCTAATGCATGTAAATAACATTTTGTATAAATTAACATTCATTATTTATTATATTTATTGTATATAAAATACAATTTTTAATGCCAAAATTATAGAATAAAGAAAATAAAAGAAAACGAATAAAATGCCAAAGGTATTTTATGACCATAAACCCTAAGAACAAGTCAAGAATTGATTTGGTTGACAATGAATAAAATAAGGGGATATAAGGTCAAGAAATCACCAATAGATCCCATTTATATATTCATAATTAGTTCTTTTTCGGGACCTACTTTGTTTTCTATTTTGAATACCTCAAATAAAGAAACTTTGTACATGAAAGTTGTAGATAAAAATACAAATAAAAATACAAAATTAATTATATACAAAACTAATATACATTGTAATTTTTATAATCTAAATAAAAAGCCAAAATCCCAACTTTCCAGACCCATATCTCCTAAATAAAAACTTGAATGTTTCAAAACACCTTTAATTATATATAATATTTAATAAGGTATTTAATGAAGGTGGTTTCATATTTTATGAAGTTAATGTGTGAAAGTTAGGTTTTAGACCTTTATTATCTAGTTTACGTTTATAAAATATTCATTTTATTTATTATTTAATATTTTAAAATTTTATATTTTTATAAATTTATAAATAATATTTATAATATATATACATATTTTAAACAAGATAAAACTATAAATAAAACACTAAAATAAAATAATAAACTAAAATACATATATGAAATACATATATTTATACATATATAATTATTACATATATTTATTTAAGTGTACAAATACATTAAAAAAATAATAAAAATATATTTATGTGTATTAAAATAAGTTATAATTTTATAAAATAATGATATAATAAAATAAAAAAATACAAAATAAAAATAAAATGTACAAAACATAGATGAATATACTTATAAATATTCCTCTAAAAGTAACTTCTAATAAATTAACTCTAAAAAAATAAAAATCATATTAAAATACTATATAAAATAAAAAAACATTTTTTATTTTATAACTTTATTTTAATAAAATTATTTATTAGTTTTTGAATTATTTTTGATTTTTTCTTCTGATTTTTCTTTTTTATGGATGACGTGGTCCAATCAGATCACACCAACCGTTGACCTCAGGTCGACTCTGACCCTAGGTCTGCGACTAGTCAAAACCTAGCCTAGGGCCCTATTTCTCGATTTTATCCTGCTCAACCCTTTCACCCATTTGCCTTGATTCCTCAACGACTTCTGTTCCTTGATCACTGTACTTACACGTCATATTATGGCCTCGATTGTTAGATCACCAAGACGTGTCGTCTCCATGGATCTTTCCAGCTATCCAATCACCTGGTACATAAGCTCTCCCTTCCCCACTTCCAAAATTGGAATCACTTCTAGCTGATTTTCTCTCCTTGTTTTGTGTCTGGAGGCTTGAGATTCATGACAGGGATCTCGCCCTATCTTAGGAGGATAGAGGATAGCATAGGGGCTGATCTCCATATATCTGATGACCTCCACCATCATGAGGTCATCTTGTCGGTTCAAGCTGACTCGAAGTTCATTTTCTTACTTTGTAACTAAGTTTTAGTTTCTAGATTTATTTCCTGCATTTAGATTAAACTTTTATTACTTGAGTTAACATCAATCCACCTCTTGTAGTTCGTAGGAGTGCTACTATGGAAAGCTTTCATCTGTGCTTCCCCTTGATTTCCGATGCACCTTCCACCTTCACTTCATTTCTCAACGCCTTCTCTATCGTCTTCCACCTTCAGTCCACCTCAAGTCCAGTCGAATCTAGCTATCTGTGCTCCTCCACCACCACTCCGCCAGAGCACTCTGCCTTTAGTCATTTCATCACTATTTTGCACCTAATCGAGTCAAGGTAGTTTTTCCTCAACTTGGGTTCTATTCCTGTGTAGTTGCTCGAAGCCAAGACCATATGGGGTCTATTGGAGTTCATCGGATATACTTGGAGCCTCATTTCCCGTGCGACCTCTTGTGGACACTCTGGACATCCCCAGAACATTTTGAACCCTCCAATCGATAGAAATCACCCCCAAGAAGCTTATTGGACGAAGGCTCGCGCCAAGCAGATCGCAGCTCGAAGGAATGGAAGTTCTTCCCCATTCTTCCAACCTTCGTAATCACCGTCTGATTCATCCCTTGCCCTAGTTTTGGTAAGCAACATTGGATTAGACCCTGTCTGGATCAGAGGTTTAATCTGATCCCGACCATTGTTGCGTGAAGTGGTATCGTGCGTCCTTGAGCTGACGTGTGGCAAGTGAAAAATGCATCACCGTTGGATCGAGCCCTTTGTTTAGCCCAACAGACTTTTATATCTTAATTTTAGTATTCAATCTTTCATCTGCAGTGTATTTTATTTATGAATTTTTTTTAATATGAATCTCGTAGTTTTTGATACTGCACATTGGCCCTTGCCAGCGAGGCTCATGCTCCTGTGCATGTGGGTTTCACTATTTTGCGAGCGAGCCCCTCTAGGTTTTCACATTTGTATTTGGTCCTTTAAATTCAAATATTAGTAATAAACTTTTGAAAAATTGTAGGAATAACCTCAAGTTTATTTTTATTTTCATTTATGTCCCTGTTAGTTCGTTAAATTTTGTATGTTTGTTCTATTTATTGAATATCATGTCTGTGCTCCAAAAAATACCAAAGAATAGGTTTAATCTTATGATTGCACGCACTTTCACTCCATAATTATAGATTTTCAATTTACGACTTTTTAATATTTATTCCAAAGGGAGCACATTTTTGCCGTATTTGACTTGAAAAACCATAAATATAAAATCATTTTGAAAAAATCATCAAAAAATTATTTTATTTATTTAAGTATTTTTAGCCTTCAAACAAAAAATCACTAAAAATATAAATAGAAAGTAGATAAAAATAATTGAGCCAAAATAATTTATAAAAATTTAAAGTTCTTAAAAATCCCAAAATTTTCATTTTATGTTTCATAATTTTCTTTATTACATATTAACATTGTTTTGAAGAACATTTTACCTCATTTACTATTTTTAATCGACATTTCAATTTAGCCAACTTATTAAATCCCTGATTTTGGATATTTTTTACTTTAAAAATCCATAAAAATTAGCAACAATACTTAAAAAATCAAAAAAAATAAAAAAATATTTAATTTTACGATTTTTATTTATTTTTAGTTGTATTTATATCTATATTATCCTATATTGTATATATTGCATTATATATCCTTATATTGTATATTTAAAAAGAAAAGAAATTAAAAAATTTAAAGTTTAAAACAATTAACAAATATTAAAACAAAATTAAAATAGAAAAATAAAAATCCCATAAAAACAAATAGATAACAAGAATCACACATTTTTGCATTTATTTACACCATTCTCTCGTTTTGTTCCATGTGTTTGATCTCTATAATACTTACATCTATACACACCTTTGTTGTAGAGTTATAATAAATTTTAACTCCACATATTTTCCTTTTCATATATATATATATATATATATACATATATTGTTGGTTAACTATTAAATTTAACAAGATTCATGAGTGGTCATTACATTGATTATTGTTCTGCCTTGTGGATTAACACGACCCTTTGGTTCTTTGTTATTTCAAATGGCACCGACTCTAGGGAGAAACGTCATGTAGATTGGATTTTTACCCATGTGTTCTTGCATGTCTATATTTTTCCTCTATTTATTTTCTATTTATTTTTATATTATTTTTCTGAGTTTTCTATACACCCTCTTCTTGTTGGACTTTATTGCGAGGACCACAGATTGAGGGAGGCCCTCTTTGGAGCACTTGTGCACCTATGTGAAGCTGGTTCAGTGTTTTGACTTAGCAGCAGAAGAAACTTGGAGAATTTTTTAAGACAATGCTCACTTGTATTTTATTTATTTAATTTGTAAGTTAGTGCGAGAGAGAAACAATAATTGTAATATTCAAGACTCTTTTGGATTCTTCACAATTCATGATGTCTACTGCCCAAGGGATTGTTTCCTTGGGGGCCTCGTCTGTTCTTGTCATGTTTTCTCGCTTTTCTTTTTTATTTGTTTCATAATTTTATTTTTGTTTAATTTATGTGATTGAGCCCTTGCATTAGGATCTACTTAACGATATATTAAGGGCAAACACTTAACTACCATGGCATGTACCTAAAGTCTCCTTTGGACTAAGTCAACTTTTGAATTGCTCTTCACTTATTCTTGGAACCACATGCTGCGAGAGCCCTCCATATATCGCTTGCAAGACCCTTGTGGTGGACACCGATGAGGCTCCAAGACCGGACCCTTTGGTTCATCTTTAGGTGATTAGAATATTTTTATTCATGCTAATTGTATATTCTCATCTAGGGTAATTTCATCGGCTTTGCATTTGCATATCGATAGGTTTCAATTCTGCTTAGCATCGTTGCATGAAGAGAGATGGAGCTAAGGTGAGCATTTATGTTGAGCATTCTTCATCATTTTTGCCTCGCATTGCTTTTTTTCTCTCTCCATCTGATTTTGATCACCTAGGTGCTAAAAAGAATTGACTCCTCATTAGGCTTGTGCATTTCTATTAAAAAAAGTTATAATCACCAGGATTTGGACAACTAATATTACTCAACCCTAAAATAAATTAAAAAGAAAAATATTTGTGTTGGGGAGAGTAACCCCATCATTGTCTTCGTTTTAATTTTCTCACGTACACGCTACGATTAGTACCCCAATATCAAGACTCCTAAGTGTTTGTGCACATTTGTATTCTCACCTAGCTCTAAAATTGAAAAAAAAGACCGAGCTCCCACGGTCTTCACAGTGTTGAGTATGTGAATTGAGGGGTTTTGTATTGTGTATATTTGTTTTTGTTTGGTTGTGTGCATACTCGATCCTCTCTGCGCATTTGCACCTTTTTTCTCACATCTCTTCATTTGACAAGTGTGCTCTCTTGATCATTTTCCTTTTGTTTCAGAGTTGTCTTAATTGAGTTGTCTTTATTTGTACTTTGCGGATCCCTCATACCCTCCAGCTGGTCCACCTCCACTTTTTAATGAGGACTTTGCTCCTGATTTTTCTTTTTGTACATATCCTCCTCACCCATAGTGTCAGACCATAGATTTTTACCCACCACCACCACCCTCACAATTCCCACTGATCCACTCACCCAAGACTGACTTGTTGGAGTCACCTCTCATGGAGTCCATCCTTGAGCACTTGATGCGGATGATGGAGTATATGAGACAAAGGATTGATGACCTCACTAACATAAATAAGAGCCACTATTATGCTTCACCATTTGATGATATGGGTTCATTAGTGGATTCTTATGAGAGCTTGCAATCACCCAAAACACAAAAAATGAGAAAATTTTAAAATACAAAAAGATTTCAAGAGACACATTGTTGATTCAAACTGGGGGAGAGGGCACCCATGCTCGATCACTTGCCCCTACACACATTCACCCCATGTCCCACCTTTGACGCCAAGGATGACACTATATAGACTGTTCTTAGTCATCCTTGTGTATATGTTGACTCTGATCTCCTCCTTGTATAGAGGAGATATAAAAATGTAAAAAAATTGACCAAACCTGAAGTGGTGGCTACTATTCATGAGATCATTGATGCCCTACTTTACCAGGCCGTGACCTGTTTATCTGCTCCTAAACCCAAGAAGATAAAGTGAAGACGTAGATCTGAGCATCATATCTTTACCATGGCCACTACCCATGCCATCTCCCATTTCCCTTCTTATAGGAAAGGGAACACTACTACACTATTCATTAGATCCCCCATCTCTGACTATTCTTGTGATCACACTTTCCTTGACGGAGGTGACTCAATTAGCATAATACCCTTCTTGTTGGTACAATCTCTTTACTTAGGGCCTCTTAAGAAAACCAGGATGATCGTTCAGTTTGCTGACGGATAAATAAAGAGGTCGATGGGTATTTTAGAGAATGTTATCATTTGGATTCAGGGCATGAGCTACACTGTTAACTCTTCTGTATTGCACGTGGAGACTCCTACCACTGGGGAGCACTCTCCGATCATTCTGAGACGATCTTTTCTCACCCCTGCGAGAGTCTTTACAGATCAAGAGATATTCCCTTCCATTCTGATGTCGTGAGTGATGTGTTGATCACCACACCTGCCATTGTTAACCAGGACCTGCATCTCATGAGAGCATGGTTGTGTTAGCCGACCCAGAGGACTATGATCTTGATGATGATATTAGACAGATTTGCTTTATGACTAATGATGAGACACGAGAACTCCTCTGCATGGAGGAAGACTTGGAAAGGATAGACCTCAGAGTCCCCTCTTTCTCTTATTAGTTTTGTGTTAATGACATATGTGGGATTTGCATGATTGATACCTTAGAGTGGCTGGCAGATTTAGGACAGACTAAAAAGGACAAATTTGATCTTATTGCTTTCATCATTAAATTCAAGCTTTTTGATGATATTGGCGATCCAGTTGAGACCTCATAGGACGAACATGACCTTACTACTTCCATAGAAGAGTGCATTACTTTTCATTTTGACCTAGCCGAGACACCTAAGGTTGAACACGACCATACTACTTCCACTGACCAGTTCATGTCTTTCCACTTTGAGACCACCGAGGACCTTCATGAGGTCGATCCTGAATGGTTAGTGTCAACTAAGGACTCCAATATTGACATGCACCTTGTCAGATCCATTCCTCAACGGTTCCGCAAGAAGGTCCACTTTCTACCTTAATGATCCTATGTAGATCCACCTCTTTGTATATTAGATTTTGTTTTACTTCTCTCCATCTCCCATTTTCGCTCATCCACCTCATTCCTCAAGTTTTTCCTTGCTAAGCACGTACTTTGTCCTAAGTATAGGGGAGGTAGATGAGCTGAGTGATCTTTTTCTTGTTTTCTTTTCTTCTTTTTCTCTTATTATTTTATTTTTTCTTTTTCTACAAAAAAGGCATCGCTCTTTTTGACAATCTGTTATACTTATGACGTACTTTGTCCTAAGTGTAGGTGGGTGTACACTTTGAGTTCTTTCATTATTTTATCTCCTCCATTGTCTCCTCTTCTTGTCTATACTTAGGGATATCTTACCCTAAGTATAGGGGGAGACAATCCGAATTGTGATTTGTTCAATTCCACCCATGCCCCTCCCTCCCTTTATGTAAAGTCTGTTATTCTTAGGATTAGTTGATCCTAAGTATAGGAGGTTCGGTCGACTTCTCATTCTTTCACTTCTCATTTATTCTTTCTTTCGTTCCTTTATTCCTTGGGCTTTTCTATACTTAGTACGAGTTATGGCTTCTCTTTTCTCTCCGATCTATGAGGACATAATTCAAGATAAGTATAGGGGGTCATATATACTTCGTATATACTTTAAGCCATAACTTATACTTTCATATTTTCAATAATCATGGCTAAAATATCGTATAAAACACTACTTGTATTAACGAATTCATCGAAATAGCTTAATAAAAGATGTTTATTATTCATCAAATTCTTTTTGTATTTACTTATTAATAAAGCGGGGAAAAATATTTTTTGCAAAATGTTTGAAAAATAGTTTGAAAAACTTTTGAAAAATCTTTTGAAAACTATTTGGAAGATATTTTGTTAAATATTTTCAACCTTTTGTAGAAATATTTTGGTTGAAGAAATTTATTTTCTTTGTGTAAAAGAAAATGGTTTTGAAAACCTATGTGCAAATTTTTAAAACTGGTTGCAAAAATATTTCGAAAAATCTATCTATACTATTTGAAAAACCTGTGCAAAATAGTTTTCAAATGTTTGTAAAAATTATCCGCAAAAAATATATTGGACTATAATTTTCTAAATTGTTTGTAAAATCATTTTCAAATAAGTTTGAGGAATATATAGATCACTCAAAAATTATTTATTAATTATATATTTACCAAAATAATAATAACAGATCCCTTGTGTAAATTCTTAAAAACCCTAACTGTTGTAAATATGCGGTGCATCCCCGTGTAAATATCTGTACCTCTCCTTTATACCAAAATATTTAATTTTGAAAAATTACAAAAAATATTTGCAAAAATGTTTTTGAAAAATTGCATTAAAATGTGCAAAACCTTTTTTCAAAAATCCACAAAAGTTTATAGTTTGGAAATAGCATCACAAAAATATTTTCTACATTGTGCATAACATTTGCATTTTCAGATTGAGTTTGATAATTGAATAAGTCTAATAAAATCTGAAGATTGGAGATTGGTTGGACCTTAAAATATAGCATAGCATATGTTCTTTCCCTTGTTTTCTATCGCACCTTCCACCTTCACTTCATTTCCCATCGCCTTCTCTATCATCTTCCACCTTCAGTCCACCTCGAGTCCAGCCGAATCGAGCTATCCGTGCTCCCCCACCACCACTCCATCAGAGTACTCTGCCTTTAGCCATTTCATCACTTATTTGCGACTAATCGGTTCGAGGTAGTTTGCCCTTGACTAGGTTCACTTCCTATATAGGTGCTCAAAGCCAAGACCATCTAGAGGTCTATTTTGGAGTTCACCGGAGATACCCGGAATCTCATTGCTCCTACGGCCTCATGTTGACACTCCGACCATCTCCAGAACCTTTTGAATCCTTCAATCGATAGAAGGCACCTCCAGGAAACTTTTTGGACATTTTTAGGGAAATTGGAGGTCGGAGGCTCACGCACTAGTAGATAGCAACTAAGAGGAACATAAGTTTTTCCCCATTCGTCCAAGTTTCTTCATCGTCATATTATTCGTTCTGTGCCCTAGTTTTGATAAGCACTGTTGGATTAGACCCCCTCCCTTACCGTCAGATCATGGGGTTGATCTGATGTCGACCATTTCTACGCGAAGCGGTATCGCATGTCCTCGAGATGACACGTGGCAAGTGAAAGACGCATCATTGTTGGATCACACCCTTCGCTGGTATTTTTCACACTTACCCCCAACGAACTTTTGTGTTTTAATTTTAATATTCAATCTTACATGTTTAGTGTATTTTTTTGGAAATTTTGTAATATGAATCCCATATTTATTGATATTGCACATTGGTCATTGCTAGTGAGGCTTACATGCCTGTGCACGTGGATTTGGCTATTTTACAGGCAAGACCCTCTAGGTTTTCATATTTGTATTTGGTCCTTTAATTTTAAATATTAGTTATAACCTTTTGAAAAAATTGTAGGAAGCATCTCAAGTTTATTTTCATTTACATTTATGCCCCTGCTAGTTCATTAAATTTTGTGTATTTGTTTTATTTATTAAATATATTGTTCTTTCCTCAAAAAATACAAAAAATAGGATTAAGCTCTTGATTGCACATATTTTCATGCATATTTTAGATTTGTAATTTAGGAATTTTAATATCTATTAAAAATAGAAAACAATTCCCCAAAAAAATATATTTTTGTTTATTTAAGTATTTTTACCCTTCAAAACAAAAATCACTTAGAGAAGAAGAAGAAAATATATAAAAATTAAAAATCCCCAAAATCCTTTATAAAAATAAAAAATCTTAAAAATACCAAAAATATCATTTTCTATTTTATAATTCTTTATATTTTTAGTTACATACTGAAAAATATTTAAAGAATTTGCGACTTGATTTGTTATTTTTAATCTTCATTTCAATTCGAACAATTTATTTAAAAATGCATAAAAATTAGCAAAAATACTTAAAAAATCATTGTAAAAAATTATTTAAACCCAAAAATATTTCATTATGCAATTTTAATTTATTTTTAGGTGTATTTATATCAATATTATCTTATATTGTATATATAAACTTATATATCCTTATATTATAAAGTTAAAAATAAAAGAAAATATAAAATATAAAATATAAAAGAATATATATAATATGAAATTAAAAACATTTTAAAAATATAAAAACAAAAATAGAAAAATAAAAATTAAAACCCCACAAAATAACTAGAAAACAAGAAGCAGATATATCTTTGCATTTATTTGAACCATTCTACTGTTTTGCTCGTTGTGTTCGACCTCTACAATACTTACACCTATACACACCTTTATTGTAGAGTTATAATAAATTTTAACTCCACATATTTTATTATTCATTGCTTTAAATATATTGTGGGTTAATTGTTGAATTTAGTGAGATTCTTGAGTGGTCACTGCATCAACTGTTGATCCGCCTTGTGGATTAACTTGACCCTCTGGTTATTTGTTACTTCAAATGGCACCGTTTCCAGAGAGCAATGTCATATAGATTGGCTTTTTACGCATGACTTCTTTCTTCTCTATATTTTCCTCTATTGGTTTCTATTACTTTAGATATTATTTTTTGAGTTGTCTAACCACCCTCTTCCTATTGGACTTTGTTGCCAGGATCACGGATCAAGGGAGGCCCTCTTTGGTGCTCATACGCAGCCACGTGAAGTCGGTTCAGTGTTCTGACCTAGAATCAGAAGAAACTTTGAGTATTTTTGAAGGTAGTGCCCACTTATATTTTATTATTTAGTTTTTAATTTAAGAGAGAGAGAGAAACATTAATTGTAATAATCAAGACTCTCTAGGAATATTCACACTTCATAAGGTCTAGTGCTCGAGGGATTATTTCCTTAGGTGCCTCGTCAGTTTTTGTTGCATTTTCTCGCTTTTCTATTTTATTTGTATGATTTTATTTTTCTTTATTTTGTGTGATTGAGCCCTAGCATTAGGATCTTCTTGATGATAGAATAAGGCCAAACACTTAACTATCATTGCATGTACCTATAGTCTCGTTTGGACTTAGTCAAATATTGAATTGCTCTTCAGTTAGTCTTGAAAATGCATGCTGCGAGAACCCTCCATACAAAACTTGCAGGACCCACTGTGGTGTGCACCAAGGAGTCTCCAAGACCGGACCCTTTGGTTCCTCTCTAGGTGATAACATATTGTTCTTCACACTAATAGTATATTCTCATCTAGGTTGATTTCATTGGCTTTGCATTTGCATATATATAGGTTTCAATTTTGCTTAGCATCCTTTCATGAAGAGAGTAGGAGGTAAGGTGAGCATTTCTGTTTAGCATTCATTATCACTTTTGCCTCGCATTGCTTTTTCTCTCTCTCCATCTGATTTTGATTACTTAGGTGCTAAAAAGAATTGAATCCATGTCTGGAACATGTATTTCTATTAAAAACACAAAAAAGTGATAATCAATAAAATTAAGACTGCTAATATTACTCAACCCTAAAATAAATCAAAAATAAAAATCTTTGTCTTGGGGAGAGTAACCCATCATTGTATTCGTTTTTAATTTGCTCAGGTACATACTAAGGTTAGTACCCTAATCCCAGGCCTCCTAAGTGTTTGCGCACTTCTGTATTCTTATAACTCTAAAATTGACAAGATAAAAAGATCGAGCTTTACGATCTTCACAGTATTGAGTAGGCGAATAAGGGGTTTGGTATTGTCTATATTTGTATGTGTTAGTTTTGGTTGCATACTTAATCCTCTCTGTGCATTCATGTCTTTTTTCTTGCATCTCTTGATTTAAACATCATGTTATCCCGATCATTTTCTTTTTGTTTTGGAGATGGCCAACTAGAGTGCTTTTTATCCAAACTTTGTGGATCTCTCGTACCCTCAAACCGGTCCACCTCCACTTTTTTCCAGAGGACTTTGCTCTTGATTTTTCTTTTTGTATATATCAGCCTCAACCACTATGTCAAACCTCAGATTTTTACCCACCACTACCACCCTCACATTTCCCACTATTCCACTCACCTGAGACTGACCTGCTGGAGTCACCTCTCATGGAGTCCACCCTTGAGCACATGACCCAGATGATGGAGCATTTGAGACAAAGAGGATTGATGACCTCCTTAGAATAAATAAGAGTCACCATGATGCTACACCATTTGATGATATGGGTTCATTCGAGGATTCTTATGAGAGCTTGCAATCACCCAAAATATGAAAAATTGAGAAAATTTTAAAATTACAAAAAGAGTTCAGGAGATTAATGTTGATTTAAAATGTGAGGAGAGGGAACCCATGACAGATCACTTGCCCACACACACAATCACCTCAAGTCCCACCTTTGACCCCAAGAGTGATAATGTAAAGACTGCTCTCAGTCATCCTTGTGTATATGCTGACTCCGATCTCTACCCTTGTATGGAGGATATCAAAAATTTCAAAAAATGTTGACCGAACCTGAAGTGGTAACTGCTATTCATGAGATCATTGATGCCTTACTACGCTAGGCCATGACCCATTTATCTGCTCCTCAACCCAACAAGAGAAAGTGAAGGAGTAGATATGAGCCTCATATCTTGACCATGTCCACTGCCCATGCCATCACCCGCCTCCCTTTTTTCTAAGGAAAATGGAACAGTGCTATACCATTCAATAGATGCACCATCTCTAACTATTCTTTTGATCACACTCTCCTTGATGGCAGTGCTTCAATGAGCAAAATACCCTTCTCGTTTGTATAGTCTCTTCACTTAGGGCCTCTTGAGAAAACCAGGATGATCGTTCAATTTGTTGATGGATCAAAAAAGAGGCTGAAGGGTATTTTAGATAATGCTGCCATTTGAATTCAGGGCATGATATATATGGTTGACTTTGTTGTATTGCATATGGAGACTCTTACCACTATGGAGCACTCTACAATCATTCTAGGATGACCTTTTTCTCGCCTCTACGAGAGTCGTTATTGATTTTGGATCAGGAGAGATTCGCTTTCGTTCTGATGTCGGGAGTAATGTATTGATCAACATAATAACCAATGTTGACCAGAGACCTACATCTCATAAGAGTGTGCTCGTGTTAGGACTATGATCTTTATGATGATATTAGAGAATTTTACTTTATGATTGATGATGAGACCTGAGAATTCCTCCGTAGAGAGGAAGACTCGGAAAGCATGGACCTTGGAGCTCCCTCTTCCTATGATTGGCATTGTGTTAGTGACATCCACATAATTTACACAATTGATACCTTAGAGCGGCGGGCAGATTTTGGAGAGACTGAAGAGACCAAATTTGATATTATTGCTTTCATCAATAAATTCGAGTAGTTTGATGATATTGATAATTCAGTTGAGACCTCATAGGATGAACATGACCTTACTGCTTGTATAGAAGAGTTCATTCCCTTTCATTTTGACCTAGCTGAGACACCTAAGGTCCAACACGATCACACTATTTCCACAGACCAGTTCATGCCTTTCCACTTTGAGACTGTTGAGGACCTCCATGAGATCGATTATGATTGGTTTATGTCTACTGAGGACCTCAATATCGACTTGCACCTTATGAGATCTATTCCTCAACGGTCCTGCAAGAAGGTCCACTTTCTACCTTCTTGATCCTCTGTATATCCACCTCTTTGTACATCTGCTTTCATTTTACTTCTCTCTATCTCTGTCTTTGCTCACCAACCTCATTCCTCGTGTTTTGCCTTGCTTAGGATGTACTTTGTCCTAAGTATAGGGGAGGTAGATGAGATGAGTGATATCATTCTTCTGTTCTTTTCTTCTTTTCTTTATTTCATTTTCTTTTTTCTTTTTCTATGTATAAGGTGTCTCCCCTTTTCGACAGTCTGCTATACTTAGGATGTGCTTTGTTCTATGTATAGGTGGTGTGCACCCCGAGTTCTTTCATTCTTAGATCCCCTCAACTGTCTCCTCTTATTGTCTATACTTAGGGATATCTTAACCTAAGTATGGGGGAGACAATCTGAGTTGTGATTTGTTCATTCATCCATGATCCTCCCTGCCCTATGTAAAGCCTGCTATACTTAAGATATCTTGATCCTATGTAGAGGGGGGATGGTTGACTTCTCATTCATTCACCTTTCATTTATTCTTTCTTTTATTCCTTTATTCCTTAGGCTTTTCTATACTCAATACGAGTTATGTCTTCTCTTTTCTCCCTATTCTATGAGGACATAGCTCAGGCTAAGTATAGGGGGTTGTATATACTTCGTATATACCTTAAGTCGTAATTCGTACTTTCATATTTTTAATCATTGTGGCTAAAATACTATATAAATTACTATTTATACTATAAAATTCATTAAAAGGACTTCATAAAAAGATGTATATTATTCCTCACAATTTTTTTGTCTTTATTGATTAATCAATGAGGAAAAAAGATTTTTTTAAAAGGTTCCAAAAATAGTTTGAAAGTCTTTTCGAAAAATCTTTTGAAAAATATCTGGATAATATTTTGTTAAATAGTTTCAAGCTTTGTAAAAATATTTTGTTTGAAGAAACTTCTTTTCTTTGTGTGAATTAAAATGTATTAAAACCTAACTTGCAAATGTTTGGAAAATAGTTGCAAATATATTTAAAAAACTATATATACTTTTTTGAAAAACTTTTGCAAAATAATTTTCAAATGTTTGTGAATGTTTGTAAAAATTATTTTGGACTATAGGTTTTGAAATTATTTGTAAAATCATTTTCAAATAATTTTAAAGAATATATACATCACACACAAAATTCTTTATTAATTGTATATTTATCAATAAAAATAATAACATATCCCTTGTGTAAATCCTTTAAAACCCTAACTCTTGTAAATATAAGATGCATCCTTGCATAAAATATGTGTGCCTATCTTTTATTCCAAAATCTTTTATTTTGAAAAATCCCAAAAGCATTTGCAAAACTCTTTTTGAAAATTTGCATAAAAATTTGCAAAACTTTTTCAAAAATCCACAAAAAGTTCATAGTTTGAAAATTACAGCAAAAAAATATTTTGTGCATTGTCCATAGCATTTGCATTTTTCGGATTGAGTGTCATAGTTGAACATAAAATTCGAATATTGGATCTTGGTCGAACCTTAAATATACTTAATCATAGGAACCTTATAGGAACTAGAATTGAGATACTTCAGGTCTAGTTGACTTAATTCTTTGAGAATCAAGAGACTTAGTTTAATGTCGTATTGACTACATAAGTAGATGATTTCGGGCACACACACAGCTCTTGTTAATGATGACCTAACTTGGACACATGCACCTTTCACTTAACTGAACTCAATTGGAATAGTGAGGGGATTGGATTTGCATGTATGAGACAAACACAAGTGTAAACATTTGTCCTCATCTAGGGAGGGAAGTGCACCCCAACCCGTCCAGTAGCAGAGATGTCTAAAGAAAGGAGAGTGTGGGTCGCAATAATGCTTCAAAAGAGGGATATCCTATTGTCCCAAGAGGAAAAAGTCCTTATGTAAATGATGTTATATATAGTATTTCAAAAAATCAACTCCAAAAAAGGGGATAGGCCTGATTGAATTTAAAATGCCTGTTGGAGTGCACATATTTGTATAGTTAATAAGCAAGCTTGAGCATCAAAGTCATATGTATGCGAGCCTGCAACCGATTGACTTGACTACACCGGTCAAGCATCTCGAAATATGTTGCTACACTGGCTACCATCCATTCTCTTCGCTACCCCCTCCTCTTGAGAGGGTTGTCACTTGAACTTAGAAGGGAATACCTTACTCCTCGAAGAAAGAGTTGCTGGATTAGGGAATCATTGGGTTGACATATAGGAGAAGTCAGTCTCTTTGTCAGTTCAGTTGAGGGGAGCCACTATCACACACACTGTATAAGTGAGATTCATAGTCATAAGGGTTTGCGTATGAGTTAAATTATTCTGATCTGACTATTGAGGAGACTTGATCAGAGTATTGGTATTCTTGAAGGTTGTTGTGTATAAATCCGTTTCTCAATAAGGTTCCGACCGGACCTAAAATTCAATGGTACAACTTAAGCTCCAAACTTTGGTTTTGTAAAGATAAGTTCAAGAATTAAATTCAATCTACTTTCTTTATCTTACTTTTTTTATATTCTGCACTTATTGCATAAGTGCTTGCTAGGGACTAGCGAAGGCAAGTATAGGGGGTGATGGATCTACATTTCATCACCATTATTGCATTATTTTGTCCTTAAAACCCCTAGATAATGCATTTAAATAACATTATTTTGTACAAATTAACATTTATTATTTATTATATTTATTGTATATAAAATACAGTTTTAATAACAAAATTATAGAATAAAGAACATAAAATAAAAAAGAATAAAATGCCAAAGGTATTTATGATCCTAAACCTTTAGATCAAGTTAAGAATTTATTTAGTTGACAAGGAATAAAGTAAGGGGAGATAATGGTCAAGAAATCACCAATAAATCCCATTTATTTATTCATCATTAATTCTATTTTATGACCTATTTTATTTTTTATTTTTTATGCCTCAAATAAAGAAACTTTGTACATAAGAGTTGTAGATAAAAATAAAAATAAAAATACAAAAAATGATTTCATACAAAAATAATATATAGTGTACTTGTTATCATCTAAATAAAAATTCAAAATCCCAACTTCCCAAACCCATATCTCCTAAATAAAAACATGAAATTTATCAAAATCACCTTTAATTGTATATGATTTTTAATAAGCTATTTAATAAAGGTGATTTCATATTTTTTGGAGTTAAGGTGTGAAAGTTAAGTTTTGGATCAATATTGTATATTTTACCTATATAAAATATTCATTTTTTATTATATATTATATGTTTATTTTTATAATGTTATAATTTTATAATTTTATACACTGAATCACCATTGAATCACGCCCTTCGTTGGGTATTTTATACACTTAGCCTAGAGAACTGCTGAAATTTATTGTAATATTCAATCTTTCATATGTAGCGCATTTTATTTTGGCAAATTTACAATTTAAACCCCGTAGTTTTTGATATTGCATACAGATCCTTCCCAATGAGGCTCACATACCTGTGCACGTGGGTTTATCTATTCTACAGGCATGCCCCTCTAGGTTTTCATATTTTTATTTGGCCCTTCAAATTTAAATATTAGTTATAAACTTTTGATAAAATTGTAAGAAGCATCTCATGTTTATTTTTATTTGCATTTATGCCACTAGTAGTAAATTAAATTTTGTGTGTTTGTTTTGTATATTAAATATATTGTCTATGCTCTAAAAATACTAAAAATAGGGTTAAGCTTATGATTACTCACTTTCACGTCAAATTTTTATATTTTCAATTTAAGACTTTTTAATATTTATTAAAAATAAAAAGAACACAATTTTACCATGTTTTATTAAAAACCCATAAAAATATAAAACCATTTTGAAATATTCCCAAAAAATATGTTTTGTTTATTTAAGTATTCTTAGACTTTGAACTAAAAATAATAAGAAATAAAGAAGTAAAATACTTAAAAATTCGAAATACCTAAATTCCTTTATAAAAATCTAAAAAATTCTCAAAATCTTAAAAATATCATTTTTTATTTAATAATTTTATTTATATTATTAGTTATTGATTTGAAGATTCTTTGACCTCATTTGCTATTTTAAATCTTCATTTCAATTTTGGTTATTTATTTACTCCCTAAGTTGGGTAAATGTTGTAATTTAAAATGCATAATAATTAGTAAAAATGCTTAAAAATAAAAAAAACACTAAAAAATTATTTAAAACCCAAAATTATTTAAGTCTATTTATTTAATTTATTTTAGTTTTATTTATATCTATAATATCCTATATTGTAAATATAACCTTATATATCCTTATATTATAAAGAAATAGGAATTAAAAATCAAAAATACAAAAAGATAATAAAAAGTATAATATTAAAAACAATTAAAAATATAAAAATATTAATAAAAATTTAAAAACCCACAAATAAAAAGACAACAAGAAGCACACATTTTTGCATTTATCTGCACCATTCTCCCATTTTGCTCCATGTGTCTGACCTCTATAATTCTTACGCCTATACACATCTTTGTTGTAGAGTTATAATAAATTTTAAATCGACATATTTTTCTTTTCATTGCATTATTATATTGCAGGTTAATTGTTGAATTTAACGAGATTCTTGAGTGGTCATTGCATCAACTGTTGTTCTGCCTTGTGGATTAATACGACCATTTGGTTCTTTGTTATTTCAGGGATCCAGGTTACCTTGGACTAGTTGGAGATGCGCGTTCATCCCATGGATCTGTAGAACCCTTCCAAGGGACTAAAGGATGATAGAGGAAGAAGATAACGTCGATCAAAGATCGGTTCAACAGAGTTCTTAACTTGTTCTTGCAAACACCCTCAACATTGTCCAATCTTGAGAAGAGTCCCGGATTGTTCAACCATCATCGGATTTTGAAGAATCTCCACCGTGGATCTCATCGAGAAGGTCTATTCCTATCCACTACCGACGAAGGGATATCGACCGTTCTGAAGTTGCCGTGTGGATAAGCGATGAACGTGAAAATTGCCTCTTTAATTATCTAATATTGTAGTATAGGAGGCGAAAAATGATTCCGTAAAAACCACAATCTTTGTATTTTATGGAGTATTTTTAACTTGTCAAGTCTACCAAGGTTGAACTCAAAGAACTATGATTTTTAGTTGGGTGGATTTAAATTAAATAATTAAATAATTGTTTGCTCAATTTTTGTGTCGAAAAATAAAGAGAAAATAGGTTGATGCAAATGAGAGAAAAGCTTAAACAGGGCGAATGAATTTAGCACAGGATATGTGATTAAGATCTTTAATCCAAATAATGTTAATCAATATCCTCAAGTTTATCGCAGATCAATTAAATATAAAATCCATGAATAATTATCAATTTAACTCCAAAAGCAGGCAAGAGGGCAATTTTTTGAATAATCTTGCAAATTACATAGAATTTTCACGACAGTTTTTTCCAAATTTCCTAAGATCTATTCTTCCAAAAATGATCACAATTTAGAAAAGGAATAAATCAATTATTTCACCATGGATATGCCCCTACAAAATTTAATTCTCAATTGGTAAGATCAATTGTTAAAGAGAATTATTCAAATAAAATCTCCTAAATTGAGTCCCCTATGGAAATTGAATCCTAAAAACAATGTTCGTCAATAATCCAAGAGTAATGATCAGATTGAAATCCTCAATCAAATCTACGCAAAGAAAATTTTTAATTTCTCAATGAAAATATAGCACAATATGTCAATAATCAGCCTATACTTATCAACATATATCTGTCATTAATAATCCTCTAGAAATAGTCTCAGATCTTTCCACAAATTATGCCAAATTATAGAGCATGACAATAGCTTCGAAACGACATTTTATATGCTAAAAATTAGAGTTCCTATGAGAAAGATAAGAGAAATTAAAGATTAGGGACTAAAATGCAATAAAAATGTAAGTTTTCTTCTCAATTGGGTCCTAGAGGACTTATCTGTAATAAAGTAAAACCGCCTAGGCCTTTCTACAATTTTTCCAAATTGCCACGTGAGTGGAACGTGACCTGGGCAACAGGAACCTTTCTGTAGTATCTTGAACTCTCGAGGGCGTGAACACAATTTACCCCGTTGTGCACGTTCCTTGCACGTGTGCTTGGAGGTTCGGGCAGAAGACGTTAGGGTCGGGCACATGATCAGTTAGCACCCTTAATCCAACAGTGGCAAGTGGTTGGTTGTAGGATTAAGACTACAGTCCGATCCACGGTCTGACAATGACGGTGCAAGGCGGTGGTTGGGCGGAGGGGTACCGCAGTGGTCATCCTGAGGGTTATCCCAGTGGTCGGATGCTACAACTATGTGGAGGCGGAGGTCGCGTGAGGCGGAGGTGATGGTAGAGGCCACACTAGTCGAGGAGCAGTTGAGATCGACTAGGTTCAGGGGCCCCCACCTCCATCGACACACGACAGGAGGTGGAGCAGCTGTGACATGTGAGGATGACATTTGTGGTCGGTGAATTTGTAGATGGGTCAATGAAGGCAGTTGATGGCAGAATACTGTAGGGAGGACAAAGTCGTTGTGCAGAGGAGCGGGGGCTCCGTCGGTGCGTGTAGAGGAGCGGGAGATGTGACGCACGACCAGTTATGTGCTCAGGGGTGGTAGAGGCGGCCGGGCGCGGAGGGGCGGAAGGAGATGATGGCTGTGGCACGTGGCTGGCGAAGGCGTTGATGGAGGTCGACGATGAAGGTGAGCAGTGCAAGATGGTGGGTGATGTACCTGCAATCAATGAGAGCGACGCAACACAAAAGGGAGCAGTGCTCCACACGTGGGGGCAGGAGATCGACGTGGATCTCCGAGCTTTGCAAGGTTAGAGATGAAATCAAAGGAGATGATGGTGTGAGAGTGCTTGACTAGATTGGTCCTGGGAGGGATGGAAGAGATAAGAGACGGAGGTATACCTAGGGGCACGAGCTCATGACGAACCGGAGCAAGCAACCACAGTGGCGTGCTTCAATGAGGGCTACCCTCGGATCTCGCCAAGCTTGAAGGGAAGGGGCGATGTCCCCAACCTTGTTCGGAGACGTAGACCTTCGAGTCATGGTTTTGACAGATGGCAGAGAAGAGGCGGGCCACGTGGGTGGCCCTCCCAATAGGAAAATCAGAAATTGGAAAAATAAAAAAATATATAAGAATTAGTTAGAAGCAAAATTCGGAAAAAGTCAAAACATGAAAGTTGTAGATCTCTATGAGATCTACAAGTTTTATGTTGGATAAAAAGCTAAAAGAGGTCATTTGTACAAAAAAAATATATTTTGGGGGTATTCTTAAGGGGTTAAAAAAACCGAGTTTTGGGTTTTGAGTTGTTTTTGTATTTTTTAGTTCTTTTAGGGGTTAGAAATTATAGAGAATTAACCACTCTAATTTTTATGGGTTTTAATAATATAATAATTAGAAATTAAAATAATAGTTATTATGTACAATAATTATAGGTTCATTATACACAATACAATAATGAGGAATTATTGGTGATTTTTATTGGTTTATTTAAGCTAGAGGATTAAAAAGTGGATTTCAGCATGATGAATACGAGATTAATCAATAAGTGATGATCATCCAGTTGTTCATTTGCATGCTTTAGGTGGTAAATTGCATAATATCTCCAACACCTTTTGTCATTTTTGTTTATCATATTCTTTATTTTGAATGCTTAAATATTCTGTAAAAAATGCAAGTGAACCCATGTTCTTAAGTAGTATTGCTCTTTCATTCCGGCCAGGTCATCTTACCTACGATCCCATGTGAGTTGGCCATTTTGCATGTAACCCCATACATGTTTTTGTGTTTTCATTTAATCTATAAATTTTGAATATTAATTGAAAAACTTTGGGTATTTTGCTCTATAGCACCTACTATTTATTTTAGTTACAACTATACCCTCGCTTGTTCAACTTATTTAGGTATATGTTTTCCAATTATTAAAAATAACATCCATGCACCAAAAATCATGCAAAAACAAAGGTTAGGTGCTTGCTTGCATTCACTTTCATATATAATTTTAGTTTTGCATTTTAGACTTTTTCCTATTTTATAAATATTCAAAAGAGCACATTTTATACATGTTTGAATTAAAAATTCCAAAAAATACAATAGTATTTAAAATTTCCCAAAAAATATACTTCTTTATTATATTATTTTACATCTTTAGATAAAAAATCCCTAAAATAGAAAAAGAAAATGATTAAAAATAAAAAATGAAAAAATCCTTTAAATATACAAAAAATACCAAATACTCGTAAAATATTTCTTTCTATCTCTATTTTTTAAATTATTTATCATATACTGAAATTGATTTGGAGAAAATTTGACACTTTTTGCTATTTTTAATCTTAAATAAATTAGGCCTTTTTTTAATCCTTGTTTTGGGATATTCTTGACCTTGAAATTATATAAAATAGTAAAATATCTAAAAAATCACAAAAATAGTAGAAAATTATATAAATTACAAAAAAAATTATTCTGCAATTTTTGGTTATTTCTAGATATATTTATAAATATATTACCCTATATTGTATATATAGTTATATATATTCCTTTATTATTATATTAAAAAGAAATTAAAAATCAGAAAATATGAAAATATGAAAAGACAAATATAAACATATAAATTTAAAACAAGTAAAATAATTTAAAAATTAAAATCCATAAATATACATAATTAAAACCCCACATAAAAATACAATAAAAGACAAGAAGAGGAACAATTTTGCACTTCATTTCACAATCTATCATGTTTTTCCCTATGTTCGACCTCCACATGCTTGCACACTATACACATTTTCTATAGTTAAATAAAATAAATTTTAACTGCACACACTTTTCATTGCTTATTCATTGATTGTGGGTTAATTGTTATATGAAGTAGGGTTTCTTGTGGATCTCCACAACAACCTTATCTTTTCCATGTGAGGAAATATTTCACCTGTGAAAAATCCTCTTCAACAAATGGCGCCATTGCCCAAGAGCAACGTTTCGTAGTAGTTAATTTGTGCATTATTTTCTTTTATTTATTTTACTTGTACATATTTATAGCTCTTATTTTCTTTGTACATATTATTTGATTATTTGTGCTAATACCTCTCTTGTTGTGTTTGATGCAAGGGCCCGTTATGCGAGGACAAATTCTTTGCGATTTGACGTATCCAAGCATGGTAGAGGCTGGCATTCTTGCCCTGTCCTGTAAGAGAGGCAGAAAGCACAAAAATGAAGAAACTTAGTAAAAATGATATCTTAGGATTTTATTTTAGTTTGGGAGTGATTCATTTATTCATGAATTGTAACTATTTTTGGACTTGGACATTGCTATACTTAACGAGATCTATTGCCCAGGTATTTGTTCACCTGTGGGCCTCGTCGTGATTTTCTTTGAGTTTTCCTCACTTTCTTTAATTTGTTTCTCAAAGTTTAGAGTTTTCCACCTTTTCTATTTGTTTTGTATGCATGGAGCCCCTAGATATGGGACTGCTTGTCATGGTAATTAGGTCCAAACCATACCAAGAATCATGTACTTATAGTCTTCTAAGTTTGGATCTAATCAAATTAATAATGGTTAGCTATTTGGACTTGAACCCACATGCCAAGAGAGGCACCATACAATGGTAGCAGGACCTGTTGTGGCAGGCACCGAGGTGTCTCCAACATCGAACTCTCAGGTTCATTTCCAAATGATTAACATATGGTTCTTTACTATTAATAGTAGCTATTGTTTATGATGATTTTGTTGATTGTTCACCTCCACGGTTTAAAATTCTATTTTGCATACCACATGGAGAGAGCTGGGAAGCATTGTAAGTCCTCTAACTCTACTTGCTTCATTAGATTTTATGGTGAGATTTCCATCATTGAATCAATCTGTGGCCTAAGCTCGGTACGTCAGACGAGGTCGATATTCTATACAAGACGAGAACATTGTCGTTAACCATGTCCTACTTGTCCATGTATGACATGTATGATAGAAGCACCAATACTTCGGAAATCCAGACACTACATAAGGCAGTTACAGATTCAGTTTTCGGCTCTAATCCTTAGCGAGTCATGCCTCATTCATGGGAGGGGTTTTTGTTACCTACGAAGTTACCTGAAAATAATCAGGGCTTTATGAATCCCAAACAATGATATCCATTACAGATTTTAATTAAGGTAAAAGTTAATTTAGATGTCCCCTTATTTTAGATTTTTAGGTGTTTACTTTCTGGGGGTATTTTGCATACAAGCGTCTAATGGCTTTGTGAATTCTTATTTAAGTCCTAGGTGCTCAAAATCAGATGGAGATGATTTTGGGCTTTTAGGGTATTTTGAATTTTATTGGTTATTAATTATATATAGTTTTTATGAATTTTTATTTCTGTTTTTAATTTTATATTTTTTAGTTTTATTTTTTTATTTTGATTTTTTCCTTTTCTTTTAAGATATAATATATATATTACTATATAGGTAGTATAAGGAAATATATGTATAAACACAACTAGAAATAACCTAAAATTACATAAATAAATATTTTTGTATTTTTATATTTTTCTCACATTTTTTCTATTTTTGAGGATTTTTTACAAAATTTTAGGTATTTTGAAAATCGAAAAGAAGGCTAAACAATGAATAAAATAAATAGGCCAACTTGTTTTGGTTTAAAATAGCTTAGCACTCCTTGATAACATTTTTTTCCCGATCTGACTGGATCTATTTCGATGAAAGGTAGTATGAGGAATCATGATATACCTTAACAACTAAAATTAGAAGAATAAATTGCACTATGTGAGGATGAATACCATATGGTAACATCAACTGCATAAAAGAGTAACCCCTTGTTGGGACCGCTTATGTCAATCTTTTAATTTGATTAAAACTTAGAAAATAAGCATATGCCCTACCTCTATCCCTTAGATTAATCATGAGAATATGATTTGAATTGATTAATCATAAATTTAAACATGCTATGGACTAATTCATATGATTACATCCATGGTCTCATCATTGCGGAGAACTTTGTCGCCTTGGGTTATATTTTTAGAGACGCTCATGAGTAGTCATGACTTTGGAATACAAATTCACATGGATGAGATTCTTCGTTTCTCGAAAGAGATGGGTTGTATGCGTAGTGACCCCAATATTATTCCCTATATTACTGAGGTGACATTGGATTACTCATAGAGTAAATCGATATTCTCTCATTGACTGTTGGTTTAGTCGACAACATGCTAACTCCATATATGTGGGGGTGTGGGTGTTAGTGACCAAAATGAGAATACAAGTTGTACTTGTAAGATGGAAAGAATTATCGCTTCTTTCATTGTAGTTTCATCCTCTCATAGTATTGGGGTGCAATGAAAATGGAAAGGAGATTTAGATCTCCTATTGAGGCCTTTGGTTTGCTTGCCTCATGCTTTGAAAGATTATAAGGGAAATCACATCAAAGTACAAAAAATATGAGAACTCTTGATTTAAAAATATTAAATTCTTTAATTTCCTTAACCAAGATATTAAAGTGTATTATATTTTTCCTTTTATTTCACATGAAATCTCTCAACCTACTTAACAATTTGCTTAAGGTCAATATGTTGACCGGTCCAAATTATTTGTATTGGATCCATAATTTGAAACTTGTACTTGAGACAAAACATATAGTGTATGTGCTCTCATCTGAAAAGTATGAGAACCCTCAGACAAAGGATGCCTGTGAATTCAACAAGAAGTGGGATAAGGATCACTCGATCGCTCGTTGCTACATTCTTGGATCATTGTCTAATGTGCTTCAAAAGCAACTTATAGACATTGAATCAACTCATGACATCCTCCTGAATATGGAGAAGATGTATGGAGATGTCAATCACACTCTTTTTAGATAAAGATCCGTTGAGGATATTATGGAGAAAGAATTTCCCTCCAAGGGCGTAATGGTTGCACATGTTAAAGTGAAGCACGAGAGGAAGCATTGATCTCAGAAGGGTTCGATCCAAGAGAAGAAGAAAGGTCAAACTGTTGATCATTCTTCTAATGCTTCAACACATCTGACACCCATAGAGATGGATGTTTACCATCATTGTTGTAAGCCAGGGTTTTGGAAGAGTAACCATCTAGAATGTGTAAAGTCTTAAGAGAAGGACCAGTGTACAACTCTAGCAAGTATTAAATCTACATTCATCGTTGAAACCAACTTACTCGTAGGATGAGAAGGAAGTTTGATTGTTGATTATGGTGCTTTTGTACATGTATGCAACAAGTTGCATATGTTTTAAGATACCAAAATTCTTGATGAAAGGGAGATAGTCATCCATATGGGATCCGAAGTGACCACCAGTGGAACATGTAGACCATCATTATCAAGTGGGAGAGTCCTAGACATCAGACATTGTCTCTTTGCACCGAATGTTAGAAGGAACTTACTATATGTATCTAAGCTTGTTGGTTATGGATATACTTTCCTTTTCTGTAATAAACTTATCATGAATAGTTATGGTAATTTTATAGCAAATGGTACTCTAATAGCATACAGACTCTATGAATTGAACATGCATGAATATATCATGAATCTAAATACCACTGATAACATTCGTACTAATAGTAATATTAAAACCCCTAAATGATCAAGGGAGGATGTAAATAATTTAACTATGATCTGGTATCAAAGACTTGGACATGTCTCTGTTGATAGGATCGATATACTGGTAAACGACAACCTTTTGGATTTCTAGAAGTCTGTGATTTACCAACTTGTGAACATTGTATTCATGGAAAAATGTCTAGGCACCCTTCTAAATGATTCCAAGGTATATTGGACCTAATACATACCGATGCGACTCGAAATGGACGTCAATATTATGTGATATTTATTGATGATCATTCTTTGTATAGTTTGTATTCTTATTACGTCATAAACTTGAAACCTTTGAAAAGTTCAAAGAGTTCATGGCTTTGGTTGAGAACAACATAGGAAAGAAGAAAAAAAATTCAATCTGACCGAGGTGGCGAATACCTCTTAGATGAATTCAAAGAATACCATAAAGAGAGAGGAATTATTACCAAGCTCACTTCTTTAAGGAATCCTCAACTCAATGGAGTTGCAAAGAGACACAATAGAACCATGTTAGATATGATGAGATCCATGATGAGTAAAGTAAACTTACCTCTTAGTTTTTGGGGACATGCAATAGAGACTACAACTTATGCCCTGAACTAGATTCCATCTAAATTTGTAACCACAATTACTCATGAGCCTTGCTATTGTAAAAAGCAAAGTGTACATCACTTGTCGTCCATGCTAAAAATATCGAAGCAAGAAAGTTGGAATCCCACAATAGATAGTGCAACTCATTGGATATGTAACGAATGGTATATGCTAAAAATATCGAAGCAAGAAAGTTGGAATCCCACAATAGATAGTGCAACTCATTGGATATGTAACGAATGGTATTTGATACCAACTTTATGATCATGAGATTCAAAGGATATTCATTTCTAGAGATATCAAGTTTCCGGAAGATGAATTCCTTAGAAGTTAAGAAAGTAATGAAGTTAAGGAACTAATCAAAATAGCGAGGTCGATGAAGTTCCTACACCAGAAAGAGGAGAGATAATTGAAAATAGCACGATCGTACCTAGAAGAAAATCTAGGGTTGTAATACAATCTGACTGGTACGGATTCCATGTATCAGAAGAGTTTGATGATGATCCAGCTTCATCTGATGAAGCTTTGGGTGATAGTGACATGAATAGTTGGATGCTAGCAATGAAGTCTGAGATAGACTCCATGCACAAAAATAGTGTACCGACCCTCAAAGATCCACCTAAAGGGATGAAACCCATTGGATGCAAATGGATCTTCAATAGAAAGAGGGGAACCAATGGGAAGATAGAGACTTTAAAAGCATGTCTAGTAGACAAGGGTTACAAACATAGAGAAGGCATTGATTATGATAAGATATTCTCTCCTATGGTGATGCTTAAATCCATTAGGGCATTGTTGGCTATAGTTGCACACCTAGACTATGACATCTAGCAGATGGATGTCAAGACCGCCTTTCTCAGTGGATACCTCGAAGAGAATATCTATATGAAGCAGACCTAGGGCTTCATAGCTGAGGAACGAAAAGTATGCAAGTAGAAGAAATCCATCTATGAGCTCAAACATGCTTCTCGTAGCTGGAACTTATGATTTGATATAACCATAAAGAGTTATGATTTTGTGCAGAATCCGGATGAGCCATGAGTGTACAAGAAGCTTAGTGGGAGCACTATCGTGTTCATTGTGCTTTATGTGGATGGCATTCTTATCATTGGAAATGATACCGAGATGGGACTTATGTTAAGGTTTGGTTGTCCAATACCTTCAAGATGAAAGATCTCAGAGATGCCTCTTATATCTTGGGACCGAAATTGTTCGAATATATATAAAGGAGAATATTGGGATTGTCACAATAAGGACACATCAGGAAAATCTTGGAAAGTCTTTATAATTCCAAGAAAGGCTTCCTTCCTTAAGAAATGGTATTCGCCTATCTAAAGGAATGGCTCCTCAAATTATTGATGAAAAGAAAGGCATGGTCGGACGCTATTACACATCAGTGGTGAGAAGCTCAATGTATGACATGTCGTATATTAGGCCAGACATCTACCATTCAGTGGGAATGGTAAGCCATTACCAATCCTGTTATGGAGAGAAACATTGGACTACAGTGAAAAGCATCTTCAAGTACCTAAGAAGAACTCAAGACTATGTCTTGGCTTATGTATATAATGATATCCAAGTCTTAGGGTACACTGATTCGAATTTCCTATCAGATTTCTATGATAGGAAGTCAACTTCAGGGTTCTTATTCTTGTTGGATGGTAGTGCTCATTGATCTAAGTGTAGAAAGAAGCAAAACACTATGACTGTTTTTGTAAAGTAAAGCATTGTTTGCATAAGATGCGATAACTACATTGGATGTTGTTAATGTTCACTTAGGGTGTACAAGTTTGTAACAAAGCTTGACATAGTTTCTAGTAACAAAGTGACTAATCAACTTTTCCATTTATTTGACAAATAGTCGATGATTCGTATATGATTGCTCTGAGGGAAAATGGGAGACTGTAACAATTTTAAGCCCTTGGTGACCCATTGATGGAATAAAAAGTTATTGCTTTATCAAGTCCATCTTAAATAAAAATGAATGATATAATGAATGCACTTTACTATTAAGGTCCCTTTGTACAATTAGGGTTATGTACCATGGATATATTGAATACCATGCAACTAGGAGGACACAATTGACTTCAAACATGTGATATTCAATATAGATCTCCGGTCTGAGAAAGAGATGGTTAATTTATCTAGAGATTGATTTCCAACTGACTTCTAGATGCATGTCCTCTACATGGGATTAGTGATTCCGAAGTGCTGGAATAATAAAGTGAAACGGTTGACTAGATGAGATCAAGATAAACTAAGAACTAAATCATAACCGTCACGATCAGGCACACATCCTTTGACTTGAGATAGATATGCACACACATACACACACATGTCTGAGTATGTGATGAATCTCCATTTCATCACCTTTATTGTACCATTTTGGACTTAAAACCCCTATATAATGCATGTAAATTACATTATTTTGTACAAATTAACATTCATTCTTTGTTGTATAAATTCTATATAAAATACTATTTTTAATGCCAAAATTATATAATGGGTAAAAGAAAATAAAAAGAATAAAATGTTAAAGGTATTTTATGACCCTAAACTGCAAGACCTAGGCATCTTGATGACTAGGTCGACAAGTAGTAAAGTAGGGGGAGATAAGGGGTAAAATTAACCAATAATTTCTATTCATGGATTCATCATTTACTCATTTTTGGGGCCTTTTTATTCTCTATCATTTATACCTCAAATAAAGAATCTTTAACATAAAAGTTGTAGATAATAATATATAGAAAAATACAAAATTGAGTTTACACAAAAATAGTATAAATTGTACCTTTTGTACACATAATAAAATCCTAAAACCCAAACTCCACATACCCATATCTCCCAAAAAAAGATCAAAATGTATCAAAACCACTTTAATTGTATATAACTTTTAATAAGCTATTTAATGAAGGTGGTTTCGTATTTTTTGGAGTTAATTATGTGAAAGTTAGGTTTTGGACCCCTATTACTATATACTTGAATAAAATATTCATTTAATTTGTTCTTTATTATTTTTATAAATTTACATTTTCATAATTTGTAAATATTAATTATAATATATGTGCATATTAAAATGAAAATAAAAAAATTAATAAAACATTAAAATAAAACATGCAAACTAAATACATAGATGAATATGTGATACCAATACCTATTTAATTAAGTGCAAATATAACATGAGAAAAATGTAATAAAAATATCTTTATATACCTGAAAATAAGTTATAAATATATAAAATAAGATAATAAACTAATAAAATCAAAATACAAAATAAAAAATAAAATGTACAAAACATAGATGATTATACTTGTAAAATACACCCCTAAAAATTAACTTGTAATAAATAACAACAAAAAATGAAAATCATATTAAAATAATACATAAAATAATAAACACTTCTTATTTTATTATAAAAAAATACAAAATCATCTACTATTTTTAATTAATTAATTTCAAATAAAATTCCTAGTTTTTTCTCGTAGCGGGCCGACGTGGCCCAACCACATCCCAAGGATCGTTGACCCTCGATCAAATCCTCATTATTTCATCTAACTTCTGTCAGAATCTCGAGCAGCCTGCCTTCTCGTATTTTTCCTTACTGCTCCAACCCACCACCGCATCCACTTCTATTCCCTTCCGCCTCTACACCGCCCAGCCACCTTCCATCCCTCCAGATCTCTACCATATGTGGACTAGGTTGATCCAAATCCTGCACCTTACCGGAGCACCTCCATCCGCACCATTTATGCCCCATTCCACTGCCTGAAGGGTCAAGGCAATTTGCGCTCAACCCTTGACCATTTTGCATAGGACTCAGAGCTTCAAAGCCATATGGAGTCGATCTTGGGACTCGTGTGAGGTATTTGGAGCACCTCTGCTCCTTCGCCCTACGGAGAACCCTGGATATCACCATAGTAGTTTGATTCCACTTGTAGATAAAGGGCCTCACAAAGAGACCGTTTAGACATTTTGAAGTATGAGATCATGCGACAGAATGAAGATTTCATGAGAGGAAGGTTTCTTAGGTGAGGTTTCTTCTCTGTTCATCCACTCCTCCTCCCTACCATTAGATGGTGCCCAGTTCTTCCAACAACACAACTATTGTCCGATTGAATCTCATCTGCATCGTTGATCTCGCGCCTGAGATCTAATTAGAACTGTCGATCGTAGAATCGGTATCCGCCGCGCAGATAACGCCACGTAGCAAGTGGAATAAGCAGAGATATCCGATGGTGCTCAAGGAATGGGTAATTTGCATACGACACCCCGTTATTTTTGAACTTATTTATTAGTCTTGTAAAAAAAATATGTCGCATAGATAAAATGGTTTTTTTCGGATATAAGGCCCCTCTACTTATTACTAATTGCATATGGGTCTAGTCTACGTCACCTCACGTGTTGTCCCATGTGAGGTGGTGAAATTGCAAGTGTACCCTTGCGGGTTTTGTATTTGTATTTAGTCCAATAAATTCTAATATACATTGTATATTTCTAGGAAAATTTCATGCATGCTCGTGATGTTTATTATATTAGTAAATATGCCCTTCCCGGTTCACGTATTTTTGGTGCTTGGATTTTATTTATGAAAAATAACACCCGTGCTCTAAAAATTATGAAAAAAATAGAGTTGGATGATATCTAACATTTATTTTCACAACCTATTTTTATTTTGGAAATTTTGCATTTTAAATATTTATTAAATTTAAAATGAGAACATTTTTATCGCTAATTGAATTAGAAAAAACTAAAAATAAAAAAAAGTTTTGAAAAATTCCCTAAGAAATATATGTTGTCTATTTTAGAATTTATTAATTCCATACCAAAAATACCTAAAAATAGGATAAGACGAAAAATAAAAAAGCTCCAAAATCCTTATAAAACTGCGAAAATAACTAAAAATCCCCAAAATATGGTTTTCTATTTCTAAATTTTATTTATTTATTATCTATCCATTAAAATTATTTTGATGAATATTGTATATATTTTGTTATTTTCAATATTCATTTCAAAACTTCTGCTTACTATTTATCCTTGCTTTGGGATATTTGTTTCAATAAAAATGCATAAAAATTGCAAAAATTCCAAAAAAATCACAACTACATTAGAAAATATATAAAACACAAAACAATATATTTTCTTTGTTTTATTTATTTTTACTAGTATTTATAATTATATTACCCTATATTGTATAAATAGCCTTATAAATTCTATTGCATATTAAAAAGAAAAGGAAATATAAAAATATGAAAATATAAAAAGAAAATCAAAATTATAAAACTTAAAAACAATAAAAAGTATATAAAAACTAAAAACAAAAAAGATGTAATATTAGAAACCCACAAAAACAATAAAAATAGAGAAGAGAAAGGAACAAAATTTTGAGCTTAATTGCCCTATCTACCATCGGATTCCTATGTTGGAGCACTACACAATACTTGCACCTATACACAATTTGTTATGGTGTTATAAAAAAATTTAACTCCACACTTTTATTTCATTGCTTGATTTATTTGTGAGTTAATTGTTGACTAATTGGGGTTTCGTATAAAGTCGCTTCGATGATTGTCGATCCTCCCCTTGGATTGACAAGACTTTAGCAAAATCCAAATTATCAGTATGCACGTTTGACATAACAATAGGTTGGTTACCTAGTCAAGGTCCATATAGTGGTGTGTCGGTATGCATATATAGTCGTATGAGATCTATGATCTCTCAAAGAAATCATACAGGTTCATACTTGATGAACCGGGAGACAAAGCTCATTCATGAGATTTGTTGAGGTAAAAAATGAATTCCATGCATGGCCATCACGTTTATGAAATAATACATGAATTCAAGATATTAATATATGATTTTGGAAAGTATATGATTAATATTGTCAACCCATTATCAAAGAAGAAATCTATTGATACATTCTGAAGAAGACAATCAAACCAGGGTTTGAACTTGGGAGTTATCAAAGTCTTCTAGTGTGAAGGATGGATGAGTATTTTGAATATTCAGGGTTACTTTTGTTGTTGTAATGGATCATCTACCATGATAATTCCATACTGAAGAAGTGATAAAACATGAAGGATTTTAGTGGCTCTATATAGCTTGATGATTTGTGATTTAATTGGAATAAATCATAATTCATTTGAATCCAATTGTCAATTTCAATTTCAATTTCAATTTCATTGTCCAAATGTTGCAAATAGAAATATCCATGGAAATGGAAGTATAAAAGCTCCTTGAGCTCATTTCTTAGATCCAAATGGTTGGACTACGATTAGAAATGCTCAAGGAAGTTGGATTCATTTCATCGACACTTTGTCTAGCTCATGGAGAGTGTAATGTGTTTCATTGAGCTCATTGAGAGTGTAAAGTGATACAGCTCAAGCTCAACATTCATAGGTGGCGGAATTCTGCAAAAATGGTATAAACCTAGGAATTTGATAGTTATCGACATTTCAAGTCCCTATACATATATCGTATGATCTCCCTTGCATTATCTCCAAGTATCTGAATTCCTATCTCATGAGTCCTGATTGGATTAGGACTCACACCTGTTAATGGGAATATTGCAATAATTATGATTATTACATATTACAGATAAGGGAAATTTTGTGAATATTATTTATAAGCACAACTCATTAATTAATGTGAATAGTGATTCACAATAATTAATATTTATAAGGATGTGATTCGTATAAATATTTATGTAAATAAGATTTACATAATTTTTCCAAGGCATGTGATTTTGTGAATTTGATTCACATTAATTTTGTAGATGTAAATTAGACTTACATTTAATTTTGAGATCATGAATATGATTCATAAGATTTAAAGATTAACTCCAAAATTTCTCCAATACTGATTATCTGGTGAATTAATTATAAATTTTGCAACAACAACTTCCATATAAGGAAGGTGATGTGGTGTTTACATATGATGTACACATGGCTCCATATAGTTGAGTTATAATTGAATTAGGACTCTAAAGTTGTTTCTTATTTTATTTTAATTAATATTGATGGGAGATAATAATGAGATGATCCTTATTGAATTAGGACTTGGCTTTTTCCCTTGATTTAAAATCCAAGGGCTATTGAGGCACATGTAGGAAGTGTGATTTAAATATAAAATTTTGGAAAGGACTTCTCCTTTTTACAACAATTCTAAGAGAAAGACCTTCTCTAAATTTTGTGCCCCCTTTGAGAGAGAGTGTCTACAATTCTGACAACTCTCTTCTCATTGCCCTACTCAACGCCCAGCTTCGTAGGAAGCAACGCAACTCATCTTCACATCCACGAGAGAGAACTCTACAGATCGAACTTCAATTTAGAAAGTTTCTTTCATAGAAACTCATGCATTAACGGTAATCTTGATTTACTTTTATTATTCATCATGAATATTATAATCATAAAGGAAATCATTTCCTTATATTTTATTTGTATATGCACAGATCATTGTGCTATATTTTCTAACTCATATGATGAACTAACATTGTTTTCGCAAATTATTTGCTAAATATTCTGCATAGATGTTTAGTAAAAAAAATATTTACTCCCTTCACAAGTCTAGCTCTCAGGTCACTCCAGACCATGATAACTTCTTATCCTCAACATTTTTAGTTTGCTTTTTCTATTCTTTGAGTAGATTCATCATTTATTTCAGTTAATTCTAGTTAGTGTTGTCAAAAATCCCAATTTTTATTGTATGATAGATCACTAGGCTCCAGCCTAATTACTTTGTATTGCGCCTCATTACAACTCGTTGGCCACCTCATCACCTTCCCATCCTCTTGTTCATTCTCCCTGAACGCCCAGATCACCCTGAGCTCGCATAGCTCTGGCCATATGGTCTCCCTCCATCGCCTTTGTCGCATATCCATCTACACATGTCACCCTCACCCTATTACACTCAATAAGATATCAATGTGCATCACCCTCGAGCCCCCGTGCTTACCATGCATGTACTAGGTGAAGAGGAGACTGTCATGGGCATCTTTGACCCTACAGTTGAGGTCCCTAGGTGGTTCAAACTTATTTGATCTCTAGGCCTCTTCCAATGAGGCACATACGTTCTTATCACCACCAAATGATGCAGAGAGGATCTAGTAACCTTTTGAGTCAGTTGCGAGCTCCTGAGGTGGCCGCAACAATGATAACAATCGAATGAAGGAGCTTTAAGAATAGTTCATGCCAGTTCTTACAGGCACCTTCTCCACATTTCGATCGAGGCATTTCCCTAATTCTAATCACAACTATTGGTCGAGGCGAATCAAGTACCGCATCTGAGTCATCGACCGATCAAGTGGAGTACTTAGCCATGAGAACATCAGCATGTAACCTACAACTGCATGCCGAGGGTATTTTTCTCTGACCCCTTCAACCTTTATATGTTTTATTTTAATCATGTAAATATCCAAGTATGTGTAATAACTTTTGCATTTGATCCCCTAGGTTCTCTTTATTTGCACTTTAGTCCTTTACTAGGTCACCTTATGTGGTCAACCACTTGAGTTGCTTTATCAGTATTTTGCGAGCTTAGCCTCTTTATTTTATGGATTGTTTATTAAATGCATGGAAGTTTTTGTGTAATTAAAAATTAGCCCTAGTCAGTAAGAATTAATTTACATATTTGATTGCACATTTTATTTACTTGGCCAGGAATTGTGTATCTTATTATTAAATGCATGCATACTTTTTGATAACTGCAAACGTACCCTTCTTTTAATTTTGTATATTTTATTTTTAGTGATTGTTTCCTTTGATTCATAAATGTAGGGAAATTATTTTAGATGCATAGAACTTAATTCTATCACATATATTTTTATGGAGCATTTAAATTATTTTTTTATTTTTAAAAATATAAAAACATACATATTTTCCTTGTTTACACATAAAATCTATAAAAATTTCAAAAATTGTATCAAAAAATTCCTAAGAAAAAATCAATTAACTTTCATTATATTATATAACATATCAAAATCCACTAAAAATACAAAACAGAAACCTTAAAAACCATAAAAATCTTATTAAAAATACTAGAAATTCTAGAAAATACAAAAATATTTATTTCATTACTCTAATTTCTCCATTATGTATATTTTATGTTAAAACTAACTTATGTAAACCCTAAAATATTAAAAACTTAAAAAAAATATTTTTAAAATTTATTTTGACCTTGTTTAACTTATTTAAAAATCCAAAAATATATTTTACTTTCTTTATTTATATTAGCCTCTAAATTTTTTGAAAATAAAAAAGAAATTAAAATTTCAAGAAAATAAAAACAATTAAAAAATCAGAAATCATAGAAAAGGTAAAAAACATTTTAAAATCATAAAAACTTGCATATAATTAAAAATCCATAAAACATTATCAAAAACAAAAAGGCATAAAAATAGAAGAACTAAAAATTCTAAAACGTATTATTAATTAGCAATTAATAAATACAACTTATCCCGACTTACTCCCAATGTTCGACACTCTTCCATACTTGCACCTATACATATGTTTGAATAGTTATAATAAATTTTTACACACACATTTTTGATAGATATATATATATATATAGAGAGAGAGAGAGATAGATAGATAGAAAAAAATTGTGGGTTTATTGTCATTGGATTTAGAGATATCAGTCACCGTAGCGATTGCTGTTGAAAAGGATTTTTTGTGGGCCAATATGTCCTCACAAGGAGAAGACAAAGTCATTGTGGCGACCCACAAGAAACCCTAATTCTAACAATAATTAACCTACAATCAATAAATAAAGAAATTCAAAGAGTGTGGAGTTAAAATTTATTTTATTTATCTCTACAAAACTATATAGTGTACAAGCATGCAGAGGTCCAACACATGGAGCAAACATGATAGACTGAATGCAAAATTTGTTCCTCTTCTTGTCTTTTTATTGTACTTTTGGTAGAGTTTTCAATTATAGATTTTAATTTAAATTTTTTAATTTTTTAAAGTTAATAGTTTATATTTTTTATTTCTATGTTTGATTTTTAATTTATTTTTCCATTTTAATATAATAATATAGGAATATGTATAACTATATATACAATATAAGGTAATATAATTATAAATATAACTAAAAATAACCAAAAAATGCTGAACAAATTTTTTTATTTATATAATTTTATACATTTTATTATTTTTAGATATTATTTTACTTTTTATATAATTTTAAAGTCAAAAATATTCCGAAATAGGAATATAATAAATAGGCTGAATTGATTTGAAGATTAAAAATATCAAAAAGTGTTAAAATTCTACAAATAAATTTAAATTTATAATAAATAATATGAAGAAAATTTAGAGGTTGAAATAAATATTTTTAGAATTTTTATTTTTACATTTTTAAGTATTTTGGAGCTTTTCAATTTTTAATCATTTTCTTTTTCTATTTTTAGAGAGGTTTGGTATGGCACTATAGAATAATATAATAAATCATATATATTTTTTTTTGAATTTCTAAATACCGCTTTATAATTTTTTAGAATTTTTAATTCAAATAGGGACAAAACATGCTCTTTTTATTTTTTAGAAAATATACAATATGTCTAGGCAAAAATAACATTATAGCGTAAAAGTGTAAGCAAGCATGCACCTAACTCTGTTTTTCATGATTTTTGGTGCATGGATATTATTTTGAATAAATAGAAAACATGCACAAAAATAGGTTGAATTAGTGAGGGCATAACTTCAATTAAAGTAAACAGTAGGATCTACATAACAAAATACAGAAAGTTTTTCAACAAATATTCAAAATTTATAGACTAAATGGAAATACAAAAACCCACAAGGGGTTACATGAAAAATGGTCACCTCACATGGAACCATACATGATATGACTTGGCATAGACCAAAGAGCAATACTACTTAAGCACAAAAGTTCACTTGTAGTTTTTATAGAAATATTAAAGCGTTCAAAATAAAATACATGGCTAAACGAAAATTACAAAATCTTAGGGGAGAGATTCTGCAATTTACCCCCATTACATCTAGGATTAGATCTTCTAGGATGAGATCAATGATGGAGGTTCTTCAAAATCCGACAGTGGTTGGACAATCTGGGGCTCAGTTTGAGATAGGATGGTGTTGAGGGTATCTACAAGAATTGATGAAGAACTCAGCTGAGCCGAACTTCCTCGATGTTATCTTCTTCCTTTGGCATCCTCTAGTCCCCTGGAAGGGTTTTATAGATCCATGAGAGGAATGCACATCTCTAGGTAGTCCAAGATTTTTCAGAACCCACTGATAGGACCCTGGTGAAGGCATGAAGAATGAGGCACCATGAGGAGCTTCTCCTCCTCGAATCGACCTCTATATGAGTCTCTTGTAAGCACAAGACTTGTACAGAGAAAACATGGCACGAGGGTGAAATGCCTCAACCCAATTAAGTGTGCAATGGAGGCGAGATGGATGCGGCGGCGATGCTCGGGAAAAGGTGGAGGATCACACGTCGATTTGTTGATATATAGGTGATGAGGTAGATTCAAAGGATCGAGAACATGGAGCAATGATGGGGGAAGTGAATGGGGTGAGAATGGGGATCGAATATAGTCGGAAACACGACGGAACATGGACAGATCTTGGAGCTCTGACGATCTTTGATTTTGAGATCTAAACTAAAATATTAATTAAGGATGATATAAAGGGTAGGAAATTAAATGCTAAGATTAAACCTATCGAAAAATGGATAAATGCACAGCTCATATCTGGTGTGCACCATGGAGCACAGGTGTCATCGAAGCTCCGCCTTAGACCACCTCCTCTCCTCCTAGCATCGCCTCTACCTTGGGGGATGCTCTCTCTGTCACCGGGAGCACAGGCACGAAACAAGGGATTTTAAGGCTTGAAGAAGGATCAAAATGAGCTCGGAAGGAGGAGGTTTTATTTATACACAGAGGTGGGCGTCCTTATTGACCATCGATTTCTAATGAATTAGGGGTTATGCACAAGGGATTAAGGATCTATGCATGTATGAGGGTCGATCAATGATTGATTTACAGGAGAAATCAGATCGATGATAGTAGTTGATCATCAAGGAAAAAGGGAGGAAAAGTGGAGAGTTTACACGTTTGATAGAGTAGAGGCGCCAAAGGATCAGTTGACCGGAGGTCAACAAATGTTGGCCTCTCATTGGTTTGCATAGACCGCTACAGGATAAAATATATTGGAAAATAATAAATAATAAAAAATAAAAATTAATTAATTAAATTTTATAAAGTAAACAATATTTAATATTTTCTGTAGTATTTAATTATGATTTTTATGTATTTTTTTGATTAAGTTCATATGAGTTATTATTTACAAGTATAATTATAGGTATATTTACCTATGCATAGCTTATTTTATTTTATTTTATAATTTAAATTTCATTATTTTTTGTACAAAATTTATATAATTATAACTTATTTAAATATACATAAATGTACTTTTATTTTATTTTTATGAGGTTTTTCTACATTTAAATAAATATATGTGTTTATTAAATATGTATATGTATAGTACATTCATCTATATATTTTAATATGTTATTTCATTTTATTGTTTTCTTTAGGGTTTTATTGTATTCTTGACCAAATTATAGGAACATAAAAATATTTCAAAATATAAAGAATAAATACAATGAATATTTCATTCAGGTATATAGTACAATAGGAGTCAGAAACCTAACTTTTGCATATTAACTCCAAATTAAATGAAATTACCTTCATTAAATAGAGAATTAAGAGTTATGTACAATTAGAGGTCATTTTGATGCATTTTGAATCTGTATGGAGAACATATGGGTCTACAAAGTTTGGGTTTTGGAATCCTAATCACAGTGTAGAACGAACATTGTATATTATTTTTGATGAAATCAATTTTCTATTTATATTCTTATCTACTACTTCGATGTAGAATGTTTCTTTGTATTCTTATCTACTACTCCATGTAGAATGTTTCTTATTTCATGTATAAATAATAAAGGATACAATGGATCCAAAATTGATTATTGGAGGATAAAATTAGAACTTTTATTGTGTTTTTGACCCTTATCCCTCCTACTTTATTCCTTGTCGACCCAGTCCTCATGATGCCTAGGTTTCAGGGTTTAGGGTCATAAAATATCATTGGCATTTTATTTCTTTATTTCTTTTCTTTTTTATTCTTTATTTTAGCTATAAAAAATATATTTTATAATATATTTACAAAATAAATAATAAATGTTAATTTATACCAATAATGGGATTTACATGCATTTAGCTAGGGTTTGAAGGCCAATATGAAAGAACAAAAGTGATAAAATGGAGATTGATCACCCACCTATACTTGCCTTTGCTAGTCCCCAGCAAACACTTACGCCTATAAGTGCAGAAAATAAAATAAAGAAAAGAATTTAGATTGATTTTATTTCAATCTTGCCTTCATAAAGTCAAAGTTTGGAGCTCGGTCGGACCTTTGGATTGTTTATTTGGCTGGAACCTTATTAAGTACCGGACTTGAAACACAAATGCCTCTGAGAGTCATAAAACTCACCTCAAGTCTCCTCAACAGATAGTTTAGAATAAGTCAACTCATACGCAAGATCTTACTACTATGAATCTTTCTTGGATAGTGAGTGATATAGCTCTCCTCGGCTGAAGCGGTAAAAGTCGATCTTCTCCAACATGGTGACCCTAATTCCCCAATCCGGCAATTCTTTCCTCAAGAATCAAGGTATTCCCTTCTAAGTTCTAGTACAACTAATACAAGAATAGGAGGTGGGGAGAAGAATGGACGGTAGCCAACATTGTGAACTATCCTGGGATGCTTGATTAGTGTAGAAATGTCACCCGGCTGCAGGCGCACATGAATATGACTTTGAAGCTCAAGCTTGCTTATTCGACTATACAAATGTATACATACTCCGGTAGGCATTTTATTTTCATTCAAGCATGTCCACTTTTTGGAGTTTTTATTTCATCTATTTAATACTATATACAATATTTACATAAGGACTTTTTCCTCTTGAGCCAGTAGATGATGAATCCATGATTCATTAACATTTCTATAATATTTTGTCTTAAAACCCTTAACAAATACATGTAAATATTCATTAATTCTCATATTTTATTAAAACTTCATTCATGAATAAGAATGCACTTTTATGCATCAAAACATGTAAATAAATAAAAGAGTAAAAATAAAGAAAAGAAAAGAAGACAAATTGTAAATATGTATATATGTACAATATGACTTATAAAATATAAATATAGCCGCAAGATATATTTATATAGCCAAATCCCCGAGATTAAGTCAGCATGGATTGGTCGACGAACAAACAAGTAGGGGGAAAGAAAATCATAAAAATAATAAAAGATACAATCCACGCGTTCTTCATTATTTATCAAATATTCATTGATTTTTAATTAATTCATATGTGCATATCTTTCACCAAACGCATTTCCTAAATATTTCTAGAAATGTATATAAAAATATAGAAATAAGTTAAGAATATTATCTTGTATATATGTGTTGAACCCAAAAATTAGGAGGTCGTGTCGATTCACAAGGCGAATCAACAGTCGTTGAGTTGACCTCATGCGAAATCCGAAATTCAAATAAAAATTAACCAACAACAAAGATCAAACAATGAAAAGCGGTGCAGAGTTAAAATTTATTATAACTCTACAAAATGTGTGTATAGTGTAAGTAGTGTAGAGTATCGAACACATGGAACAAGCAGGATAGATCGGGGCAATAATGCACAGAATGTGAATGTGATGATTTGCCTACAAATGTGCTATTTTTGTGGGTTTTAAATTTTATTTTTTATTTTTTCAATTTTATAATTTTATATTTTGATTTTTAATTACTAATTTTGTATTTTCTTTTTATATTATATATATATATATATATATTTTAAACTTTTAAAATAAAATATAGATACAAATGAGAAAAGAGGGAGATAAAGTAATTATAAAAAGAGGTAAAAAATAGTCAAAAATAAAAAATGAAATATTTTCGGGCTTTTTATATTTTTCTACTATTATTGTGATTTTTATAAATTTTTCCTAATTTTTTGGGTATTTTTAAAGTCAAATATACTAAAAACAGTGAGCAAAATAAAAGGCTGAAACTAAAATGGAGATAAAAAATATCAATCAGCAACCAAAATCCTCCAAATTAATTTTAATTTAAAGATAATAAGATAAGGAAGATCAGGAAATAGAAATTGTATTTTAAGGATTTTTTAGGAATTTTTAATATTTTTATGAAGGTTTTTGAGGTTTTTAAATTTTTTGGAGTTTTCTTTTGTATTTTTTATGATTTTTGGTCTGATGATAAATTATGCAAAGATACACAAAATATAATTTTTTTGGAATTTTTCAAAAAATGTTTTCCAATTTTTATGTATTTTCTAATACAAACAGTGATGAAAATGCATGTTTTTAAATTTTTATAAACAATAAAATGCAGCAAAAATGTGAAATAAAAATATAGCGTGAAAGTGGAATGCAACATGAGCTTATGCTAATTTTTTGTGGATTTTTTAGGAATCTATAGATGCATGAAATAATTAGAGGCAACAAAGAGAAACTACACTACTAGCAAGGGTTGTTTTGTAATTATCCAGAAATCCGAGGGCCAAAGTGCAAATTTCCCACAAAAAGTTATAACTAATTAAGACTTTCTGGACCAATCACAAATAGCCAAAAGTCCAAGATTATGTTCGCAAAAACGCCACACACCACGTGACACGCGTGTTGCTGGCGAGGATCTGTTGGTAATTAACAAGAATATGGGGGCTAAAATGCAAATTATCCAAAAAAGTTAACTATATTAAAATGTTTTTATACCAAAATGAAATACAAATAAGCCCAGGGATTTTTCTGCAAAATTGCCAAGTCACGTGCGCGGGGCACGTGACCTGGCAGGGACTCAAAGCAAATTTTACAAAAACTAGGGGAGTAGCATGCAAAGTTCACAAAATATTTGAACTTAAGATGAAGGTTTAAATTTTTTTTATTAAATACAAAAATTAGTCGGGTATGATGTGCAAAATACCCAGGCTAAGGGCGCGATCCGATGGCTGATAGCAGCTCACTTGCCCTATGTCGAGCCCTCGCACCACGATACCCCTTCGCTTCAGACGGCCAAGATTAGATCTCGATGGAACATCGGACAGTTGGGGCACTGTGAGATCCGATGGTTGTCGAAGGCTCAGGAGAAAAGCCTTGATCCGACGGCAGGAAGCGGTGATGGAAGAACAGGGAGGAAGGCGCGTCGCTGCAAGCTTCCTCCGACGATGGCACCCTCCTCCGACGTGAGATGGAGCTCTGAAATGGCCCTCTTCTGATTCGACTGGAAGCCTCTAAAAGGCCGGAGGACCTCCGGTGTTCACCAGCGAGGTCGGAGGAGCGGAAGCCCCCCAGGTATTGCCGGAGAACGGGCAAAATGTCTCCAGTCGTGCGTGAAGGCCTGAATACCTGCGAAAAAGCGTTAGAGGGTCGAGGGAAAACTACCTCGACCATGTGGCGGAGTGAATGGAAGCAGGTGCGGCGAAGATGGAGCTCGCTGGAGCAAGCTCCGATGAGATGATCGGTGAGGTGATCGAGTGGTTCTCAGGCAAAATAGAAGGTGGATCTCTGTTCCTAATGCTAAGATTAATAACAAAATACAAGAAAAAGTAAGGGAACCTCAAGGGTGTATACCCAAGATAGAACCTCGACGGCCACTTGGCCAGAGATGGGGTGGAAGCGCCTCCACGGCCTTCGCCTGGCCTCGCGCGAAGAAGCTGGAGGCTCCCCTGTCATGAGAGTCAATCCGGAGCTCCAAGGCGAGGGTCCAAACTAGGGGCTATAGGGTTCAAACTTGGAAGGAGGTGACAGGGGTAGTTTTGAACAGATGGTGAACAAGCTCCAAAGATCAAGGCGCATCAGTCATGCCAGCGATCCAAAAATCGAGATTAGCCCAGGGCGTGATTGACGGATGAACGAGGCAAAAAGTGAAGAAGGGAGAATCACAAGATAGTGTAAGGAGTTATCTCGAAAAAACCGCGAAGATGGGTCAAAACCCATTTCTGACACTGTACAGACCTCGGTCAGAGAGTTGACCGAGGTCAACCAGCGGATGGTTCTGGTTGATCCACGTGGACCAACCAGAAAAATCCTTGGCAAAAAAAGTTTATAAATTCGATTAAAAATAATAAATGATTTAATTAATTTTGGTTATAAAATAGAAATTATTTATTATTTTATAAATTATTTTATTATGATTTTTATTTATTTTTTTGAGGTTTGAAAATACAAGTTACCTTTTATGGCTTATATACAGGTATATTTATCTATATATAGAGAAAACTTCAGATAAGGTGCACCTTTCTTCGACATATGGAAAGCCGCACATCCTCACCGTTAGATTTTCATCAATGGTCATAGTTAAAACTGCCCAACCTTTCATAAAACCACACACGGTTTTCTATTTTTAGAATGCTTTAATATGTTCCAAAATTAATTTACTCGACATTCCCGTTAATCTTGCAATCTGTTACATGCTGGAAGCCATCTCTCTCTCTCTCTCTCTCTCTCTCTCTCTCTCTCTCTCTCTCTCTCTCTCTCTCTCTCCCCCCCCCCCCGGCTCCTGTCCGCCCCGCGCACCCTCCGCCCCGTGCACCCTCTCCTATGTCACCTGCATTGGCTCTTCCTGCGCTGTCACTTGTGCAAGTCCCCCTCGCGACGACGGTGTCTTTTACAGCACCACACGTCCACTGATCCCTATTTTGGCGTGCTCGGTCTCTCGTGTTGCGTCGCTCGTGTGAGCTCCAACGTCCCAGTTCCTGGTGCTCGACCGGTCATGCGCATACCCTCCTCTCGCCGTCGCGTGCCCTTGAGGGGTAGACGTGGGATGTGTAGGGTTTGTTCCTGGCAGACACGAGTGTCTTCCCCACGGCGGTGCAGGTGAAGACCATGGTCACTGTGCAGGCCATACCTTACTGTGCAGACCTTTGATTATACAAAAAAAACTCATAGAGGTTCACAAATCTTCATGGGATTTGATGGAATACACTTGCTAGTATAACTAGAGGACTGGAATCAGCTTAAGAAGATTTTGGTGTCCCTATGGTTAGCAGAAAAATAAAAATAGAACTGCAGCAACTTTGTTGGCTTACTTTTGTTAGAGTTAGATTCATGTGATGCTAAGCCACTGTTTTATTTTAACTATGTTTAACTTTGATTTGTGGTAGACTTTTCAGCTTCAGATGATTTGTTGTCTCTACTGGATTTCGTTGGATGCGGCAGATAATTTGAACAATCAAACATTTTCCAGACAAATACAATATCTCGAGATTCCAATTAAAAAATATAAACAAGACATATATGGATCAATTGGAATTGTTGACTGTAGGTAAATCCACTCGAGTGTTTATGACTGCATCAGATATGGAAGGACTCTACTTCAAATTAGTGCATTCCCATCTTTAAATCACAATTGCATTCATCCAAAAACAATTATAAATCACAATTGAGGACGACGGTGTCTTTTACAGCACCATACGTCCACCGCTTCTTCTGTGGTACTCCTATGTCGGTACTCATCTTCTGTGGTATTCCTTTTCTCTAGTACTCCGGCGTCGATCCCCGTCCAAAACCATGAGGAGGAGGAGTCGGAAATCACCAATTCAGAATCATATTCAGATGAGGGAGCTTGTCTCACTTAAGGATTCGGCCTTGATGTTGGAGGTAATTGTCCATCCTTTGTGAAAATTTGTTTTCTTTGATTAATAAATGTTTCTTTTTGAATTCACTGGAATTCTTGACTCCCATCTCTTTTTCACATTTTACCTATCATATTTCCTAGTGTTGCACATATAAGCATTCACATATCTTATATGGTATGGCTTCCCTTATAACTTGTCACTTGAGAATCTGAGATAAACACCAAATTTAAACAGAACTCGTACATCCCATCATTCAGCAACTGATTAAAATTGCAATATAACTGATTAAAATTGCAATATAACTGACAACAAATACCTAGAGGAATTGATTTATTTAGTAATGTTTTGCAGTGTTTTGTATTGTGCCTTTTTATTTTGTAAATCTGGGTAGTTTAAAGTAAATACTCAGACACTCCTCAGTTTCAAATTCATATGCTCTTTTCGAGTTTGAGTTATTTTTGTAAACTTTACTTCGGATATTGAAATTTCTGAATATTGTGTTGTTATACATACATATTGTAAAATGGAAGTTAGTTTGCAAGTTACTTGTAGAAATTGTAAAATAAATCACACTATTTCCCAATACGAAAGAATTTATATTGTATTCTTTTGCATTGTTTTGTATTGTATTCCTTTTTTTTGTAAATCACAGTAACTTTAAGTGACCTAATGACATTCTCAGTTTCAAATACGAAGGTATACGGTAAGTATAATCTATTTTAGGAATTTCTTCAGTAGTTAGTCGAATTAATTTTATAACTTTTTGAATTTTTAAAAATCGTAAAATATATGTTTTCAAATTTCACACGCTCAATCACCTAACCTTTACTTCGGATATTGAAATTTCTGAATATTGTGTTGTTATACATACATATTGTAAAATGGGATGTTAGTTTGCAAGTTACTAGTAGAAATTGTAAAATAAATCACACTATTTGCCAGTATGAAAAAATTTATATTGTATTCTTTTGCATTGTTTTGTATTGTATTCCTTTTTTTTTGTAAATCACAGTGACCTTAAATTACCCAACGACATTCTCAGTTTCAAATACGAAGGTATACTGTAAGTATAATCTATTTTAGGAATTTTTCAGTAGTTAGTCGAATTAATTTTATAACTTATTGAATTTTTAAAATTCTTAAAATATATGTTTTCAAATTTCACACGCTCAGTCACCTAACCTTTACTTCGGATATTGAAATTTCTGAATATTGTGTTGTTATACATACATATTGTAAATTGGGAAGTTAGTTCGCAAGTTACTGGTAGACATTGTAAAATAAATCACACTATTTACCAGTAAAAAAGAAATTATATTGTATTCTTTTGCATTGTTTTGTATTGTATTCCTTTTTTTTGTAAATCACAGTAACTTTAAGTGACCCAACGACATTCTCAGTTTCAAATACGAAGTTATACAGTAAGTAAAATCAATTTTAGGAATTTTTTCAGTAGTTAGTCGAATTAATTTTATAACTTTTTGAATTTTTAAAAATCATAAAATATATGTTTTCAAATTTCACACGCTCAATCACCTCCTTAATTTTAGGTAAGTAGTTAATTCTAATACCACTCTTAGCTTTTCTTTGGTGGTTTTAATCTCATCCATTAGATCCACATCATACGGTCTTTATGAGTGGCTTTCCATGATGCATGGAAAGGTGCACCTCATTGGAAGGGCCCTCTATTTTATTAATTTAATTTTATTTTGTGCATTTAATTTTATAATTTTTATTTATTATTTTATAAATTTATAACTTATTTTTATATAATTAAGTATATTTTTATTTTATTTTTTGGAAGTGCTTTGTACACTTATTAAAATAGAAGTAGTAATTATATATGTATATTTATAGGTATTTCATCTAGGTATTTTATACACGTATTTTATTTTTGAGTTTTATTGATGTTTTTATTCCAATTTTACTACACATACACACACAGATATATATATATATATATATATATATTACAAATAATATTTACAAAATTATAAAAATATAAGATTATAAAAATAATGAATAATAAATAAAATGAATATTTTAATCTGTACAACTATATAATAAGGGGTCCAAAACTCAACTTTCAAACCGTAGCTCCGCAAAATATGATACCACCTTCATTAAATAGCTTATTAAAAGTTATATACAATTAAAGTGATTTTGATACATTTCGAATTTTTTTGAGAGATACAGGTCTCGAAAGTTGGGATTCTAGAATTTTATTCAGATCATAACTTTTTGTCTGTACGTTATTTTTGCATCAAATTAATTTTGTATTTTTCTTTATTTAATCATCTACAAGTTTCATGTACAAAGTTTCTTTATTTGAGGTGTAAAAAGTGGAACCAAAAATAGGTCCCAAAATGAATAAAGAATGAATTAAATACAAGGGTATTTTTATTGCATTTTGGCCCTTATCTCCCCCTACTTTATTCCTTGTCGACCTAGTCATCAAGATGCTTAGGCCTTGGGGTTTCGGGTCATAAAATATTTGCAAGATTTTATTCTTTTTCTCTTCTTTTCTTTATTCTATAATTTTAGCTTTAAAAACCGCATTTTATACACTATTTACACAATAATGCATGAATGATAAAATGCTTAAATTAACGCTATTTAAACGCATTTACTAGGATTTTTAAGGCCAAAATGATAGAATAAAGATGATGAAATGTAGATTCATCAATATGCCAAGAAATCCAACTTTCAAATTGTCGAATTCGCAATTTTCAAACATCATAACTTTCTCATACGAACTCCAATGTCACTCTACTCACCTTTAAAGTTCATAAAATAATATTATCTAATTAATGGAGGTGATTTCACTAAAATCGGAGTCCGTTTGCAAAAAGTCGTTTTTGGGACCTAATGACAATAGGTTTCTAGGCTATTTATTTTATTTAGAACATATTATTTACAATTTTATTAATTTTATAATTTCTAATTATTTTCATGATCTTGTACTTTAACAATTATTTATTTAACAATTTTTGGAGCTTATTTATTATTTTAATTAAATCCAAATCCCTAATTTATAGATGAAATTGAACTACATAACTTATACCCGTATTTATTAATATATCTAAACTAATTTATTAAAATCCAAAAAATTCATAAAGACTTTATTTATTATTCTAATCATTAAGAAAATATAAAAAGTGATAACTAATTACTTATTTATTGAATTAAAAATCCAAACCAAATTATTAAGTATTATTTATACCTATTTATTAATATATATTTATATTTCGTACAATATTTATTATTTATCAAAATTAATTATACCATAATTTCAATAATTTAATTTTCTCTATTTTTTATTTTTATACCTATTTAAAGTAGTATCATTTACTTTTTATTATATAATTTATATTGTATTTAATACATCTGGCCAACCAGGTGCTGACATGTGTCAGCATCTGGTGTCTTCTTCTTCAAGAAGTTGTTGCAGCTTCTATCTTACTGGCCGATGTTCACCAAATTTTCCCTCTCATCTCCTAACTTCTTCACTCGATCTTAGCCCTCCATTTTCTTCCCCTAACTACCCTAATCCACGCCTACCCTTATATCTACCCAAACCTCCTTCCATTTCATCTATAAAAGTCCCTAAAGTTGGCGCGAGCCAACTAACTCTCCTAACCAACCCTGAAACCCAGTTCCAATGGCCGAGACCCAACCTTCAACGTCGTGCTCCGCCTGACCTAGAGGTGACAGCTCTGCTCAAAGGTTCCCGCGAGGATGCTGGGAGATCGGGGAGATGTTCCAAGGTATATCCTTGGCCTTGCATCTTGACACCGTGCGTCTAGAGCTCCGGGAAAGCCACCCCGTCGAGCAACGACTTGAAGGTCCTATACCTTCTGTTCACAAGTACTTCCTCCATATTCTACTAATTTTTTCTCGATATTCATGTATCCATTATTGCCTTTAATCACGTCATTAGGGACTACAAACATCATACTTAGACGCCACATCTTATAGTCCTCTAAAAATCAAATCGAATCAACCAAATATCTTCTTTCTATCCAACTTCATTGTTTGCAATAATTCTCGAAACATTCTTTAACTTGCAATTTCTAATCTTCTTGGCCGATTCAATTGCGAGATCGAGCATTCCAAACCTTCAATTGCAGGTCAATCTTTCATCAGGAGCATAACCATATCATCTGGAGCATCAAAGATCAAAGCTATTCCAAATCAAAGAGGGTATTGCATCAACTTCCAGGACAGCCAGACTGCCTCCTTCATCGCCAGTCATCCACCGCTTTCTAGCACCTTTGGAGAAGCTCCACCGCAGGCGAGCTTGAAGGGCGAAGGAGTCACCCCTCTGACCCTGCCGGAGGCCCAAGCGACGCATGATTTGTCGGAGATAAATCGGAGAAGGGGACATCATCGCCATATGTGCAGGATTTGAAGAACTGCAAGAACACGCCAGAAGCTACAGGCTTCCGACACGAGGCGGCAACCGATGGTCCAGATTGCGCGCTATCATCTAATCTTCACCGTTGACTACGAACCGATGTGAAAATTGCAACATAAACCCAACAAAGCTTCAGAATTTTCAGTCGCTTCAGACGTTTCCGGATATTACATTTAGGTCCCTGTGTAGGGAGCTAAATGTAATAATTTTTGTTTTCTTAACATTTCAATCCCTGATCAGGGACCTTTCTGCAAAACTTTTTATATTCTTTTCTTGCACTTATACTCCGTAATTGTGTACGCATTTCAGACCTCTTTTCGACCTTATTTTTCATCTATTTTCTACGGTAGTTACACAACTACCCTAGCGAGGTTTTTCAATATTATTCGTGTATTCTCGTCATGTTGTGGTCATGTTTTGATTCATTGCATTTCGACTCCGTCTCGAGTTTGTCTTAAGTATTTCTTTGAGCACATTGCTCGAGCAATTTTCCTACTATATAGTATCATCTATATTTTACATATTTCTCACATACTATATAATAGATAAATTGCTTGAAAAATATCACTTTGAAAATAAATAAAAATTGAAAAAAAGATAAAATCAAATAAAAATTTAAAAATAAAAAAACTGATAAAAAAGGATTTCTCGTTTTCTTTCTTCGTTCGAGAAGAGATAAAAAATCACAAAAACACCTTTTCTCTCAAAAATCGAAATATCTCTATTCTGTCTCCTTGAGTTAGACCCAGGCACACTTACCTGGTAAAATAAAATAGTGTAAAATAAAATAGGAGAGAAGATGTTTTCTAACTTCACTTTTCTCTCTCTCTCCCCTATATTATTGATTTCCTTGTTTGATACACGCAGATCTTTTTTTGCGGTTTTTCTACACCGACACCTTTCTTAATTGCAGTCATATCCGCATTATCGAAATGGCATCGTTGCCGGGGAGGCATTAGCCATATTTCGGCTTTTGATCTTATTTTGTGATTTTTTTCTTTCTTATTATTTCTCGTGGTTTTTCTCAAGTTTTTACAATTTTATCGAGTCTTCTATCGACTATTATCTTGAGATGCTAACGAGTTTTGCAGGGCCCGCAGGATCAGCCCATTCCTTAGGAAGCCGAATCAGTTGAGAGAGCAAAGATCGACTCCTTCTTTACGAGTTGGCTGCAGAGGGCAGAGTGAGTTAGTGTATTTTTTAGAGAGGAAGATCTTTTTGCACTTTTCGAACTTTTGTAGAAGGGGTCCGCTAAGGACATCTCGACTTGTAAACTGGACTTTAAACTTTCTTCGGGGTCTGTTTCGCTAGGTGCCGATACACTCGGGGGACCTCACCACAGGTTTTTGGTTTTCATCAATTTTTATTGTTTCACGTGATTTCGTGGAGATTTAGGTTTGCATGACTGATTGATTAGACAATTAAAGTAAAACCTACCTCCCTAATCCATACTTAGGTGTAAGTCACTGATCTGAAAAATAACTCATTCTTACGCTAGAACTGCTGATTAGGACTCGGTTTTTCTCTACTTTGCATGCATTAGCCTATAGGTTTATAAATTCTGCACAGATCATTGTTTTTCTTTCTTTTAAAAACTTGACAAATAAAAAATACATGGACTGAACTTGTATTAGGAAAGAAAACCCCTCATTGTTTGCAGGTACACTCCAGACAGAGTGTGGCGCGTACACTTAAGGAATAGAGCCCAAATCCCTGGACTTGTGCCCTAAGCACTTGGACTCACTCTTCGGGTCATGTTACTTGCTGCAAGCACTTGCCTCAGATGTTAGAAGAAGTAGTCTGGTTTAGGTTGGTGTGTACCGCCGTCTTAAACACGAACTACTCAAGGATACTACACCTGTGAGCTTGTTAATAATTGATTGATCACCAAAAATAAAATTTAAAAGATAAAAGACCGATCCATTGGTCTTCACCGTGTGTAGTTAGTGAACTTGGGGTTGTATTGTGTTTGTATGCGAGATGTGTGTTATACCACGTCTTGTATGCCTTCACGCTCATGTTCTTGGCTTGATAACATATTCTCTCTCGTATTCTTTTGACACTGAAGATGGCGACCAGACGGATTTTGCGCTCAGACTCCGTGAGCTTTCGACGATCCACCATCAGTCGTATGTCTTCACAAACTCAGGATGACCCTCTTCTCGAGTTGGTTCCACCTAGTCACGAGAGGAGTCAGACCTAGACTCCCTTGCCTCCCAGCTCTGTTGTTGAGGTAGACCCACGCCTCAAGTTTTCATCTATTTATCCTACATATTTTTCATTGAGTTCTTATGAGACTTTTTCCTTCCCAGAGGATTTGAATATCATGGCTAGAGGGAAGGGACCAGTTGAGGACAGAGTTGCTGAGGATAGACAGACTGAGGAGAGACGGATGGATGAGAGACCCGATCCAGCTTCAGATATTACTACAGGGATTTTAGACACATTACATCATATGAGATTACAAATCAGAGATCAGTGTCAAGTCCAGGATGAGCTTAGAGCTAAGATCGCTGCGCTGGGAGCAGGAGCCAGGACCCATTACCACCTGCAGTGGTTCCGTTACTTTGCGAGATGAGTAAGACTCGGGAGCTAGGACGCTACACCATTGGATTTGATTAACACCGAATCAAGGGTCATACGAGTTGAGACCGTCCTTTATTTCTTTGCTTCCCAAGAGCTATGGGAACACTTCAGAGGAGCCATTTACCTTTTTACAGCAGTTCGAGATGATCTGCGGTACGGCTAGTTACCCAAGAGTTATGCAGGAGGTTGTTCGCCTTAAGGCCTTTCTTTTCGCCTTAGCAGATAAGGCGCTCTACTGGTTGAGTCACCTAGGGAGGGAGATTTCTACATGGGAGGATCTGACATCCACATTCCTGCGTAAATATTTTCCTCTAGGATGGACTAACATGATGAGGAGTCAGATATCCAATTTTACACAGTTAACACATGAACCATTCCATGAGTCATGGGATAGATTCAAGGATCTGATAGAAAGATGCCCACATTATGAGATACCCTTGAAGGTGCTAGTGTAGAATTATTTTGGAGGACACCAGTCGGATCAAGGCCTAGTGAGCGTCACGTGTGGAGGCAGTTATCTGAATAGGGATGTCGAGTCATTTTAGTCCATCTTTGAGGGGATGGCAGAGAATTCACGTGTTATTGATTCTACTCAGGCATTCCAGAAGGGCCCATAGCCACCACATCACCGAGAGCATCAGAAGATGGCACATGTTTCAGATTCTGAGTCACGAGTCGGTATGGGATTTATTAGTGAGAAGCTTACAATAGTCGATGTGATTCAGAACCAAGTTCATGATTTACAGTCGTCCCGAGAGTTGGAGAAGCTCCCATCACTTTCCTCAGCAGATGATTAATTTGACGAAAAAGATGAGCGAGTTGCAACTTCAGTACCAGCAGACTCGTTCTTCTTCTACTCCCCAAATTGTTAGGAGATCTCTACCCTCTCCTCCCATCAATCAGATACAGTTTGTTCAGAGCGAGCCGGTTCAGCCTACTGAGACTCCACAGCTTGATTGGCATGCAGATCCATCTAATGTTGACCCGGGTCATATCACTAGCCTTGGAGATGTTGATGTTGATTCTCATGCTACTTTTGAGATCAACGGGATATGGTACGCTCATGTTCTGTCTTCACTACACTTTACTCCTCAGAGCGTACACCAGCAGCAGCAGCAGTACAGTCATCTACATCATGGACGTTCACATTTTCAGCACCGTCAGCCTTACATGCAGCAACAGTCTCACCAGCATGCATATCAGATACCACATTCTTTGCAGTATCCTGCTACACATTCACAGACACATCATTACCAACAGCAGCAGTCTTTTTTTACACCTCAGAGATCTCTTCAGCCTTACACACCACAGCAGCACACTTCTAGGCAGGAGAGAGTAGACAGCCAGGGTCACCACACAGAGTCTGAGATGTCTTCACAGACCCTGGCACTGAACTAGATCATGGATATGTTGAGCACACTCCAGACCACATATAGGACAGAGATGAAGCAGGTTAACCATCATCTGAATGAGTTAAACGCGCCCAAGACCACTCTCCCAGCCCAGCCTCAGATGAATCTGAACAATAAGAGGAGGCATTCAGATCAGGTAGACACCACCACTACAGGTACGATCTCTTTTCCTGATTTTTTGTCTAACTTCATTTGTCTCAATAGCGGTAGATCATCACGAGCACCGGATAGGGTAGAGGAGAGGGCACATGATGAGGAGAGAGAGCCAATCCATGATGATATTGATCACAAACATTCTGATGCAGAGGAGGAGGACCACCACGATATCCAGTTTGATGATCAGAGAGAGGGGAGCGATGCAGAGACAGTTGAAATGGATACAAGCGAGTCAGACGATGATATCATGCCTGATCATGCAAACACTCCCGATGCAGATTTTTCTTCCCCTATTTTAGAGAGTTTTGTACATACTTCTGATACTCTTGATATACATGTTGATTCCAATTCTGATTTGAATAAAGATGTTGATTTTGTCATTCCTGATATTGTTCCTTTTCCCGATGCCTTATTTGGAAAAGGAAATAAAAACACCAATAAGAATGTTGTCACTCCAGAGACTGAGCGATTATTGAAAGATCACATTTTTTGAAGATCCCACTTCACGATGCCTTGGATCACTTTCCTACGCTCAAGAATCAGTTGAAGAATAGATGTACCACGCATAGGAAGAAGAGATCACGTACAGAGAAGCATGTTTTGACCAAGGCCACATCATGCGCTATACAGAACAAATTACCTAAGAAGAAGAAGGATTCAAGAGCACAATACGTCAGATGCGAGATTCCCCATGCCGCATTCGATCACACTCTATTAGATAATAGTTCCTCGATCAATTTGATACCATCTTGTTTACTCGACAAACTCGAGATAGGTCCTCTTTACAAATCCCGCGTAATCCTTCAGTTTGCTGATAGATCTGTAAAGAGACCTAGCGGCATATTGAGGAATGTTATCGTGACCGTGCATGGCCTAGAGTTCCCAGTGGACTTTACTATCCTGAACATGGATTGCCCTACACAGTTGCAACTTACCTCGATCATTCTTGGGAGGCCTTTCTTAGAGACCGCGAAGGCTCTCTTCGATTATGATACAGGGAAGGTATATTTTCGCGCCGAGGGCGAGAAGATACATATAGAGATGGTGAGAGAATCACACACATCTAGTACCGCATTGACGAGTCCGAAAGTGCGGCTTTTAAGAAGTTGTTTTTATCGTGTCGTGCGTTGTAGGCGGCAATCGGAAACCATCAAGAAAATACCACAAAATTTATTCAATTTTTAATATCGTGGTTTTATGTTTATTTTACTTGGGCAAGTCCCAAGGTCGATCACAAGGAGGCAAAGGAACAACCTAGAATTAAGTCTATCAAAGTTCGAGTTCGGTTTTCGAGGCGGTCTTTTTTTGGAAATTTTCAATGCAATAAAGGATGCAACATGCAACTTTGGCCTTATTTTAGGGACTAAAATGTAAATTACGTTCAAATGATGTCCGAAAAATACGAAACTTGGCCACAATGTAAACTATAATGAAATGGATGCACTGTACTTTTTTGGAATTTTTGGATGCAATATGAATTTTTTATGGATTTTTAAATGCAAACAAAATGATTTTTAATATTTAATTTTAATAAATATCAAACCTACTTATTTTCGAGAATCAAAAATATCTGAGATCTATCACTAGGTGATGGATCTCAGAAAAATCCTAAACCTCGAAAATGTGGGGTTTAATACCAATTAAAAATTAAATACTAAAATGTGCAAAATGATTTTTACAGGATAAAATATGCATGCAAGTGTAAATCTTTTTGGGCACAATGTTAAGAATAATTAACTCTACGAGATGTGATTTTTCGAGAATTTTTAGAGCAACGGTTAGTCACTTATCAATTTCAGAGCAGAAAATGGGTAAAATACGCCAATTTTCACAAAACAATTATTTATTAATTAACCGTTCGTCACAAAAATACCCACAACATGTCAAAGTGTAGAGGGTCAATTAACAAACATCATGCTATTTTTAGATTGATAAAATAATGTAGAGAAAGTGTTCAAAACTGAGGGGGAACACAGGGGTCCAGATGCAAATATAATAAATAAAAGAAATAAAGTAAACTGCGGGGGTTGTGTAGTTACCAATAAATCGGAGGTGGTTTCTGCAAAATTTCCAGAGGGGCACGTGCGTGGCACGTGCCCTCCGGGGGCGGGGCTGAAGTGCGGATCAGAGAAGATCAGGGGGGCCTGGCTGCAATTGACCCAGTGGGTCACGTGCGTGGCACGTGACCCCTGGGGATGAAACTGATGACGTCCCCCCCACCACGTGCTGCGCATGTGAGGCGGGGGGCCTCGGGCCTGGCTCCCGGTGGCGAAAGCAGCAGAGGATACCGGCCAAGGCGGAGGGCCGGTGGCTCACGGTGATGGCCGAGTAGTCGGTGAAGGCGGTCGAGGGGCTCCGGTGCGGTGTCGGAGCGGGTCGATGACGATGGCGATGCGACGAGGCGTTGGTCGGCGGAGAAGACGTAGTGGCCGAGGGGCGGCGTGAACGATCGGGGAAGGGCAGAGGCGCTGCTGCGGAGCAGCTGTCACCGGAGATGGAGGCGCACCTCCTGCGCTGGAGAAGAAGGTCCCCCGGGGCCGACACACGGCCGGCGGTCGTCGAGGAAGAGGGCTCGGTGGCGTAGCAGCGTGAAGTTGAAGGCGGTCGAGGGGCTCCAGGCGGTAGGCTGATGGCGGTCGATGGTGTGAGGGCGGAGCGATGGCGTCGAGGTGGTGGTGATGGACGAGGTAGTGGGTACCGGAGAAGATGAAGTCGCGGAGGGTGGCGGTGGTGGTCGACGGCGTGGGGCGGAGAGCGGAAGAGAGAGATAGAGAGAGAGAGAGAGGGTATACATGGGAGAAAGGCTCGACGGCGGTGGGAGTGGCCGGAGCGAGCAGCGGTGCGGCGGGGCGGAGCTGCGGCTAGGAGATGGACTCCTCGGATCACGCCGGCGAAGAGGGGCCTCGCGGGTGTCACGACCGGAGGTGGAGCTCTGGATGAAGATCGGCGGATGTCCAGTCAAGGGGTGGCGGCGGAGGTTAAAAAGGAGAAGGGGTTACGTCGGCGAAGGAAAGAGATCGGGAGACGATTTGGGAATCAGCCGAGGGATTCGCGGGGAAGGAGATACGCGGATCGGAGATGGGGATCTGATTGGAGGCGTCTGGCGGCGCGACGAGGAGCGGAGATGGTGAGATACGCGGCTGAGATCGCGGGGCGCGGCGGCGGCGATTTTTTTGGGAAAGGGGGCTGGATGAAGACGAAGACCTCTGGCCGTCCGATCGGCCGAGATCGGGCGGCCAGATGCGAGCCACGTGGCGAGTGAGGAAGCGGCGGAGGCGCACGTGCAGTGCGCGTGCAGGAGAGGCACGTGCGCTGCACGTGCTCGGTTTTTTTAATAATTAATTTTTTTTTAAAACGAATTATAAATAAAGCCAAAAATGGCTGACACGTGGCGGCACCACGTGCTGCCACGTGTCAGCACCAGAAAATTCAGAAAATAATTATCTTGTAAAATCGAAAATAAATAGTAAATGACCTCGGATCGAAAAATTTTCTTTACGAAAATTGCTCGCCTCGATGAGATCTACAACTTTCATGAAGACATCAAAACCAAAATCGATCATTTGAACAAAGTGAATTTTTGGGGTATCCCATGTACATAGAATACCTTGATTTTTTTGGTTTTATAATTTTTATGTCATTTTTAACCAAGATAAAAATCCGGAAAAATTACGGTAAAATCAGAGATAAATAAAGACACCTTAATCTAATTTTTTTGGATTTTTTTATTAATTGATATATTAGGTCAAAAATAGCTAAAATATACAATGTACAAAAGAGGCCCAAAACCCAACTTTCACATATGAGCTCCGATTCACTCGAACTTGGTCTTGTTTTAGGTAATTGAATGCACATTAGTTCAAAAGTGAGTAGGATTAAATCGGACATTGGATGGAGAAGATATGTGGCTTTCAGTCCGAAAATCCTGAAATTAGGGTTTGGGTTTTTGGTCCATTTATTTGGGTTAATTATTTTTTTGTATTTTTCCTTTATTCTTGTTAGTGATATGTACACAGTGGAAGTGGTTTTGAGTTATTCGGAGTTAGCATGAATGAGTTAAAAATCCGGGAAGTTAGGTTTATTTACAGGTCATTTTGGCTTGGATTTTTTGCTTCTTATTTTGTGCAGAATTTTGTGCTAAAATGAAATTCTTATGAAATCATGCATGAATGCTAATTATGCAGAATAGATGCTAAAATGCTGTTGGTTTTTAGGGATTTGAGCTTAATAAATGAGATTTAGAGTGATGAATACGAGATTCATCATCCCCCTATACTTAAACCATGCTCGTCCCTGAGCATCAAAAAGAAATGCCATGAGGTGAAATGAGATTGGGTTCCATACCAAGACCATGAGCTGAAGGTGAAAGTAAGCCTAAACTTAACCTTTGGATTATTTGTGTGTCGGAACTTCTGTGAGACTTAGAATTTTAAAATCAACAGCCCTCAAGTTCTACACATCATTGCTACAGTTTCGGCTCAGAAGTCATCTTAGATCGATCATCTTCCCAAAGTATACTCTTTGAATATTGAATAACCGACTCTTATGTGTGAAAGGTTTTTAGCTCTTCCCACTCAGAATGCCGGATTACCGCGCAAGCCTCCTCTCCAATAACTCGTCCTCGGGGAGTCAGGTATTTCCTTCTAAGGTCTGCCGCGCTGTGTTCACAATCGAATTGGGGGAGAAGTTAGAAGAATGAGAAAAGAACTAGAGGGTGATTAGTGTAGTTCACCTCTCCTTGTGAAGCCGGCCAGTGTAGCCGAGTCTCCACCAAGATCTGCAGGTTTCTTGAAGCTTGGACCTTTTTGGTCAGATTTTATTTGGTAGTTGCTTCTTTGTATTTGGAATTTTTGGTGGTTCTGCTTGGATCTTGTTTTGCCCCTACGGATATAGCATCTTTTGTTTCCGTACATTTTTTGGGGTCTTAGAAAAAATTGTGCCCAGCCGTCCATCCCTTTTCCAAAGCTTTATTTCAACCCGTACTCCGGTCTTTAGATTTCCACGCTACCAGAAAAGAAACTCACACAGTCTTCCAACAAATGTTTGAGTTGAGCTAAGTGCATTGTGCGAGAGTACAAATTAATTCCTTATTCCAGAGTTGTACCCAGAATGAAGAGACCAGGTTAGACACTAAGAGTCAAATGCTGTACATTGTCATGTGGAACTCAAAGAATTAAGTCAAAGACCTGAAGACTCTAAAATCCTATTTCTCGGTGAAGTTCCTCTGAAGGTTAGGTGGATTAAGGTCAAGTCCAGACCACTCTCGGTTTCGGCTCATAACTCGGTTCAGAACCCAATGACTTTTCACATATGCAAATGAATGTAATGCTGGATGAAGTGCAGGTGTGTGAAATGCAAACACAATTTTTTTTTTATTTTTGATTTTTATGCAAAAATGAATAAGAAGCCATTTTTCAAAAATTTTGGGCATAGTTAGTGTTAGTAGCAAAACATTTTTTTTGTCAGAAGACCCACCCCGTAAATACATATAGACTTATGCGCAAGTACGAGGTATGGCTAAAATATATATAGTATATATACATACCCCCCTATACTTAGCGAGTGATGTGTCCTCAGAGCACAAGAAGCGTAATGAAGATATAGCTCGGGCTAAGCATAAGAGAGTAAAATTATACACAGTTTCGCCCCCCTATACTTAGACTGAGAATAGTCTAAGTATAGAAGAAGAGCGCAAAAAGAGGCGGACGGGATATGTAAATGAGGAGAGTATAAACAGATGGGTGGCGGTTCCCCCTATACTTAGGCTTTGTCAGCCTAAGTATCGAAGAAGGATGGATATGGAGTGAGCGAGAGGTCGGAATGTGATGAGGCAAATAGTATATACAGATGGCATCGGTCCCCCTTATACTTAGGCCTTGGCCTAAGTAGAGGAAGAAGTTGTACAAGGGGATCGATGTGGTCGGGAGGGAGGGTGATTCTGATCTGATATATCGTCAATGTCCTTGCTTTGTGTGAAGTAGATGACCTCAACTTGCACTGGATGTTCTTTGGATGATTCTATATAAGGCTTCAGTAATTGTCCATTCACTGAGAAAGGTTGGGCATCATCTTTGAGTTCTGCAATATCCACACTTCCATTGGTATGCACATCGATGACAACATAGGGACCCGTCCATTTCGATTTTAGCTTCCCATGAAAGATCTTTAGTCGAGCATTAAACAACCATACTTTTTGCCCAGGGACAAAGGTTTTATCTCGAATGTGTCTATCATGCCATTTCTTGACCTTGTCCTTATAAATCACACTGTTGTCATATGCTCGGTTTCGGATTTCAATTAGCTCATTCAGATTTAGGTCTCGACATAATTTCCCAAGGTGACAACTCCAGTTCAACTTTTTGATTTCCCATTCAGATTTGTGAATCAGTTCTGCAGGAAGATGGCAAGGTTTGTCATAGATCATCCTAAAAGGTGAAGTGCCTAGTGGTGTTTTATAGGCTGTCCTATAGGCCCAAAGGACTTGATCCAACAGTTTTGACCAATCCTTCCTATCTGGACGAACCAACTTTTGAAGTATACTCTTCACTTCTCGATTAGAAACTTCTGCCATGCCATTAGATTGAGGATGATAAGGGTTGGCTATTCTATGTTCAAATTTGTACTCCTTAGCCAAAGATTTCATTTCCCTGTTCACAAAGTGGCTACCTCCATCAGAGATCAAAACTTTTGGTATCCCGAACCTTGCAATGATATTATCCTTGATAAACTTACAGACGGTTTTGCTGTCTGCGGTTCGGGTCGGAATAGCCTCTACCCATCTAGACAAATAATCAACCGCTAACAAGATGTACTCAAATCCATTGCTATTGGGAAAGGGACCCATAAAATCAATCCCCCATGCATCAAAAACATCACAGAAAATCATTGGTTGCATGGGCATTTCGTCTCTATAACCAACGGTCCCTCCCATCCTTTGACAAATCGGGCAAGACCGTACAAAATCATTAGCATCACGAAATAAGGTCTGCCAGTAAAATCCACATTGGAGTACCTTGTGTGCGGTTCTCTTTCCCGAATGGTGCCCTCCAGCCTCGAGAGTGTGACAATGTGTGAGGACACTCTGGTATTCTTCCTGAGGAATACATCTTCTCCAGACACAATCCGCTCCTTCATAGAAAAGGAAAGGATCGTCCCAATGGTATTTTCTTGAATCCGACTTTAGTTTTTCAATCATTTTCTTTGTCCAACCATAGGGAACCTTCTTGGAGACAAGATAGTTCACGATGTTGGAATACCATGGGGTTGAATCAATAGTGCAAACAGATTCGTCTGGAAAAGTCTCCTTAATAGGTCCAGTATCAGGATAATCATTTTTCTCAATTCGGGAAAGGTGATCAGCGACAACATTCTTTATTCCAGGTTTATCTTTGATCTCCAAATTAAATTCCTGGATTAACAAGATCCACCTCAAAAGTCGTGCCTTGGCATCTTTCTTATCCATGAGGTATCTAATTGCAGTATGATCCGTGAAAATTGTCACCTTGGAGCCCAATATATATGATCGGAATTTTTCAAGGGCCCAAACAACCGCGAGCATTTCCTTTTCAGTTACTGTATAATTTTTCTGTGCAGGATCCAATACTTTGCTCGCGTAGTGAATCGCATAAGGGACTCCATCCCGTCTTTGTCCAAGCACAGCTCCGACCACAAAATCCGATGCATCAGTCATGATCTCAAAGGGAAGAGACCAGTCAGGAGCTTGTAATATCGGCGATTCACAGATTTTCTTTTTCAGGAGCTCGAAGGCCTCAAGACACTTGTGATTTACAATAAACTCGGTGTCTTTTCCCAAGAGCTCAGTCAGTGGGCGGGCGATCTTTAAGAAATCAGGGATAAACCTTCGATAAAATCCAACATGCCCTAGAAAAGATCGCACTGACTTGACGTTGGTTGGTGGCTCAAGTTTCTTGATCACATCCACCTTGGCAGGGTCGACCTCCATTCCCTTTCTGGAGATGACATGCCCCAACACGATACCCTCAGTCACCATAAAGTGGCTTTTCTCCCAAGAGAGTACCAAATTAACCCCCCTGCATCTTTTGAGGACTCGGTCCAAGTGCGCTAAACATGTATCAAATGAATCACCATGGACCGAGAAGTCATCCATGAAGACTTCCAGGAAATCACCCACCATTTCGGCAAATACGGCAATCATGCACCGTTGAAATGTGCCTGGGGCATTACAAAGCCCAAATGGCATGCGTTTGAAAGCATAGGTACCGAAGGGACATGTAAATGTGGTTTTTTCCTGATCCTCGGGAGCAATAGCTACCTGATTGTAGCCAGAGTACCCATCAAGAAAACAGAAGAATGCTTTCCCTGCAAGTCTCTCCAAGATTTGATCAATAAATGGCAGTGGAAAGTAATCTTTCTTGGTCGCAGCATTCAGGCGCCTGTAATCGACACAGACCCGCCACGACGTGGGTACTCGGGTCGCGATCTCAACCCCCTCCTCGTTGGTGACCATCTGGATTACCGACTTCTTCGGGACGACATGAAGGGGGGCCACCCACTTGGAGTCAGAGATGGGGTATATGAAACCTGCTTTGCACCATTTCTCTATTTCTTTCTTAACCACTTCCCGAAGATTGGGGTTTAATCTTCTCTGAAATTCACGGGAAGGCCTTGCATTATCCTCAACATAAATTTGGTGCGAGCAGAGAGCAGGGTTGATTCCGACGAGATCCGACACAGTCCAACCAATGGCTTTTCGATTTCGCTCAAGGACTTCTAGAAGCTTAGATTCTTGATCCATGGTTAATGATGAGCTGATGATCACAGGGAATTTATTTTTGGGTCCATTGAGAAATGCATACTTCAGGGTGGGAGGGAGAGGTTTCAACTCTGGTAGATCTGAATCATCAATCAAATCTGGCTGAAGGTCTTTTAAGTCTGGCTCAGTGATTGTTGGTGGGTGATCATTCTGTGATATGCTAGCCACTGATCTTAAAGGAAAGTGAGTCGGATCGCAAATGTAGTGCGGTAATTCAGCCAAAACCGCGTCCGACTTGTCATTGATTTTTTTCGAAGAGGATGGGATGGACCAATCCGAAAGGAGTTCTGTGTTATCAAGATTGTACAGGTGTTCAGATTTATCAGGTAACAGATTACACACTGTATGGTGCATTGTTGCTTCTTCTGATGTGATGGTGTCCATGTGAAGCTCTAATAGTTGGTCCCAAGGTCCGGTAGTGCTGATCAGATTACACTCAGATGTTTCGGCCTCTTCAGTGGTGGATTCGGAATCGGGTCTTTGCCATTTTGTTTGTCTCATTTCCAGATCCACTTCTCCGTCTAGGGAGCGGAATTTCATCATTCCAGTGCCGTAATCGAACACAGCTTTGGCGGTTCGTAAGAATGGTCTTCCCAAAATGATTTGCGACTCTTTCCAATGGTTCGGGGTCTCCATGTCAAGGACGGTGAAGTCCACTTTGTATTCCGTACCCTCTACCATAATGATAACATTTTTCACTTCTCCCTTAGGTCTTTTAGTAGATTTGTCAGTGAATTGGAGTATAGATAGCGATTTCTGAAGAGGTCCTAACTCCAATCGGTAATATAAGGTTAAGGTGAGAAGACTGATGGAAGAACCATTGTCAAGAAGTGTGCGTGCGAATGCGATACCGCCAATGCGGCTTTCCACATAATGAGCACCCAGATCTCTTTTCTTCCTTGGTAAATGCTAGTTTCTCACGCATTTGGTAGTGGCTACTGTCAGAATATGAGTCTCCACAAATTGGTTTGTTTTCTTTGTGCGGGTCCGGGTAGGAGTACATTTCATTTTCAGATATTTCTGGAATGCAGGATTACTGGCCACATATTGATCAAAGGGAACTTTTACGGTGATGTTTTGTTGACAAAATTTATCCATCACTGGGTCACTCTGGATAGTTTTCTTTTGTCTTCCTTTCTTAAGCGCATGAGCAAAAGGAATGGAAGCATTTGAGACAGGAGAGAGAGATCCAGAATTATAAATAAGAGCATCTTTATTGAATCTGGAGTTCTTATTACAATCATAATGTTCTGGATTATCATCATGTTGCTGAAATAGTGACAAAGGTATTTTCGCAGCAACTAGAGGTTCAAGGTCCTCTTTATTCTCCATAGATGCTTTTCCCTTCCTTCGGGCAGAAATCCTCGGGTGTACTTCGTCTTCATTCTCAGAAGTATCCTCCGGTTGATCTTATGAGTCATGTTGGTCAGCTTCCTTCGCCCGGTCAGGTACAACCACGGTCCTTCCGCTCCTGAGGGACATGGCATTGATTTTGTTAAACGAAAGGGTCTCGTGTTCAGATGTGGAAAAGTCTGAGTAATATACTTGATTGTTGTGTTGAGATGATTGAGATTTGTTCAAGCTATTGGGGTTAGCTTGAACTTGGGCGGGAATGGTTGTGACAGGGGTAGTTTGTTCTTCCTTCCAACGGGATAGACGATTAACATCTACCCGTAGGTTGTACAGTTCATTCCGGAAGCTGCGAATTTCCTCCAGCATTTGTCTTTGGATATCAATCGGGTCTTCTGGAGGTTTGGATGATCGAGATGCTTGATTTGGAGCTTGATATTGTTGACGATGTTGTTGAGGTTGGTTCTGACGGTCGTGTGGCTGCTGCTGCCTTGAGAGCTGGTTGTGTTGTGGAGCGGCATTGTAGGAGTTGGGTGGACGCTGATATTGTTGACGGTCCCCCAGACTACCCTGTCGGGTATTATCTTGAGTGTACCAGATGTCGTTTATCTCGAAGGTCAGAGGCGGGGCTTCTATTACTGTCTCGGCCGGAGGAGATGACTGCTGGGAGGGTTGGACGTAGGATTGGTCCTGAGTCCATGGTTGCGGTTGTCCAGAGCCTGACTGCTCTTGGACATGGTGCACCTGATAAATTGGGACCGTAGGAGCAGTAGGCATCCCGATCTTGGACACCTTCTCAGTGAGTTCCTCCATTTGTTTTGGAAATTGAGCGAGCCGGTTGTCGATGTCGTTCACCCTTTTATTAATGTGGTCCACAACTGTTAATTTATCTATGATGATGTTCATGTTGGGCAGCAAGTCCTCTGTTATTTCTGCGACCGTCTGTTTCCCTCCTTTGGCTTGATAGTTGTTCAGTGAATCAGTGTAAGATCTACTAGCAATTTGTGAACGACTAGTCTCCGCCATTTGCTCTAGTATCTTCCAGACAGTATCAGCTCCTCGGGATGTGTAGTTTCCTCCACAGGCAGCGCTGACTAGACCTTGAGTCCCGTGGTTAAGGCCAGAATAGAGGGATTGGACCAAGATGTTATTATCTAGGTCATGGCAGGGACATTTTTGCAGCAGATCTTTGAATCTATCCCATGCATCACAGAGTGGTTCATTTGGCATCTGAGAGAAGCTAGTGATGTGAGTCCTCATCTGATTGGTTTGACTCAAGGGGTAGAATTTTTTTAAGAAGAGGTTCTTGAACCTATCATAGGTGGTCACCGTCACTCCCAAATTTTTCACCCAGTAATCTGCTTTACCCTTCAAGGCGAAAGGTAATGCAGTGAGACGGATATAGTCTTGGCTGACTTGTGGGTGCCTCTGATTAGAACAGATTAGCTCCAAATCACGCAGGAATTCATAGGGTTCTTCATTCGAATTACCATGAAATTGTGGTAATTTATTTATGAAGTGTGGCTTTAGTTCATGGTGAACCTCAGGTTGAGGTGGCTGCAAGTAATTTATGACCCTATGTTGCCCGGGATTATATGCAGCCTCCATTGGTGGCTCTTCCTCTGCATTCATTCTTTCCAATTGTTCCCTCATCAAATTTTGCTGCTGCTCAGATGCAGCCAGTCTTGCGAGAATCATTTGCATAGGATCTTCATTTTGGTCATCTTCAGGATTGGCCTTCTTTGGAGGCATTTTTTGTGAAGTCTTCTTTCCACCTTCAGATTGTGAAAAATAGGAGTCAATAGTTTGAAGAGAATTATGAAATGAAGATTCTAGGGGAAGGTGTTCCTGAACCCAAGGTGGTTCTGAGTAAGAGTGGCTCAGAGGATTTGAGATTGGAAAGTTTGTGGTAGTCAGAAAAGGGTTAGCTGAGTCCGAAAAGAAATTACCACAATTTTCCATTCTTGAATTTCAAGAGATGGATGTTGATCAAATCAAACGCAATACAAAATTCTTTTTCACCAACTCACACAGTGAAGGTAGTAAGAGTTCGACCAATTTTTCTTGTCAATTTTAAATGGTGAAAAGACAATCTTATTAGCGAGATGAAATTTCGGATTTGGGCTCTAGCCTTAAGTGTCGTCTCTCGCTCACTGAGAAAAAATAGAACATCCAAAGTCGGGGTTACTCTCCCGCAAAAATTCTTGATTTTATGGGTTATTTAAGATCAGATATATTTAGCAGTCCCGATTTTAATGAGGTGATCACTTAAAAATTAGATGAGCACAAATACACGTCTACCGTCCAGTCCCAATTCCTTTAAAGTTATGTTATAAAACAAGAGAGAGGAATTCGAGAAAAGCCGATGCACGCGGAAAAACTATGATGAATGCTCAGTTAGAAGACTTACAGTGAATCCTCGCAATCTCCATGTGGGATGCTAGACAGAATTTAAAAATTATTCTAAATGAAATGCAAGCCGATGGAAAAACCGCACCTAAGCAGAAAGTTCTATTAGCGGGAAGAATTGATTTAAATTTGGCTAAGTTGAACGATCTATGTGCGTCTCAATTAAGTGCAGTGTGGCTTAAGATCCTACGAGCACAAGCAAAAATATAAATGCTCTGAGAGCCGTATGTGCAGGCCTATCCTAATCGCCACTCAAGTCGGGCCCCACCTCGCCGGAGAGTGAAACAGGCCACGACACACCACGAAATAAAGTTTAGAGGTCTTTCTACACACGCGAGAGTCCAAACGGACACCGCTATAAATGAGCAGAAATTAAAAGTGCAGGAATTAAAAACCTAGACTCTACTCTTTCTCACGACTCAAACTCAATCTTAAATTAATTGCGGTTTTTGGTGAAGTTGCGTCGGTTATTGAAAACCGCTCCACGTACAAGGTACCTCGCAAGAAAACAATAAGAGAGAAAATGTAAGAGAGTGACTCAAAAATATATGAAAAATAAAGGCTGAAAATAAATTGCAGGAAAATGAAATTTACAATGAAAAATTCGGGGGTCAGACTACCCGAATGCGGAAAACCGAATGAAAAATTTTTAGACAAAAATCTAAGTCGTTTGCCTCCCCGGCAACGGCGCCATCTGACGAGTCCGAAAGTGTGGCTTTTAAGAAGTTGTTTTTATCGTGTCGTGCGTTGTAGGCGGCAATCGGAAACCATCAAGAAAATACCACAAAATTTATTCAATTTTTAATATCGTGGTTTTATGTTTATTTTACTTGGGCAAGTCCCAAGGTCGATCACAAGGAGGCAAAGGAACAACCTAGAATTAAGTCTATCAAAGTTCGAGTTCGGTTTTCGAGGCGGTCTTTTTTTGGAAATTTTCAATGCAATAAAGGATGCAACATGCAACTTGGGCCTTATTTTAAGGACTAAAATGTAAATTACGTTCAAATGATGTCCGAAAAATACGAAACTTGGCCACAATGTAAACTATAATGAAATGGATGCACTGTACTTTTTTGGAATTTTTGGATGCAATATAAATTTTTTATGGATTTTTAAATGCAAACAAAATGATTTTTAATATTTAATTTTAATAAATATCAAACCTACTTATTTTCGAGAATCAAAAATATCTGAGATCTATCACTAGGTGATGGATCTCAGAAAAATCCTAAACCTCGAAAATGTGGGGTTTAATACCAATTAAAAATTAAATACTAAAATGTGCAAAATGATTTTTACAGGATAAAATATGCATGCAAGTGTAAATCTTTTTGGGCACAATGTTAAGAATAATTAACTCTACGAGATGTGATTTTCGAGAATTTTTAGAGCAACGGTTAGTCACTTATCAATTTCAGAGCAGAAAATGGGTAAAATACGCCAATTTTCACAAAACAATTATTTATTAATTAACCGTCCGTCACAAAAATACCCACAACATGTCAAAGTGTAGAGGGTCAATTAACAAACATCATGCTATTTTTAGATTGATAAAATAATGTAGAGAAAGTGTTCAAAACTGAGGGGGAACACAGGGGTCCAGATGCAAATATAATAAATAAAAGAAATAAAGTAAACTGCGGGGGTTGTGTAGTTACCAATAAATCGAAGGTGGTTTCTGCAAAATTTCCAGAGGGGCACGTGCGTGGCACGTGCCCTCCGGGGGCGGGGCTGAAGTGCGGATCAGAGAAGATCAGGGGGGCCTGGCTGCAATTGACCCAGTGGGTCACGTGCGTGGCACGTGACCCCTGGGGATGAAACTGATGACGTCCCCCCCACCACGTGCTGCGCATGTGAGGCGGGGGGCCTCGGGCCTGGCTCCCGGTGGCGAAAGCAGCAGAGGATACCGGCCAAGGCGGAGGGCCGGTGGCTCACGGTGATGGCCGAGTAGTCGGTGAAGGCGGTCGAGGGGCTCCGGTGCGGTGTCGGAGTGGGTCGATGACGATGGCGATGCGACGAGGCGTTGGTCGGCGGAGAAGACGTAGTGGCCGAGGGGCGGCGTGAACGATCGGGGAAGGGCAGAGGCGCTGCTGCGGAGCAGCTGTCACCGGAGATGGAGGCGCACCTCCTGCGCTGGAGAAGAAGGTCCCCCGGGGCCGACACACGGCCGGCGGTCGTCGAGGAAGAGGGCTCGGTGGCGTAGCAGCGTGAAGTTGAAGGCGGTCGAGGGGCTCCAGGCGGTAGGCTGATGGCGGTCGATGGTGTGAGGGCGGAGCGATGGCGTCGAGGTGGTGGTGATGGACGAGGTAGTGGGTACCGGAGAAGATGAAGTCGCGGAGGGTGGCGGTGGTGGTCGACGGCGTGGGGCGGAGAGCGGAAGAGAGAGATAGAGAGAGAGAGAGAGGGTATACATGGGAGAAAGGCTCGACGGCGGTGGGAGTGGCCGGAGCGAGCAGCGGCGCGGCGGGGCGGAGCTGCGGCGAGGAGATGGACTCCTCGGATCACGCCGGCGAAGAGGGGGGCCTCGCGGGTGTCACGAACGGAGGTGGAGCTCTGGATGAAGATCGGCGGATGTCCAGTCAAGAGGTGGCGGCGGAGGTTAAATAGGAGAAGGGGTTACGCTGGCGAAGGAAAGAGATCGGGAGACGATTTGGGAATCAGCCGAGGGATTCGCGGGGAAGGAGATACGCGGATCGGAGATGGGGATCTGATTGGAGGCGTCTGGCGGCGCGACGAGGAGCGGAGATGGCGAGATACGCGGCTGAGATCGCGGGGCGCGGCGGCGGCGATTTTTTTGGGAAAGGGGGCTGGATGAAGACGAAGACCTCTGGCCGTCCGATCGGCCGAGATCGGGCGGCCAGATGCGAGCCACGTGGCGAGTGAGGAAGTGGCGGAGGCGCACGTGCAGTGCGCGTGCAGGAGAGGCACGTGCGCTGCACGTGCTCGGTTTTTTTAATAATTAATTTTTTTTTTAAAACGAATTATAAATAAAGCCAAAAATGGCTGACACGTGGCGGCACCAGGTGCTGCCACGTGTCAGCACCAGAAAATTCAGAAAATATTTATCTTGTAAAATCGAAAATAAATAGTAAATGACCTCGGATCGAAAAACTTTCTTCACGAAAATTGCTCGTCTCGATGAGATCTACAACTTTCATGAAGACATCAAAACCAAAATCGATCATTTGAACAAAGTGAATTTTTGGGGTTTCCCATGTACATAGAATACCTTGATTTTTTTGGTTTTATAATTTTTATGTCATTTTTAACCAAGATAAAAATCCGGAAAAATTATGGTAAAATCAGAGATAAATAAAGACACCTTAATCTAATTTTTTTGGATTTTTTTATTAATTGATATATTAGGTCAAAAATAGCTAAAATATACAATGTACAAAAGAGGCCCAAAACCCAACTTTCACATATGAGCTCCGATTCACTCGAACTTGGTCTTGTTTTGAAGGTAATTGAATGCACATTAGTTCAAAAGTGAGTAGGATTAAATCGGACATTGGATGGAGAAGATATGTGGCTTTCAGTCCGAAAATCCTGAAATTAGGGTTTGGGTTTTTGGTCCATTTATTTGGGTTAATTATTTTTTTTGTGTTTTTCCTTTATTCTTGTTAGTGATATGTACACAGTGGAAGTAGTTTTGAGTTATTCGGAGTTAGCATGAATGAGTTAAAAATCCGGGAAGTTAGGTTTATTTACAGGTCATTTTGGCTTGGATTTTTGGCTTCTTATTTTGTGCAGAATTTTGTGCTAAAATGAAATTCTTATGAAATCATGCATGAATGCTAATTATGCAGAATAGATGCTAAAATGTTGTTGGTTTTTAGGGATTTGAGCTTAATAAATGAGATTTAGAGTGATGAATACGAGATTCATCACGCATCTACAGCAAATTCAGATATCTTGAGTTCTTCAGCCACATGTGATTAGGTTCGCCTTGACGACCTTTAGAGGTATCGAGTAGAGACCCAGGATTTCCTAGCAGAGGATGGGTTCGAGACTACAGTTGGCAATTCTTCTGATGGTACTTTATATTTTAGTATGGATGATGATGAGCAGATGGAGCAGATACCTAAGGATTATATTGTAGATATTTCAGATTCAGAGAGTTTACACGATTCCTCCACTTCAGATGATCTAGAGATTGAGTTTCATTTAGTTAAGTAATTTTCCTTCAGTCGCTCTGAGGATGAGCATAGTAGCGAGTCGGATGATGCTTTAGACATCTTCTGTAGTCCGACTATGGAGCATATTGAGATGGTGGATAACCATATTGCAGACACATTTACCACCAGCACAGATCCCATTACACATACAGATGAGGTTACAGCATAGCCAAATTCTACCTTACCAAAGCTGAAAACATTGCCACCAAACATGAAATACGTTTTCCTTGCAGGTCCACATCAACCGTTTCCGGTAATTATCAGCTCATCTTTGACCGAAGAGCAAGAATCTCATTTGATGGAGATTCTTGAAAAAACCCAAAAGACTATTGGGTGGACTGTATCCAATCTCCGTGGGATAAATCATGCTTTGTATTCTCATCATACCTATCTCGATTATGACAGTGAACCTTCTAGAGAGTTTCAGCGTAGGTTGAATCTGGTTTTATGAGATGTTGTCAAGAAAGAGATTACGAAATGGTGCGATGCCGGGTTTATTTATCCCATCTCCAGCTCTAAATGAGTTAGCCGATTACATGTTGTCTCGAAGAAGTCGGAAATTCAGATGGTTATGAATGAGAGTGGAGAGGAGATTCCAAAGAGAGTAACCATGTCGTGGCGTGTGTGCATTGATTACAAGAAGTTTAACGCCGCGAAAAAGAAGGACCACTTCCCTTTGCCTTTTATAGACCAGGTCATACAGAGGTTGGCAGGGAAGGAGTACTTATTTTCCTTGACGGTTACTCCGGATATAACCAGGTCACTATTACTCCTGAAAACTAGGAGAATACTACCTTGACATGTCCTTTTGGCACGTATGCTTTTAGACGGATTCCCTTTGAATTGTGCAATGCCCCTGCTACCTTCTAGAGGTGTATGCTTGCCATTTTTACAGACATGGTTGGTGATTTTCGAGAGGTCTTTATGGATGATTTTTCAGTCTATGGTGAGTCCTTTGACGATTGTTTAGCGCACCAAGACCAGGTTCTTCAGAAATGTTGTGAGGTAGATCTCGTTTTATCATGGGAAAAGAGTCATTTTATGGTTACACACGAGATTTTGTTGGGGCATGTCATCTCCAAGTGAGGCATGGAGGTTGACCCTGCAAAGGTGGATGTCATCAAGCATCTCGAGCCACCATCCAACATCAAGCAGTTACGATCTTTTCTGGGGCATGTCGGCTTTTACAAACGATTCATTCAGGATTTTTCCAAGATTGCCCGACCATTAACTGAATTATTAGGCAAAGACATCGACTTTTTGTTAGATGGCAAATGTCTTGATGCCTTCCTCACATTGAAAGAGATGATTATCTGTGCTCCTGTCCTACGACCTCCTGATTGGTCTCTTCCCTTTTTTAAATCATGACGGATGCTTCGGATTTTGTGGTCGGAGTTGTATTAGGATAGAGGAGGAATGGACTTCCTGTTGCTATACACTATGCCAGTCGGACTCTAGATGATGCTCAGCACAATTACAAGGTGACGGAGAAGGAGATGTTGGCAATGGTATTTGCATTGGACAAATTCAGATCTTATATTATTGGCTTCAAGATTACAGTTTATACAGATCATTCAGCTATCAGATTTTTGATGGAGAAGAAGGATGCCAAGGCACGCCTTTTTAAATGGATTCTCTTACTTCAGGGATTTGATTTGGATATTATAGACAAACCTGGGGTAAAGAATGTGGTAGCTGATCACCTCTCCCAATTGCAGATAGAGAAGACTTCAGATTAGTACACGTCAGAGATTGTAGAGAGATTCCCAGACGAGAGTATCTTTGCAGTTACCGAGCTTCCATGGTATGCAGATATAGTGAACTTTCTGGTTATACAGAAGAGTCCACAGGGTTGGCCAAAGGATCGAGTCGACAGACTAGTTTCCGAGGCACGATACTACCATTAGGAGGATCCGATTCTTTTTTGTGAGGGACCGGATTGTATTTGCAGGCGATGTATTCCTCAGGAGTAATACAATAGTGTCCTCACTCTGTGTCATTCCTTAGAGGCAGGGGGACATCATCCAGGGAAGAGGACAGTGCAGAAAGTACTTCAGAGGGGATTTTGGTGGACGACTCTTACTAGAGATGCTTGCACATTCCTGAAGAGTTTCCCGGATTGTCAGAGAGCAGTAGGGACAGTCAGTGCTAGAGATGCGATGCCTATGCGATCTGTTATTATTTGCGAGATTTTTTATGCATGGGCATAGATTTTATGGGACTGTTCCCTTCCAGCAATGGTTTTGAGTGCATTCTTCTCGTTGGGGATTATGTTAGTAGATGGGTGGAGGCTATACCTGCACGAACCGCTGACAGCAGGACAGTGTGTAGGTTCCTGAGGGAACATATTATTTCACGGTTCGGTATTCCACATATTCTTATTTCAGATGGTAATATCCATTTCATTAATAAGAAGGCAAAAAAGCTAGTGAAGAACTATGGCATTGATCACATAGTAGCTTCTCCTTACCACCCACAGACGAACGACATGGTTGAAGTTTCAAAAAAGGAGGTGAAATCCATTCTTCAGAAATTAGTACGACCGGATTGGAAGAACCGGTCATAGCTTCTAGACCAGGTTCTTTGGGCATATCATACTGCATATAAGACTCCCTTAGGTACTTCACCCTTCGGACTGGTTTATGGGAAGCCATGCCATTTTTCCGTAGAGATCATGCACAAATCTGAATGGGCTATTAGAGAGAATTCCCTGGATATGTAGAAAGCAGAAGTCAAGAGGAAGATGGATCTGGATGAGTTGGTAGAGATTTAAAATCAAGCATATGAGAACACCCTCATTTATAAGGACAAAGTGAAGAGATGACATGATATAAATATTCGGCATAAGATCCTTGTTCCTGGGCAGAAACTATGGTTGTTCAATGCATGATTGAGAATCTTTCCTGGCAAATTGAAGACCAAATAGGAAGGACCTTACATAGTCAGAACAGTGCACGAGAATAGAAGCATAGCTATATCAGATGTGTCACCTGTTGCAGAGCAGTTCGTGGTGAATGGACAGATGCTGAAGCACTTCGTGGAGACTACTGATTATCTGGCACGTGCTGAGGTGAACTACTTTGTATAAGTCTCATGATTACTTTTCCACATCATTTTGTCCTGTGCAGAGACTTTTGAGCCATTCGATTTTTGGAGTACATTACCATCTGTACATTCTTCATAGACCACAATTGTCCCCATTTTTTGCTCGTCTTTTATGCTTAGGATACCAAATCCTAAGTATAGGGGGGACCGATTGCCCGTAGAGTTTCGTTTTCGATCTTGTTCTTTTTATTTTTCTCTTGTTTATCATTTCCTTTCCACGAATCACTGGTACCTAATTTTTGGTCACATTCTTTTCTATACTTATGATGCCTTATCCTAAGTATAGAGGGGACCGAGTGATTTCGTTGATCTCATTTTCTCTATCTATCTTGTTCCTTTGTTGTATATTCTTTTCACTCGGTCACCTCATTTTTTTCTCTTCCATTATACTTACAATGACTAGATCGTAAGTATAGGGGGTGATTGACTTCACATTATTTATTCTTTTTACCAACTTTTACTTAGCACGAGTTATGTCCTCCTTTTTCTCTTTTGACGCTTTGATGATATAGCACAAGCTAAGTATAGGAGGTATGTATATATTGTATATATACTTTTGTCCATAACTCGTACTTTGTGTATTTTCTATATCTATAAAATCCATAAAAAGTGGGTGAGGGTTAATTTGAAAACCATCTATTTATGTATTTATTTATAAAATCCTTGTAAATAAGTAAAATATGTTTAAAATCTTTGTTTAAAATTTTTAATTTAAAATATGTATTTAAAATATGTATAATATTTATTTAAAACCCTATCTATTAAAATATGTGCAAAATCATTTTAATCCTTGTAAATTTTGTTGTATATAAAATTTGTAAAATACATTATTTATTTAATTCAAATAAAATATGGGTAATTATCTTGTAAAATTCTTGTACATATACTTGTTTATAAAAATCAGAAAATCCATAAAAATTACAAAAGCTTTAAAATCCATAAAAATGAGTAAAATTCAGAAATGTACTTCACAAAAACATTGTTGCATTTGCATTCGCATTTTTCAGAATAAGTTTGATTTCTAGAACTAAAGATTGGGAATAGTCTAAAGGATGGAACTTGATTATGGCCTTTAACTTTCATTGTAAGGAGCCTAATTAGGAACTGGAATTTAGACTCTTCAGATCTTTGACTTAAATCTTTGGGTTCCATAGGACTAAATTTGGGAAATCAACTCATATTTTCCTTAGTAGAACACTTAGTGTCATCCGTATAACTCTTCATCTTTGAACCAATTTTGGACACATGCACTTTGCACTTAGCTCGACTAGCATGGGGATGCGAAGGGCAATCCATCTTGGTAGTATGTTTCTATCCTTGTCTTCGCAGCATTGACGTCTAAAGACGAGAGAGATTGGGGTTGCGATAGTCGCTTAGAATGAGGGAAGGATCTGCTGACATAATTTTTTCTAAGGCCACAAAAAATAGACGGAATAAAGATTCTATATCCGTCGAGGCACAAAGAGATGAATGCAATTCAAGCAATTTACAAAGCCAAATAAAAGAATAAGCCACCAAATACAAAAATGGCCACAATGGTCCAAGCTTCCACCAACTTAGCTACACTGGCTGGTCTTCATAAGGAGATGCATCTACACTGATCGCACTCCAATTCTTTTCTCATTCTTCTACTTTCTCTCCATATTCGATTGTGGACAGAGCACGAACTTACCTCAGAAGGGAATACCTCCCTCCCCGAGGAAAGAGTAACCAGATGAGGAACCAATGGAAGTGTATAGCTATGTACAATATGACATAAAATATAAATATATCCGCAAGATATTTTTATATAACCTAATCCCCGAGATCAAGTCAGCATGGATTGATCGACAAACAAACAAGTAGTGGAAAGAAAATCATAAAAATAATTAAAGATACACTCCACACATTCTTCATTATTTATCAAATCTTCATTGATTTTTAATTAATTCATATGTGCATATTTTTCACCAAACTCTTTTCATAATTATTTCTAAAAATGTATGTAAGTAACCTCCATCAGTTTCTTTCATCTTCTACATCTCCCCTGCATGTCCAAATTACCCCAAGCTTGCAAAGCTCGGGTCATCAGTCTCCATCCATCATCCATCATTGTATATGCCTTCATTCACCTCACCCTCACCCTGTTCCACTCAATAAGTGGTCTAGGAGCATCACCCTCAAGACCCCTTACTGTGTATGCATGTCTAAGTGAGAGGACCCCATCTAGGGTTGATTCAGCATGTACTTAAAGCTCTAAGGTGGTCCGGCCTTCTTTGAGCTCCAAGCCTCTCCAACGAGGCCCGAATCTTCTTAACACCACCAGACAACACGGAGGAGCCCCTAGAACCTCCTGCACCACCTTTGGGCTTGAGAGTTCATCAGAGCAGTGAGGATCAACTAGAGGAAGCTCTCCCATGCAGGTGTTCTTCCCCCATTTGGTGAATCCATGATTCATTAATATTTATGTCACATTCTATCTTAAAACCATTAAAAATGCATGTAAATATCTACTAATATTCATCTTTTACCAAAATGACATTCATGAATAAAAATGCATTTTACGCATTAAAAAGATATAAAAATAAGAAAAATAAAATTATAATTAAAGAAAACAAGGCAGAGTGTAACTATGTATATATTATACATTATGGCTTATAAGAAAATATAAATATAGTTGTAATATGTATTTATATAACCTAGCCCATTAGTCCAGGTCAACATGACTTGGTCAACAAACAATAAAGTAGGGGGAGATAAGGAAGAAAATACAAAATAACTAACCTTGTACATTACACATTAATTCCATTTATTTATTAAATATACACAATCTTCACGTAATTTTATTTAATCCTTATGTACATATTTTCACTAAACTCTTTACTATTGTGTATATAAAAATATGTATAAAATTAAAAAAATAAAAAATTCCAACCTAGAAATATGCTAAGTAAACATACTTCTAAATTATTAATTTTCTAACTTCCGAACCTCATAACTTAGTCACACGAACTCCAATTTCATTCTACTCTTCTTTAAAGTTCAAATTATAAAATTTTCTATTTAATGAAGATGATTTCATAAAAAATGGTGTATGTCTGCAAAAAGTTTGTTGTGAACCAACAACTGGGTTTTTGTGCTATTTATTTTATTTTGTATATAGTATTTACAGTTCAATTGATTTGATAATTTTTAATTATTTTCTTGATCTTTTAGTTTATTTATAAAATAAAATCTTTATTTAATATATTTAATAAATCAAAACATAAAAATAGATAAAAATGAATTGTATTGGACATACTTGTATTTATTAATCTACAAAAACTAAATTAATAAAATCTACTAAAATTCATGTAACTCATATTTGTTATTATTTAAATTAATGACATATAAAATACTATATTATTTATTAAAATGTCTAATTAATAATACAAATCCTATTTATAAAGTATCTTATATATATAATGTATCATAAAATATACATTATTTATACATGTAAAATACATCATAATTTACATAAATTAATTATATTCATTTTTCATTTTATATCTATTTAAAATAATATTATCTATTATGTACTACATAATTTATAATTTAATTTAACCCTTGGATTTATGTGGTGTTGACACTTGTCAGTACCACATGCTTCTTTCTCAAGAAGAGGTATGCTTCAGCATGTTCTAACAACCCAACTTCGATCAATTTTTATATCCATCCATCATCAACCTATCTTCAATCTAAGCCTGCCATCATCGAGCCCAATCAACCACCCCCACACCCAATCTTCATTTCATTTTAACTCCCTCTCCTCTTCCCTATATAAGCCCATCAAATTGACAAAATTCAACAACTTCCTCACGCTCCAGTTTCAACTAACCAAGAGCCCAACTTCCAAGACATTTATCTTCGTCCTTTGGTGATATATGAGGGTGCTAGAGCCTTCGTATGGAAGAGGGTGCATTGGAGAAGGAGTTCCAAGGTGCATCTCACCTTTAATCACGCAATCTAGTAGCGTCCAGTTCGGGCAAGTATCCACCCTCTAACGAGGACCTAAAGATCTTATACCTTAAACCATCTCTCAGGTAGAATTCCTCCGCCCAAACCCAATTTTTTAATCCCACTGCACTTTAGGACTGTTAATCACCCTTTTAAAGACTCTAATTACCCAACTTCCATTGGCATTTTAAACTCCTTTCAAATCGATCTAATTTCTTCCCAATTTTTAATTTGAAAACGAAAGTTTCCAACTGTTCTATTACGCAAGAGGCAATTGAGATACATAAAATTCTTTGCAGGTATTCCAAGATATTGGAGGTATCTCTAGGAGCACCTTCATTGCATGATTGAGATGAATCAACCCTATTTCAGGATCTGCGCAAGAGCAAAAACGATTTCAGTTCTGGAAGTCCTAGTCGACCTATGATCTGTCGCCTTCATCGCCTTCTTGCAGCTGGCAAGATCAAAGGGGGAAGAGCCCTCTTCTGGACATGCTGGAGTCAGTCTTCTCATTCCAGTCGTCACGCGTCGTTGCAATAGCCACTGGAGATTGATCGAAATTAACCTATGCCACCACAGTTCTTCATTTGGGGAAGAACAGACCCCATTTCTAGAATCTACAGGAGAACGACATGTGCCCTCATCTGACGGTCAGGATTTGCAGTATCCATCTAATCACGACCGTTAATCCCAAATGGTGTTAATTTTGCATCTTGAGCCCAGCTGAACTCTAGAATTGAAACGCGTGTCGAGTCTTTTCAAACATTACATTTAGTTCCCTCCGCACAGACCTAAACGCAAAAAATCAGTTTTATTTTCAGAACTTTTCTTTCAGATATACCCTTATACATCTATAGGCTTTTGGACATTATAGCAATATTATTTCTTGATGATTTTTATAGGGTAGTTACCAAACTACCCTAGTATAGTTTGGGCGTATCTTTCGTGATTTCCCATCATCTTTTTGTTTTGATTTGATTTTTCGAACTCCATCTTGATTTAGATTTTTGTAGTGTGTTTCGTCGAGCTCCTTGCTTGATCTTCTTTTGCGCCATTTACCTATATAGTACACCTATTCTATATCACCTATATACTATATTGTGTATCATTTTGTAAAATATATTTTCTTTCTTTTTGAAAAAAATCATTTTCTTTTCTTCACCTTGAGCACTATATAGAGTATTACATTACACTATATACCATCTAATATATAGTACCATTTTTTTCAAGTTAATTACTTTTGAAAACCAAAATGAATATTGAAAAATAAAAATAAAATAAAAATTATAAAAATTGAAAATTAATAAAACCATAAACTAACTAAAAACCATAAAAAGAGCATTCGAAGAAGAAATTCATCACAAAAACCATCCTCAAATTCGAGGTACAATTTCCGCTTCCTTGTGTTCAACCCAAGGACGCTTACCTGGTTAATATCAAGTGAAATTAGAAGAGAGAGAGACTCTTATTATATTTCTTATCCATTCATCCTCTCTCTCTCTTCTATTATTTTTATTTCATCGAGCGTTATTCTCTATGCGGTCGCTACAACTGACATTCATTTCTATTTCAAAACAACGAGGGAGGTGTGTGCATCACCATTCTTCCGGCCATCTCTTCACCGCCTGATCGAGCAGCCCCGTTAGTTCTAGTCCTAATCATTGGATCATGGCGAATCGGAACCACATGTTAGTTGTTGATCGACTAAGTGGACGTGCCACATCTTTTAGATCATATCCACGTGAGCTCCATGCGCGTCGAGGATAGCATTACACTCGACCCCGGTATTTTTCTTCTTTTATTTTAAGTCTTGTAAATATTAAAGTACTTGTAATAACTTTGTATATTTTGCTAGTTCGACCATTTGGTGTATGTATTTGCACTTTAGTCCATTCCAAGTCACCTCACCTGATCCCCCAAATGAGGCATTTGTGGAGATTTTGCGAGCTTGGCCCTTTATTTCTTAGATCTATTATTAAATACATGAAAGTTTTATGTATATGCTATTTAGTCCCTTCCATGTGCAATTAAATTGTAAATTTAATTGGAAATCTATCATAGTTGGTCCTGGACTTGTATGGAATGTAATTAGATGCATGAAAACTTATTAGAAATTACAATTTGGTCCCCATTCTGTTGCATTTAATTTATTTTATGCATTTTATTTTTATTAAAAACTTCTTTTAGTCCAAAAATCATAGGATACTTATTATTCGATGCTTGGAACTTAGATCTTTCATATATATATATATATATATATATATATATATATATTGTATTTGACCTTTAACTCTATTTTCCTATTTATAAAATTTCAAAAACAAGAATAATTTCCTTATTTAGACTTATAAAATCCATAAAAAATTAAATATATGTATCCCAAAATTTCAAAAAAAAATATTAGTTAGGTTATAGTGTACTTATCACATATAGAAAAATCACTAAAAATACAAAATAGAGGTCTCAAAAACTTTATAATCCAAAAAATCTTGTAAAAAAATAATATTTTCTATAAAAATAAAACAAAGTGATTTCTACTCATAAATTTTCCGTATTATATATAGTTTATTTAAAAATAAATTAGGATTTGTTTCGAATCGATACATGTTTATAAAACGCTAAGTGCTTGATTTCACATTTTACACTATTTTTTGTTTTTATAATTTTAAAATCCTTAAAAATATTAAAACACTTCAAAATACCTAAAAAAAGAAAAATATTGAGATCCCAAAAATATTTTATTTCTTTTACTTTGACTTTGCTTGACTATTTAAAACATCGAAACGGAGATTTTCTCCCTCTTTGTATATATTATCTATTTAAATAATTTTACAAATAAAAAAGAATTGAAATTTTGCAAAATTAAAAATAATTAAAATAATCAAAAAGTATAAAAATTATAAAACATTTAAAAATCCTAAAAAATTTGCATATAATTTAAAACCCACAAAAATATTGAAAAACAAAAGGTATAAAAATAGAAAAACTATAATCCTAAACATCCTTATTAATTATCAAAAAATTAAATAAATAAAAAACTATCCTGACTTCTCTCAGTTCTTGCCACTTCTCCATACTTACACCTATACACTTGTTCAAAGAGTTATAATAAATTTGAATTACACATTTTTAATATATATATATATATATATATATTGTGGGTTGATTGTTGTTCAATTTGAGATCGGTCGCCAAAACGACTAAGTATCCTATGATTTTAGGATACCATGGTTGATCTCTGTCAATAGATACTTTAAATAAACATGAAGTTTAATCCATATTTGGTTGTCTCCTTCAAGGGTTATCGGTGAATTCCGCATATGTATGACTCCTTTGTGACATCATATATATATTATAGCACACCGGGTTGTCAGTATATAGACTTTATCAGGCTTTCAACCTAATGTTATGCCAAATATATATACTTAAAAGATGTATTTTGTCTTCGGTCAAAGGATGTGTGCATGTTCGTGACAGTGCATGATAACCGGTTTTTAGTATCTCAATCTCAATAACTCTTTAACTTGACTCATCTGACACCTTAGAATATCTATTCTTATGCAAGGATTTGCATCAAAAGTGTCAATTACATATCAGTCAGTAGAGAAGATTTTCCTTTCTTCTCATACTAGCGATCCTTCTTGAATATCACTTGACAATATCAATTATGTTCTCGATCTAACTCTTTAGAGCTACAAACTGGTATCAGCCTCTATAATCTAATTCTTTAGATCAACAACTTTTGTTAATAGATTAGAAAACGTCAGTTCCTAAATCAATGTTTTGATACTTAACTTTTTGTAAAAATTATTAAGCTTTCTATTTTAAGATGAAAAAGTAGTGATTTCATTCACAAAATAAGTGTTAGTCCACGTGAGGAGAATAAAGGAAAAAGTTTGAAATATGATAAGGCGTGAGAATTATACCCAAATGCAACAAAAAATGGAAAATCGTGCATCAACCACAAAGCCATACAAGAATTACATTAGATAACTAGGTCATAGGATCTATAGGAGGCTGGATGGAACAATAACATATCTGTTAGTCAACTATAAAGACCTGTAATAAATGAAGGAGAAGAAAAAGTGGGAGAGACAAGGAGCATCGACGCAGTGTTTCTTAATATCTAAAAGGTGTATAAGCACAAATTCCACGTTCTTGAAAATATGTCAACATCTTTCTTTCCAACAACTCTAAAATACGAAGAAGGCTTTACAAATCAGCTTGATTTTACCATCAGAGGCTCCAAGCCGAGGGAGGTAATAGAAAAAAAAACTTTCATGATAAGACTGCCAGACTCGAACCATTATACTTTAAGAATCCCACATTATTCGAGCAAAATGCATAACTTTATGAGATGTAAAACCGCCTTCTTCGAGGTTTTTCAATTTAAGGTGGTCGATTTTAATCATTGGCTAGATGAAGATTGATAAATTAGATGAAATGCCTTAACCCCAAACCATTTTTGTAATAAATCTAGTACACCACCATTAATGGACTTCCTGGATAGCTTCTCCTTCTCGTTGCAGCTTGGGTTACTCACAAACACCTCCCAAACACTTATCTGGGCATCCCATTGGCCCCATGCTCGAAGAGCAAGCATATTCACGGGGCCTTGTTGGGCCGAGTCAGGGTCCAGCTTGGTGGCTGGAAGGCAACGACCCTGACGATGGTCGGCCATGCGCAACTACTTAGGACTATAGTCTCGGGGGTGCTCCTATACTGGTATGCAGCTACCCTCATCCCCCTTGCTACTATCAGAAAGATCAATGCGTCGACTTCCTGTTGGGTCGGAAGCGGCATGATATCGCTTGGTCCACGCTTTGCCTGCCAAAGTTGGAGGGGGGAATCGGGCTACGTTCACTTGCCACGCTACGTGGCGCCATGCTTGTCTCTTGGTCCTGGAGGTTACTAACTGATAGCTTTTCAATCTGGACCACCTTCATGCGGGAAAAACAGCTTCGTAATTGCTCATTCTAGGACGCCCAACCCTCCCCCTCCCAAAGTCACGTCTGGAGGGCTATTTTGCGGTGTAGATATGCTCTCTCCAGGGCGATCCTCCCCTCCCACCCCATTCGATGGACCCTATCCGCTAAAGACTTCTCCTTCTCCAGTGCAGTGAAGATCTGCCATCCCCCTGTTGTTCCTCAAACATGGGCCCCTTGCATTTGGGCTAAGGCCACCCCCCTCGGATGTCTTTCACTGTTTACAGAGCAACGCTCATGCGGCTCCCCACCACCGGCTGGCTCGTTTCAGAATTTTCCCTCACTCATCCTACTATCTCTGCCTGCTGGAACAAGAGTCCTATGAACACTTATTTTTCGACTGCAACTTCTCAAGGAGTGTTTACCTGTCTTCATATAATGATCTTGGCATGGGGCTTCAGTGGGTGGCCCTGCTGTGCGAGCTCCTGACTGATGCTGCTAATATCAAAGATCCCATGCTCAGGGAGAGAACGTCCATAATTTTGGTTGTGGTGGTTGCACTAATCTGGGAAGAAAGGAATATTAAGTGGAGCTCGATATCCTAGCGTACCCCGAGATGATCGTCGCAAGCATCCTATATACATGCAGCCTGATACTTTGAGCGTCTACAACTGAGAATTTTGACTCTCTCAGTCTCTTATGTGTTAATGGTTTGCAATTATACATTTCTCTTTTTTGGGTTGAAACAAGTCCAGTAAGTGCCTCCTGTAATGGTCCTTTACGAGCAATAGAATTCTTTACTTACTAAAAAAAGATGTGTCTGAGTTAAAGGTAGTGATCACTAAATCATTTCTCAGATAGACAAAGATTGGGATTATCTTTCCAAAAATGTAAAATAAAAATGAGATTATTAATATCAAGTTTACCTTTTAGGCCTTTTTCCTAGTTGTATATAGCCTTTTGCGATGTAAGCACCATTCTTATGGTGATATGCCTATTACTGCCCATCTTGAAAGTAAAGATTGTCAATGAAAGAAGAGTGTGATAAAATGTAACGTCCGGATTTAGATCCCCAGTCCGTTATCAAGGAAAATTGACCTTGACAACTTGTCGGGTTCAATTTTCCTTGATAAGGGACCGGGGATCTAAGCCTGGGATGTTACAAATGGTATTAGAGCCAATTTCCCTCTGACAGTGGAAAGGGTTGTGTCACGACCCATCCTGCTAACCAGAACGTGTCGCGACAGAGATCTTTCTACTTCTTTTTCCTCGAAATTAACATGTGGCAATCTCATCAAACATAAGTATTTCAAGTTTACATTTCAAAGAAGTGTCTTACACAAGTTCTATCTATTACAACTCCTTACAAAACAATAGACAGTAAAAACAAAACAACGAAAACCAAAAGCCACCTCCTCCTAGTGTATAAGCGGTTCTATCCCCTACTAGTCGTGATTCTGTTGATCTGTACATAATATAATATAACGGGATGAGTCTAAACCCATTTATGAGCTTAGACCCAGTGAAAGGATCTTAAGCTTTTTACATATAGCTAAAATCTGAAATATGAGCATCATGATAAAAGTTTATGCTGAATATTGTGAAATAGCTTGAAAGAGACTTTATGACAGAAATTACATATAAAACATGCTAGTTTTGCAATTGAACGCTGAAATCACTTCGAAAGCAGATAAACTGAAATATAATCATCACTATCAAGTTGTCTGTACTAATCACCACTGTAGCTAATTTATTGACTCATGAACGCTGAAACAAAGCTAAGTCATACGCGCAGACGGTCCCAAAGACCAAAAACACCCTGTATACTGCCCAAAGCCTATATGTATACAGAATGCGGACCCAAAGTCCTCTTGATACCATATCTAATGGCGGTTTCAGGGTCATATCTAATGACATCATCATATCTAATGGCTAGTTCATGATTTGTATAAAAGAGCTACTGTGGTGCTTATCTTCTGATTCTGATTCTTTTCTTGCCACTAAAAAATCGTACTTTTGCAAATTCCAGCTCATAACAGCTAATTCATGAACATAAAACACTCTTGACAAAACATACATATTCTGACAATTAGAACTTATTAAGAACTAGAAAACCGATCCATAATGCATAGTAACCGTGCAAAACCTAATTCTTCACATAAAAACTCATATCTGAGTAGTGGAACTTATGCTTTCTATTCCACAACGAAATTTATGCTTGAAAATATGTTATCAACATAAAGCACTTGAAATGACATTGGAAATACTTTCTAAATACTTGATTTCATATCTGGTATACGGTACTTGAAACTCCTAAGTAAAAGCTCTAGAAAATACGATTTCATACTTGTTATCATAAACATGCATAAAATCTAAAGATTAGTGTTTTAAAATAGCGCTTGAGAATCCCTCACCTGATCGATATCTAACTCGAGTCGAGATCGCCTTCTTTAGTGAATCCCCTCCTATATAGCCGTTTTAGATTTGAGTACTACGACTTGATGCGGACAGAACTTCGTTACGGCTTTTAATGCGCTCTTGGTCACCGACAGAGCTTCGTCGTACTCCTATCGTGCTCCTCCAGCAACCGCGACGGCCTTGGGCCTCTAGGGTGGTGAGAGGGGCGTGAAATGAGTGAAATGGAATGGGGATGTCTTGGGTATATATAGGCCTCCACCCCCTTTACATGTGTGACATGTGTCAACATGTAAGGGAGCCTCTAAGCCACATGTTGCCTCTCTTCCATGTATGACAACACATGACAACACTTGCCAACCATTTAACATGCCACATGTCTTATTCATGAGAAAACATGTTGCCCAAGCAAGAGGTTTGGCTTATCCACGAGATAACTTGTTGCCCAAGCAAGAGGTTTGGCTTATCCACGAGATAACTTGTTGCCCAAGCAAGAGGCTACACCATGACACGTGTTAGTCTTAGGATGATGACGCATGGCGCTATTGAGTTTTTGACACTTGTCCTGACTATATAACGATACGTGTGTTGGACATGTGAGCCCACGGCGAGCCATTACGCAATAAATGTTATTGCGAATATCATTCCCTGATCTGAAATGAAGAATAAATAATTTGCATAATAGGTCCCTCTGTACAATTAGGGTTATGTACCATGGCTATCTTAATGATCATACAGTTGTTGATTCAATTATTGAATCATAGAGGTTGGTGCTTGGATGAATATCTAAAGGGTTAGATTGAGGACTCATCAAGCACCGTCAAATGATTGTTAAGATGTGATCTCCAGCCTGAGTAGGAGATGGCAATCCTTTCTCACATAGGTTGATATCTGACCGACCTCTTGATGCATGTCCTCTGCATAGGAATAGAGATCGGAGGTGTCAGATTAGTTAGGTCAAAGAGTTGACTTAACGAGATCGAGATAACCTAAGTCCTATGTTGAATGCTGTCACAGCATAGGCACGCATCCTCTGACCGGAGACAGATGTATTGCTATATGTCTGAGTATGTACATTTGGCAGACCGATAGGTTGATGACCTAACCAAGGTCTATACACCGGCGCGCTGTTGTGCATATAAGGGCATATGAGTAATACGATCTCTCAAAGGGATCATACAAGTTCACTACTGAACCGGAAGACATGAGCTCCCTCATGAGATATTGGGAAGAATCAAATTCCGTGCACGGTCGTCTCGCTTTGGAAGCTTGACTGAATTTGTAGGTTTGATATATACTTTTGGAAAGTATATGATCAAGACATAGGTATGATATATGCTTTTGGAAAGTATATGATTGATACCAAATCCCAATGATCAAATGAGAAACTTGGTGATCAAACCCTGAAGAAGACAGTGTAAAATAGATCTTGATCTTCGGGTTGACCATGGGTCTTCTAGTATGCAGGATGTACAGGTATTGGGAATACCTGAGGGTGATGTGATCATAAACGATTGTATATCCATGACGCTTCCATTCCGAGGGATTGATGAAACAGGTCTGGATTTTAGTGACTCCTTCCAGTATAGAAGCAATCTGATCTTAGTCCAAATGTTGGACATTGGGCTGAACGAGATTCAGATTCAATGAGAAGATTAGATTTGCGGTCTTGATTTAATCAAGCATCTGTGGGAGGTTCGTAAGATCTGGATTTGAGATAAGATCTCAATATCCAAGTCACTATACATGGGACAATACAATCGCCCTGTCCTTATCTCCAAGTATCTGCGGAGAAAGCACATTATTCTTGAAAAGGTTCGAGAATATTTGATGAAATGCATATCCAAGCAAGAAGGACTTGATGATTAAATGAGATTTAATTATCAAGCATAATTTGAATATGATTCATACTATTATCCATGATAATTAAATGAGATTTAATTATCAAGGATTTGAGAATGTGGATAATACTATCCATGATATTTGTGTATTGTAAATATGATTTATAATATACATATATTCAAGAGAGAGAAATTTAGTAAATAACATTTGTTAATTATTAAATGTGGATTGGATTCACATTTGTTAATTAATTGGAAATGTGATTTGCAAATTAGTTTGGGATGTGAATATGATTCACATAATTTTCAGTGGCATGATTGAAATATTCACAAATTGATTTGGAATTAATTTGATGGATATTTTTGTGATAATTGAGAGATAATGTAATATAATAAAAAGGAGAAATAGAGCCACCAAATTTAGAGGTGGGGTCACCCATGAAAGAGTCATGGGTGACGCCCCTTAATTTTAGGAGGCTATATTGACTCCATTTTATAATGATGATTAATCTCTCAACTAATTTATTTATGTTAAATTAAAAATGTGTTGATAATGTTGCAACATATATTTAATTTAATCATAAATAAATGTTGTTGGTTTTAACCAACAACAATCATAACCATTGATCTTACATAGACCAAGCCTAGCTGTTGGATCTATGAGTCCATGGATTGAGATCCAATGGATCCTAAACTAATATAAAAGGAGGGCTAGGGTAGCCTTCCATGGTACATAATTAAGAGTTGTACAAGGTCACAACTCTCTCTCTCTCTCTCTCTCTCTCATATTCTCGCCCTCTCTCTTTCTCTCCTCCAAAAGATGGCCGTCCATCTTATGTTGAGAAAGGAGAGACTCTTGGCTTTCTTCTTCGACGACTCGAGGATCTCCTTCTTCTTTGGAGTTTCTTACTCTAAAAGAAGACGACGGATTTCGTTTGACGAAATTGGGGGAGCCATCGCTTGGATCTTCATCGAGGATTGCGGGAAGGAACGTGACTCATCATCGCGCCCGCAAGTGCGTTCTTCGTGGATCGGACTTAAGATAGGAGGATCTCTACTTTGGGATCTCACGATCACAACCACGCTTCAAGAGGTATTCCTTATACTTGGTGGTTTGATGAAACGATCCGAGAAGTGTTCTCGTGATCATGTGGTTTCATCTTTAGTTTTAAAAACTTTAATTTCCGCTGCATCTAGCACCTAGTGCGACTAGTTGCTTCGATTGCATACGATGTGATCAACACGCTTCCGTGATGCGCTTAAGGATACTCAATATCCTTCAAGTGGTATCAGAGCCAGGTTGAATAAGGGTTTGGATATGTGATCCATAGACCTTAGATGATTTGGTTCTTGAAAGGGTTGCGAAATTTTTACTGCATTTCAATTTTCGCACCTCTGTTTCGGCACTGTTTAAATTGTTTAAACACAAAATTTTCAATTGGTTTTTGTTCCCCATTAAACAAGGAAACCATAGGACTTGAGTTTACTAAATTTGAACTTCATTTGCTCAAGATATGGTCTTTTGAATATGCCTATATTCACTGTTGCGGGAACTGCGGATTTAAACGTGATTAATGAGATAATTACGGTTTTAATCCACCTCGAAATGCGTGAATTATCACTTGAATTCTTTAATAAATCAAATAGGCAATCTTTGGAAATTGAGTTTGCAATTTTTGGATTTAAATTGATCAAGATATGTTAATTTTAGTGATTGGGGGTCACTGCTGGAAATTGACATTTTTGATCTTGAACCTTGTGATATGTCATTCAATTATCATGATGAAAATTAATTGTTAATTTTCTGGAATAATTAGTGATAAATATTTGTGATTATTTAAAGAGATAATTATTTCATTGAGTGACATTTGTCTAAACCACAATGATGAGATATTAGATCTTGATCATTGGTTCATCAACAAACATTGATTTCATGAAAACCTTAGTTTATCCTACAATAGTTGTAGGACAACATTTACATATAAAACCCTCTTGCTTGAATAGGATTGGGAATTTGTTTAGCAAATCTCCTTATAATATAATCAAAATTGTTTTGATGTATATTATATGGTATAATTTCGGTTGAAAAACCGATGAGCATCTCAAAGTACATGATGATATATCTAGTATTATCCTTTCCCGAGGCGGATGTGGTGCCTAGTCGGAGAGCATTGGGGTCGCGGGTTGCAACGTATGTAGTCCGTCTCACTCTCGTCGGTACTGGCCATGACAGCGGGTAGGGACTGTATAATACCGGAGAAAGTCAATGTGTATTTTTCTAATTATTAAAATTCGAATAATACATACTTTGAGAATATACCTACTATTCAAGTAAAAGACATGTTTGTTGATTGATGATTGGATTGATGATTAATTTAATGTGATTAAATTAATTATATCCAATAAACACTCTATTATGAATAGATGTGTATTTCTCTTGGAAGAATTAATTATGTGAATATGATTCACGATAATTAATTACAATTTGAATATGAGGTGGAGGATCACATAAGTGACATCCATGGTCTCCCGTCAAGGCAAAGGATTCTGTCGCCAGTTGTTGTGTATAGGAGACGCATGTCCGAAGTGACAGATCCTGTACATGATTTAATTGGATCGGGTTCTTTGCTTCTCGAAAGAGTAAGGCTGTATACGTAGTGACCCCAATATCGAGTCCTCATATTATTGGGGCGATATTGGATTGCGTATAGCGAGTATTAAGCATGTTGACTGTTGGTTCAATTAATGACGGGTCAACATCATCTTAGGGGTGGTGGGCCCGGGTGTTAAAGACCAAATTGGGATATGCAAGTTGGACTTGCAAGGAGGAATGAGTTCCCGCTTCTTTTTATCGGAGTCGTAAGTTCTCATATTATTGGGATGCAACAAAGATAAGGAAGGAGATCCCAGATCTTGCTTGAGATATAATGGTAAGTATATCTCTTACATTGAAAGTAATTAAGGGAATGAACTTTCATTGTAGACAAGGCAAGACGACTTTGATATAAAAATTCCTAAATCAAAGTAAAATATGCATATATAATATATATACCCTTATGCAAATTTCTTATTTCAGATAATCCTTCATTAAACACACTCAATGTTATACTCAATGATAACCAGTAAAAATATCTTGGATTGGACTCATGATCCAGATATTGTACTTGCAATTGGACACATAATGTATGTGGTTGCAGTATGCAAGTTCCCTCAACACAATGAGGAATGACAATTAAATAAGACAATAAGACATCACCTTAAGGTTTGTATGTCTCTATATTCTTGATCTTTCATCGAGTGTACTTTGGAAGTGACATGTCGATGGTGATCGTAATTGTCGAATAATCCTTATAAAATAAAAGAAGATATTTTGGCATACATATGTGCTCTAGACATTTAATCTTGAATGACATGGTTCTCTGCATTATGCAGATTGGTAGCTCGAGAGAGAGATGATGTATTCGAAATGTTTGAATACCTACCTGAACCTAAGTCTCTAAGAGTTAAGATGTATGTAGATATGATGAGTGTCATCATTCTACTGACTACACTCTAGTCATTCATGAAGCTTCATAATATTCATATTGTATGAATTTAATGAAGCATGCATAAATGTTAAAGTGCTCTTTTATTGAAATCTTTTGAATTCAACATAAGAGATTCTTTGTCTTGAACAATGGTTGTTTATAGATGAAGAGAGCACAGTAGAAGCATGGGTCGGACCCAAGTAAGAAGAAAAGTCAAAGAGTTGACCTACTTCTGTATGACATCCAAAGAGTTGGATGAATGCCAATACTGCAATAAGTTGATGTGTTGATAGTATGACTGTCAAATCTGTCTAAAATCCTTAGTGAAGGACTTAGATAGAGCATCAGAATAATCTACATATAATCATTGACTCTGACTTTCTTATTTCATAAGATAAAGTCTGAAAATTGTATCCCAATCTTCTAATGACATTTGCAATTGGTTGCATATATATATATATTAGAAGATTAGAAATTTGATCTTAAGGTTTAGTATTCATCTACATGGATATTGCTGTAATTGTTACAGCAATCTCTGTTGGATAGATAGACTTCATATTTTCAGTGGGAGAGCCCTTTGTCTTAGAGAATGTCTCTATGACCTAGATATCAGAATACCCTCATTGTTTGTTTCTAAATGTTAGAAATAAACATGAATTGTGAGATAGAACTATCATAAAGAGTAATCTAACATCTAGTAGACTCCACAAAATTAGAAATTTAATGAATGGTTCATTAAGATTTCTAATGCTAAAAATTAAAACCTTTATAAGATCAATAGGAGGATGAAGATCATTTGACGATGATCTGGCATCAAGCCTTGGACATTTTTCTGTTGATTTGATCAATAGACTAGTAAGATATGAAACTTTAGAATGTCTAAAATTTCAAATCTTACATACTTGTGAATATTGTATTCAAAGTAAAAATGTCCAATACACCCTTCTCTGGGAATGGTGTTAGATATCGAGGTATTCAAGATCTCATACATACCGATGTATGTAGATCATCTATATCATAGTAAACATTATGGATATGTGATATCTATTGATGATTATGTATGATATGAGATTTCTTCTCTTCACCTGAGAAACCTTTGAAATGTTCAAAGATTTCACAATTTTGGTTTAGAACCAAAGTTTGAAGAAAGATGAAATGAATTTTATCTAACCTAGGTAGCTTGTACCTGTTAGATAATTCAAAGAATGCCTTATGGAGATATGAATATCATTTCTTTCTCACTCCTCCTGATAAATCTGAACTCAATGGAGTTGTAGGGAGATACAATTGGATCATGTGTGACATGATTTGATCAATGATGAATTTTAGCATAATTATCCCTTAGTTTCCAGGTATATATGTGTAGTAGAGACTACACTGTATATCCTTAATAAGATTCCATGCAAGTAAGCTGGAATTAAGCACTAGAGAGTGCAACTTCATTAGGAAAATAAAGGATGGTATTGGATACCTACTTTATGACCTTGAGATTCTTAAAAGATCTCATCTATGAGAATGTGATTCTTGGAGTATGACTCTCTTGAGAATCAAGATGAAAATGAAGTATAGGAACTCATTTGATCTTGAGAAGATAATGAGGCTCCTGGAATTGGAAACTAAAAGGGACAATAAAGATGAAACATTAATATCTCTTCAAATGAGTTTGAAGATGTATTCCATGTGTCAGTTAAATCTGAGAGTGATCGGACTTCATGTGATGAAGCTCCTAAGGATCATGACATGGAAAGATGGATAATGGCAATAAAGTCTAAAGTAGACTTCATATACAAATGTTGTATATGGACCCTCGAGGATCCACCTATATGGGTAAGACCCATAAAGGTGTAAATGGATCTTCAAGAGAAGAGGGAACCTGATGAGAAGGTAGAGACCTTCAAAGCTCGGTTCGTAGCCATAAGCTACACACCAGAAGAGAAGACATTGCTTGCAATGAGACTTGCTCTTCGGTAACCATGCTTAAACTCATCAGAATATTGCTAACCTTAGCTACACAACTTGACTATTGCATCTTCAGGATGTAATTCAAGATTGCATTCCTCTAAGAATACCTCTCGGAGGATATTCACATGAAGTAACCCCCAGGGCTTCATGGTTGAGGAAAGCAATGTGTGAAAGCTAACGAAATCCATCTATGAACTCAAATAAGCTTCTTGTAGATGGAACATCAGATTTGATGAAATCATAAGTGTTATGATTTCAGATAGAATCTTGATGTACCATGTGAAGCTTAGTGGGAGTACCATTATGTTCATCGTGCTAAATGTAGATAATATCCTAATCATTTGGAATGATATAAGGATGATAATAAGTGTTTTATAGACTGGCTATTCCATACCTTAAGATATGATCTCAAGAATACCACTTAGATCTTAGTTCCGAAGTTGTTCAGAAGCAAAGAAAAGAAGGTATTGGGTCTGTCACATCAGTAGTACGCCTTGGATATGTTCCATTTTTAGAAATTCCAAGAAAGGCTTTCTTGCCTTAAGATTAGGTACTGACCTATCTAAAGGTATAGCACCTCAAAGAGTTGAGGAAGTGAATGCTAGAACTTCTTGCACTTGTGCATCAGTTACGAGAAGCTAAGTGTATGCTACATGTGTACAAAAGCCAGATATCTACCATGCAGTGGGAGTAGTAAACTGTTACTAATCCTACTATGGAGAAAGAACACTTGATTTTAGTAATAACAAAATCTTCACATATGACAAGATTTTTGAGATAGTGATCTCAAAGTCATATCTTCAAAAGCTTAAGACTTTATAGATAGAGATCTAAAAGGTCTTAACTGTGGATACCTTGAGAGATAGTGATCTCCCGGAATAAGGGTTTTCTAATAAGGATTATGGAAATACTGGTTATAATAGTTATTGAGCAATAGTGTCAAGGACACTATAAGTGCTTTGACTAGATTGAGTATTGGTTGCATAAGATGCAACATTCGCATTGGATGCGAGCACTGTTACCTAGGGATATGCAAGTGCCGTAAAAGGACTTGGCATAGTCTTTTGGGACACAGAGTGACTGATCAGCTTACCTAGCTATTTTCTAAATAGCCTATGATTGTCACATGAGTGTAGGTTTAAATGATTATCCCATTAATGGCTCTTTGGGCTAGTGGGAGATTGTTGGACATGTGAGCCCGCGGCGAGCCATTACGCAATAAATGTTATTGCGAATATCATTCCCTGATCTGAAATGAAGAATAAATAATTTGCATAATAGGTCCCTCTGTACAATTAGGGTTATGTACCATGGCTATCTTAATGATCATACAGCTGTTGATTCAATTATTGAATCATAGAGGCTGGTGCTTGGATGAATATCTAAAGGGTTAGATTGAGGACTCATCAAGCACCGTCAAATGATTGTTAAGATGTGATCTCCAGCCTGAGTAGGAGATGGCAATCCTTTCTCACATAGGTTGATATCTGACCGACCTCTTGATGCAGGTCCTCTGCATAGGAATAGAGATTCGGAGGTGTCAGATTAGTTAGGTCAAAGAGTTGACTTAATGAGATCGAGATAACCTAAGCCCTATGTTGAATGCTGTCACAGTATAGGCACGCATCCTCTGACCGGAGATAGATGTATTGCTATATGTCTGAGTATGTACATTTGGCAGACCGATAGGTTGATGACCTAATCAAGGTCTATACACCGGCGCGCTGGTGTGCATATAAGGGCATATGAGTAATACGATCTCTCAAAGGGATCATACAGGTTCACTACTGAACCGGAAGACATGAGCTCACTCATGAGATATTGGGAAGAATCAAATTCCGTGCACGGTCGTCTCGCTTTGGAAGCTTGACTGAATTTGTAGGTTTGATATATACTTTTGGAAAGTATATGATCAAGACCTAGGTATGATATATGCTTTTGGAAAGTATATGATTGATACCAAATCCCAATGATCAAATGAGAAACTTGGTGATCAAACCCTTAAGAAGACAGTGTAAAAAAGATCTTGATCTTCGGGTTGACCATGGGTCTTCCAGTATGCAAGATGTACAGGTATTGGAAATACCTGAGGGTGATGTGATCATAAACGATTGTATATCCATGACGCTTCCATTCCGAGGGAGTGATGAAACAGGTCTGGATTTTAGTGACTCCTTCCAGTAGAGAAGCAATCTGATCTTAGTCCAAATGTTGGACATTGGGCTGAATGAGATTCAGATTCAATGAGAAGATTAGATTTGCGGTCTTGATTTAATCAAGCATCTGCGGCAGGTTCGTAAGATCTGGATTTGAGATAAGATCTCAATATCCAAGTCATTATACATGGAACAATACAATCGCCCTGTCCTTATCTCCAAGTATCTGCGGAGAAAGCACATTATTCTTGAAAAGGTTCGAGAATAATTCATTTGATGAAATGCATATCCAAGCAAGAAGGACTTGATGATTAAATGAGATTTAATTATCAAGCATAATTTGAATATGATTCATACTATTATCCAAGATAATTAAATGAGATTTAATTATCAAGGATTAGAGAATGTGGATAATGCTATCCATGATATTTGTGTATTGTAAATATGAATTATAATATACATATATTCAAGAGAGAGAAATTTAGTAAATGACATTTGTTAATTATTAAATGTGGATTGGATTCACATTTGTTAATTAATTGGAAATGTGATTTACAAATTAGTTTGGGATGTGAATATGATTCACATAATTTTCAATGGCATGATTGAAATATTCACAAATTGATTTGGAATTAATTTGGTGGATATTTTTGTGATAATTGAGAGATAATGTAATATAATAAAAAGGAGAAATAGAGCCACCAAATTTATAGGTGGCGTCACCCATGAAAGAGTCCTGGGTGACGCCCCTTAATTTTAGGAGGCTATATTGACTCCATTTTATTATGATGATTAATCTCTCAACTAATTTATTTATGTTAAATTAAAAATGTGTTGATAATGTTGCAACATATATTTAATTTAATCATAAATAAATGTTGTTAGTTTTAACCAACAACAATCATAACCATTGATCTTACATAGACCGAGCCTAGCCGTTGGATCTATGAGTCCATGGATTGAGATCCAATAGATCCTAAACTAATATAAAAGGAGGTCTAGGGTAGCCTTCCATGGTACATAATTAAGAGTTGTACAAGGTCACAACTCTCTCTCTCTCTCATATTCTCGCCCTCTCTCTTTCTCTCCTCCAAAAGATGGTCGTCCATCTTATGTTGAGAAAGGAGAGACTCTTGGCTTTCTTCTTCGACGACTCGAGGATCTCCTTCTTCTTTGGAGTTTCCTACTCTAAAAGAAGACGACGGATTTCGTTTGACGAAATCGGGGGGGCCATCGCTTGGATCTTCATCGAGGATTGCGGGAAGGAACGTGACTCATCATCGCGCCCGCAAAGTGCGTTCTTCGTGGATCGGACTTAAGACAGGAGGATCTCTACTTTGGGATCTCGCGATCACAACCACGCTTCAAGAGGTATTCCTTATACTTGTTGGTTTGATGAAACGATCCGAGAAGTGTTCTCGTGATCATGTGGTTTCATCTTTAGTTTTAAAATTTTTCATTTCCGCTGCATCTAGCACCTAGTGCGACTAGTTGCTTCGATTGCATACGATGCGATCAACACACTTCCGTGATGCGCTTAAGGATACTCAATATCCTTCAACGTGTCCCATGATTTCCTCTCCATGTGTCCTACTTTTGCTAATGACACTTAATTATCACTAATGACGGGTAATTAGCACTAATCATGCTTAATTAGTCTTAATGATATGATTATGGCTAATGGGTATAAATCTATAACATTATGGGCCTTATGGTAGTAGTGGCTTCTACTACTTATAAGTTACTACCAAAATTCCAGATTACTAGATGTGGTACTGTGTTTTGATGTCTACACAATTCAAAGAATCTTTTGAAGTTCAATTTTATACAAGATGGTCTCTGATATAAACGCAACAAGTTTGAATGAAATCATTGCATCAAGGTAAATCTATTGACTATGGTATCCGTAAAGTGTGAACACTATCAATCCAATATTTCCTTGAAATAACACTTGATAACATTCAAAAGCATAGTGTACAAAACGCGTATTACAATTCTCCCCTACTTGCAATAAATTTCGTCCTCGAAATTTAAGTACCTTTGCTAGCTTGAAAATAAGTGGGGATATTGAGATCTCATTTCTTCCTCTCGTTCTTGTGTGGCTTCTTCTATTGCGTGACTCCTCCATAAAACTTTAACTAAAGGGATCTTCTTTGTACGAAGCTCTTGTACTTTATAATCTAGAATTTCCACAGGAACCTCCTCGTATGACAGATCTTCCTTCAATTGAATATCTTGGGTTTGTATCATATGAGTTGCATCTGGAATAAACTTCCGAAGTGTGGAGATATGAAAGACATCATGTATCCTTGCTAGTTCAGATGGAAGTCGAAGATGATATGCCACTCTTCCGATTCTCTCTGTGATCTCGTAAGAGCCAATGTATCTTGGGCTTAGTTTCTGTTTCTTCCCGAATCTGATTAGGTTCCAAGGGGATACTTTTAGAAATACATGATCTCCCACTTGAAATTCTAAGTCTCTCCTTCGCTTGTCTGCATAACTTTTCTGTCTGCTTTGTGTTGCCTTCAAGCATCTCTTGATTTCCTCAACTTTTTCTATTGTGCTTTGTATTAATTCAGGTTGAACCAATTTCCTTTCTCCAACCTCACTCCTACAGATAGGTGTTTTGCGTGATCTACCATACAAGGCTTCATAAGATGTCATCCTAATACTAGCATGATAGTTGTTATTGTATGCAAACTCTATAAGTGAGAGATGTTCATCCCAGCTTTCTTTAAAGCTCAGTGCACAAGCTCTAAGCATGTCTTCTAGAGTCTGGATAGTCCGTTCTGATTGGCCATTTGTTTGAGGATGAAAGGTTGTACTAAATGCTAACTTCGTTCCATAGCTTTATGTAAGCTTGGCCATAGCTTAGAAGTAAATCGTAGATCTCTATCAGAAATAATTGATACAGGAGCCCCATGACGGCTAACTATCTCATTAACAAAGATCTTTCCCAGGCGGTCTAGACTGTATGTCATGTTAATGGATGAGAAATGTGCAGACTAGTTAATTTGTCTACTATGACCCATATTGCATCGTGACCTCGACGGGTCTTTGGAAATCCTGTAACAAAATCCATAGTGATGTATTCCCATTTCCATTCTGGTATTGGAAGTGACTGTAAAGTCCCCGCAGGTCTCAAACGCTCTGGTTTAGTTTGTTGGCATAAAGGACATCTTGAAACATACTCTGCAATCTCTCTCTTCATGCCAGACCACCAATAGTAGCTCTTAAGTGTCCTATACATCTTAGTACTTCCTGGATGCATAGTATACATGGAGTAATGTGCCTCTTCCAGAATCTCAGTCTTTATATCAGATTCATTCGGAACACACAATCTTCCTTTGAAGAATAAAACCCCTTGACCATCTATTGTATACCCGGCTTCATCTCCTCCCTTAGTCTTCTCAATCATTTTAATGATTTCAGAATCATGGACTTGTGCCTCCTTAATTTTATCATATAATATGTGTCTTACTTGTAAGGATGACCATAAGGCTCCAGAGCTATTTATGGTTAACTTTGCACGTAACTCTTTCAACTGATAATATTCTCCTTTTAAGTGAGATAGCTGACCATTAGACTTTCTACTGAGAGCATCAGCTACGACATTGGCTTTCCCGGGTGATATTCTATGGAACAATCGTAATCTTTGATTATCTCTAACCATCTTCTTTGCCTTAAATTCAACTCTTTCTGAGAGAAAATATATTTCAAACTCTTATGATCCGTAAAGATTCAACAAGTTTCTCTATATAGGTAGTGTCTCCATATCTTTAAGGCAAACATTATAGCAGTTAACTCAAGGTCATAAGTTGGGTAATTTAACTCATGTTGTTTTAGCTGTCTAGAAGCATAAGCAATCACCTTATCATTCTGCATTAAGACGCATCCCAGCCCTTGTCATGAGGCATCGCTATAGATTACATAATTACCTTTCCCTGATGGAAGGCTAAGTATAGGTGCTGAGGTGAGGCGACTCTTGAGTTCCTTAAAACTCTTCTCGCATTCTTCATCCCAATTATACTTCACATTCTTTCTAGTTAATCTTGTCAATGGTGCGACAATTCTAGAGAAGTTTTCAACAAATCTTTGATAATACCCAGATAATCCAAGGAAACTTCGGATTTCTGATGCATTTATCAGTCGTTCCCATCTAAGAACCGCTTCTATCTTTGATGGATCTACTGTTATTCCTTCTCCAGATATGACATGCCCTAGAAATGCAACATTCTTCAACCAAAACTTACATTTATCAAACTTTGCATATAATCCGTGTATCTTCAGAGTTTCAAGTACAATTCTCAAGTGTTCTCTATGTTCTTCCTCTGTTTTAGAATATGCTAGAATATCATCAATAAATACGATCACGAACTTGTCCAGATATGGACGGAAAAATCCTATTCATCAAGTCCATAAAAGCAGTTGGGGCATTTGTCAATCCAAAAGGCATTACTAGGAATTCATAATGCCCATATCGGGTTCGGAATGCAGTTTTAGGGACATCTTCTCCTCTAATCTTTAACTGATGATAGCCAGATCTCAAATCAATCTTGGAAAATACAGAGGCCCCTTGTAATTGGTCAAATAAGTCAGCTATTCTGGGCAGCGAATAGTTATTGCGGACAGTCACTCTCTTTAGTCTCCTGTAATCTATACAAAGTCTCATGGAACCATCTTTCTTCTTGACAAATAGAACAGGAGCACCCCAAGGTGACATACTGGATTATATAAATCCCTTATCTGTCAACTCCTGCAATTGGATTTTGAGTTCTTTAAGTTCAGTTGAGGCCATTCTGTAAGGATCTAAGGCGATTGGATTGGTACCCGGAATGAGGTCAATAGTGAATTCAATTTCCCTATCGGGAGGAACTCCTGGCAGTTCATAAGGAAACACTTCTGGAAACTCCTTCACCACAGAAATATTTTGACAATTCTGACGTATGTGGCCTATCTCGCCACATTGATAACACCCAGCGGTCCCCTTGCGGCAACTTCCCGGGTGAAACTTTCCACAGTTTGTACATTGTGGAAAAGAAAGTGTTATATTTTCAGAAGTCCCAACTGTAAATCTATTTGTTTGATTTTCTTGTACTCTAAGCGCTGACCTATTATCTTGTCTTGAATTCCCAGCTATTCTCGGTTCTTTGTTCATGGTTCCCCTCCACTGAGGTCTATCTGCAAATTTTTTCTTTCCGTGATATTACATTTTCTTCTTTCTATCACAACTCGTTCATCCCTACGAGCAGCCTCCACTAATTTTGCATAATCAGTATATCTCGTGGCCGATACCATTTCCTTTACATCAATATGCATACCATCTTCGAGACGTCTACACTTTTCTTCCTCTGTTGCAAACAGAGAAGCAGTAAACTTTGAAAGTTCGGTGAATTTCTTCTCATATTCATCAAACATATTGCTCCCCTGAGTAAGAAATAGAACTTCCCTTCGTTTCTCCTCCTGATAAACCCTTGGGTAATATTTTTCATTAAACTCTTTCTCAAAGATTTCCCACGTAATGTGAGATGGGTTTGGGAATTTCATCTTCACCGATGTCCACCAATCATCATCGCTATCCTTCGGTAAAAATATTGTATACTTCAACTTCTGTTCATCCGTACAGTCCATTAGAGCAAATATTTTCTCCATATTCTTGAACCATTCCCTTGCCTTCTTTGGATCAGTGTCTCCTACAAATGGTTCTTCTCCCGGCTTCTTTACATGTTCAAATGGTAACTGGTGCTCAAATTCATGTTTTTAACTGAGTGGGCAGCCATGCCTCCTAGTGTTTGAGCTATCAAGGTCAACATGTCGTGCACGTTGTTATTGTTATCATTCTCGTGACTAGGGCCTTGTGTGGTCATAGGTGGCTGCTCTGCTGCCATTGTTTCCTATAAAAATAAAACTTCAGTTATATCCTTCATCAACAAAATCCTCCAACAATGATTCTAGACATCCTCAAGACTATAATATCAATAACTAAATTATCTTCCAATACTTAGGTCAACTCCTAATATAATTCTTGCTCAAGGTCCTAAAACCTTTGCTCTGATACCACAAGTTGTCACGACCCGTCCTGCTAACCAGAACGTACCGCGACAGAGATCTTTCTACTTCTTTTTCCTCGAAATTAACATGTCAATCTCATCAAACATAAATATTTCAAGTTTACATTTCAAAGAAGTGTCTTACACAAGTTCTATCTATTACAACTCCTTATAAAACAGCAGACAGTAAAAACAAAACAACGAAAATCAAAAGCCACCTCCTCCTAGTGTATAAGCGGTTCTTTCCCCTACTAGTCGTGATTATGCTGATCTGTACATAATATAATATAACGGGATGAGTCTAAACCCATTTATGAGCTTAGACCCAGTGAAAGGATCTCAATCTTTTTACATATAGCTAAAATCTGAAATATGAACATCATGACAAAAGTTTATGATGAATATTGTGAAATAGCTTGAAAGAGACTTTATGACAAAAATTACATATAAAACATGCTAGTTTTGCAATTGAACGCCGAAATCACTTCGAAAGCAAATAAACTGAAACATAATCATCACTATCAAGCTGTCTGTACTAATCACCATTGTGGCTAATTTATTGACTCATGAACGCTGAAACAAAGCTAAGTCATACGCGCAGACGGTCCCAAAGACCAAAAACACCCTGTATACGGTCCAAAGCCTATATGTATACAGAATGCAGACCCAAAGTCCTCTTGATACCATATCTAATGGTTTGCCATATCTAATGGCGGTTTCATGGTCGTATCTAATGACATCACCATATCTAATGGCTAGTTCATGATTTGTATAAAAGAGCTACTGTGGTGCTTATCTTCTGATTCTGATTCTTTTCTTGCCACTAATAAACCGTACTTTTGCTAGTTCCAGCTCATAACAGCTAATTCATGAACATAAAACGCTCTTGACATAACATACATATTCTGACAACTAGAACTTATTAAGAACTAGAAAACCGATCCATAATGCATAGTAACCGTGCAAAACATAATTCTTCACATAAAAACTCATATCTAAGTAGTGGAACTTATGCTTTCTGTTCCACAACGAAATTTATACTTGAAAACATGTTATCAACATAAAGCACTTGAAATGACGTTGGAAATACTTTCTAAATACTTGATTTCATATCTGGTATACGGTACTTGAAACTCCTACGTAAAAGCTCTAGAAAACATGATTTCATACTTGTTATCATAAACATGCATAAAAGCTAAAGACTAGTGTTTTAAAATAGCGCTTGAGAATCCCTCACCTGATCGATATCTAACTCGAGTCGAGATCGCCTTCTTTAGTGAATCCCCTCCTCTATAGCCGTCTTAGATTTGAGTACTACGGCTTGATGCGGACAGAACTTCGTTACGGCTTTTAATGCGCTCTTGGTCACCGACAGAGCTTCGCCGTACTCCTATCATGCTCCTCCAGCAACCGCGACGGCCTTGGGCCTCTAGGGTGGTGAGAGGGGCGTGAAATGAGTGAAATTGAATGGGGAGGTCTTGGGTATATATAGGTCTCCACCCCCTTTACATGTGTGACATGTGTCAACATGTAAGGGAGCCTCTAAGCCACATGTTGCCTCTCTTCCATGTATGACGACACATGGCAACACTTGCCAACCATTTAACATGCCACATGTCTTATTCATGAGAAAACTTGTTGCCCAAGCAAGAGGTTTGGCTTATCCACGAGATAACTTGTTGCCCAAGCAAGAGGTTTGGCTTATCCACGAGATAACTTGTTGCCCAAGCAAGAGGTTTGGCTTATCCACGAGATAACTTGTTGCCCAAGCAAGAGGCTACACCATGACACGTGTTAGTCTTAGGATGATGACACATGGCGTTATTGAGCTTTTGACACTTGTCCTGATTATATAACGACACGTGTCCCATGATTTCCTCTCCATGTGTCCTACTTTTGCTAATGACACTAAATTATCACTAATGACGGGTAATTAACACTAATTATACTTAATTAGTCTTAATCATGTGATTATGGCTAATGGGTATAAATCTATAACATTATGGGCCTTATGGTAGTAGTGGCTTCTACTACTACGTATAAGTTACTACCAAAATTCCAGATGACTAGATGTGGTACTATGTTTTGATGTCTACACAATTCAGAGAATCTTTTGAAGTCCAATTTTATACAAGATGGTCTCTGATATAAACACAACAAGTTTGAATGAAATCATTGCATCAAGACGAATCTATTGACTATGGTATCCGTAAAGTGTGAACACTATCAATCCAATATTTCCTTGAAATAACACTTGATAACATTCAAAAGCATAGTGTACAAAACGCGTATTACAGGCTACCTGAGTGGTGGAGCCACCCTGCAAAGAGATAGGAGGCAATGGCTAGTCGGAGCGTGCAGTCGCCATTATCATTGGGAATAAGTGGCGGGTTATGTCGCAATAAGGACAAATATAGTCCCACATCTAACACTTACAAAGTGTAAGAGTATGAAATAAGTGGTGGGGATTACTACTTGACAACTTGGACTTAAGCATTTTGGGTGGTTAACAACGGATCTATTTGGGCCTGAACCCAACAAGTTATCAGGGTCAGTTTTCCCCGATAAAGGATCGGGGATCCAAGCCCGAGACATTACAGAGTGGGACTATATTTGTGGGGATTATTACTTGACAACTTGGGCTTAAGTATTTTGGGTGGTTCACAACAGATTCATTTGGGCCTTAATCGAACAAGTTGTCGGGTCAGTTTTCCTCGATAAAGGATCAGGGATCTAAGCCCGAGACATTACAGAGTGGGACTATATTTGTGGCGACTACTACTTGACAACTAGGGCTTAAGCATTTTGGGTGGTTCACAACGGATCTATTTTGGCCTGAACCAACAAGTTGTCAGGGTCAATTTTCCTCGATAACAGACCGAGAATCTAAGCCCAAAATGTTACATAAAAAAATTGAATGCTAGAAAGAAGCACTAGCACCATTAGCATGCTCAACAAAATTCACCGCATAAATGTCATAGATATTGATAAACAAAATGACTTTCAGGGAAGGAGAGCACCACTTAGGTGTGGGGCATACGCAAAGTTTTGGTCTGATTTTAAAGTGGTTGTTAAGCATTAAGCTTCTCGTAACGGAGTAATATTAGCTTTATCAAATTGTAGTTTCTAGGGATTCTTAACCAAAAGAGCTGAATCGAATAAGTTTATTATCATAATACACCAACCTCGTTTAGCATTAGCATTGTGATCTTTAGATAGAATAGCAACTTGTGAGGTCAAATTTAGGGGGTCCATGGTTCCGATCCACAAGGAATGAAATCTGATTTGATTAATTTGGTCACTTATTTTTTAAGACAACCCTAAGTTTCCAAGATAGTAACGCGAAGATACAACTGCATATAAGAGAGTAACTAAAAAAATAGAATTTAAAGGATAGGACATTTTTAAATCTTGTAAATAAGAAAAAAGTTCAAGGTCCAACTAGAGTATTAAGGTTTCAAGTGGCAGGAAAGCCAATCAATGTCTTTTTCTTAAAAAAAGCATTAAATTAAAATTACATCATAACCAAATCAGATAGTCACTTTCTAACAACAAAATGTTGACATATAGGTTACGTAATGCTTCTAGTTATTTTGCAAATTCTTTAGTTATACACATGTTCTTTTCTCTGTATTTTTTTGGCATATATCATTATGATATTATTCGATTATTATTTATGAAAAACGTACTTTAAAAAAATACAAAATAAGGAACATCAATTTATAAAAAGGATTCCAGAATAAATACATAGCTCCATGTATGGGAAACCCTTATGATACATATGACATCAATGTTGTAAATTTTGATTTCACGGTCCATGTTTGGTTCCAATACTGACCACGAATATTTCCAACACGTTTACAAGACTAGGGACCAATACTAAATTAGAGCAAAGTTTATCCCAGCGATATGGCTAGGCATAGACACATGCATAGCGCACACAAGATTCTTACGACCATCACGGACTTACGAACCAACAGATTTGGTTAATCCAACACTGAACCGAAAGGTCCACATTTCCTCTATAGTTGATTAATTTGAAGATTAAGAAAAATAACGACAACGACAACTCAACTCACTCGATAGACCGTCCAAAAATACTCTTGAAAAAGAAGCAACGATTTTAATACGAAACTAATCACCGCCACAGGGTGGCTTTCGGCAGAGAGCTCTCCCCCTCGTTAGGTCCCCCACCACCATCACGCAGAACCCACGTGCCCCCACTCCACCGACACGTAAACTCCCAGATCCAAAACAACACCCCCTCTTCCTTCCAGATCTGGATCTTCGATCACCGTTGACAGAATAAGAACGAACGACACTCAGCATTGTTCCATTCCTCACGTCGCAAGCAAACAGATTTGATGCAAAACCAAATGTTAATTTGGAGATGGAGAGAGAGAGAGAGAGAGCTGTTTCTATTGCATTATGAACACGACATTACAAGCAGATATCATAATATCATCACCATGATCAAGAATCAACGAAAGGAACAATATTACAACAATTATATCTATATACGTGTAATAACTACAATGCGATAACCGGCAAGAAATTAACGAGAGCAACGGACATGTAACGGCTTGCACCCAAAAAACGATTCTATACCTTCTTCTTCTTCTTCTTCTTCTTCTTCTTCTTCTTCTTCTTCTTCTTCTTCTTCTTCTTCTTCTTGAGCTGGAGAGATTGCTTCATGGGGAAGCAACCATCCTCTTGAACTCGGAGCGGACCCTGTGGAGGAGGTGGCGCCAGGAGCCGCGGCTGTGGATACCAAGGACGGCGGACTCCTCGTCGTCCATGTCGAAGTCACTGGCGAAGGAGGGCTTGATGGAGAGGAACCAGGAGAGGCCCCAGTCCCACCAGCTCTTGAAGGGCAGGTTGGGTGTGGAGAAGGAGCGGCGGAAGGTGGCGGGGAGGGGCTGGCCGATGTTGAGGTTGAGGGAGAGGGAGGAGAGGCGTCGGCGGAGGCAGGTAGTCGATGTTTGTGGTTGGGAGATGGGAAGGTCGTCCTTGCAGGGACGGAGACGGAGGAAGCTGCTGCTGCGCTTCTGGATGCTCTCCATGATGGTAGTTGTGGTGGCCGTCATGGCGGGAGAGGGGATCTTGGGAAGAGGAGGAGAGGGAGCTGGAGGAGTTCCTTGTTTCTCAAATGGAATAACGAGGGAAGGGACAGGCTGGTATTTATTCCCGTGTTTCGGTGCTCCTATTAATATTCTTCTTCCTATAATTATTATAACAATATATATCAGTGCGGATTTGTCCTGTTCTTGTTTGGTGCAAAGCCACAGCTGGAAATACTTGAGTACTGTATTCTTTTGTACACGTAACCAGTGGGCTCCTTTCTTTCGTTCTTAGCGCATAACTCGATGTTCTTGATATTCGACCGAATGGTCCGTTGGACAATGGACCTGGATCCGGCTATTTAGTTCAAATAGTATTATTTGTTTTGACTGAATATTTATTTCATCTGATTATTTGATATAACGTAATACTTGTGGGTGGAAATTGAGTTCCCAACTTTTCATTAAAACATGGATTATTAAACATTTGTTCTACGACGTCTGTTGTAGAATATGTTCGGTATGCGTATTATTTTTAGTTTATGTATTATAAATGTATATATCTATAATAATTAATATTTTATATACAAAAATATAATATACGTATTGTTTGATATTTACATTTGGTATGAATTTTGGTAACTATGTGTAGATGTATGTTTCACATCATACATATGTTTACCTGTATATTTATACGTATACAAATAATTTGATGATTTGATATATCTTCCTATGTTCAAATTATGAGAATAAAATTATTCAATGTATAATTAATTTTATTTTTGAAATTGGCAAGGAATGCTGAACTTAATTGTTAAGTTTTCAAAATATTTATTTAAATCATCGTGAAAAATAACATTGATTAATAAAATGTTACTGAAAAAAGTTATTGTATATAATTGGATTATTAAATTAATCATATTAATTCATCAATCCAATTCAACCAAGAAACAATTATTCATCGATATTTTATTATAACGCGTATGCCCTCACAAACACGTATTTTTTCAATTTAGTTGTTAGAGTATGTCTTAATCACGCATCATATTATGCTCCCTTGAAACAATTCTGGCCATACACTCGAGGTATGTCGGGAAGGAGCATTTCCTTGCATTGCAGGGCATTAATTAAGGAACCAAGCACACATACATAGTTAAGAGACCATCTCCGTTCCAATTCGGAACAACACAACAGGATTTATTTGTACTTGCAGTTTATTCGATCATTTTTACCGACGTGATACTATATAATAATCTCTCATAAACTTAAGATTTTCAAAATCATTTTAGTTTTTTAAGCTTCTAGTCATATCAAGTAAGAAAGTTATTTTTGCATGTAAGTGTTGAACACCAACTTCTTGTAGTTTCAAGTTCATGGTTGTCATGAAGCAATCATTTAATAAAAGTATATGATTGTCAAATATTTTCTCTAAATATATGAATCAACATATAATCATGACAAATTCATAATTTTCATGATTAATTTTGAATGATAATTACATTAAAATTGTCATCAAGATGATCCAATAATCATCCAAACCATCTCCATTAAATATCACATATATATGACAAACTGAGTTGGAATCATATGAAATAAATTCGAGGGATTTGCTAGTTTGATTCTTTATAGATTAGTATGTTTTCAACATATTTCATGACATGAAAACAACAGCAAAAAATGTTGTTTGCATCCGATCTTCATGCAATAAAGAATAATACACTACGGGAACATGTTGATCGGAATCTTTGCTCGATCATAGCCACTATTTACCCGATGTATGATATCATATTTAGACATTCTAAACATGATTTATCATCCCAAAAAACGTTCATAATAGGGTATAGAGAAGCACCATCAAATGTTTGTAAAAACAATTTAGAATCGAACACCACGAAAAAACAACGTTCTCGCAATATGATATCCAAAGTATGATCATATTATGACTTTGGATGTTGTCCAAGACCTCTCACAAAGGATTTCATACCACTTGAAGGAATGTTTTTAGGCCTCATTCATTACAGAAGCTTAGAGATCTAATCGTAACTGATAAAACAAAGCTAACTTCATTTTCATGTTTGGCTATAATGGTGTGTGAAGAAGATTTTAGCAACTTATTTTTCTTTTTCAGTTTAACAACAAGATCATGAAAAGTAGAAAGTACATTTTCTAAATCTTCTTCATATGGTTCATTATAATTACCTCTTGATTTCTAGGGCCATTAGCTAGAGCAAGGCTTCTCCCTTACTGGAGTTGTTGATGTCACTACCAGAAGAGCTAGAGGAGTTATAATCAAAGGAGTCCCCGACAGCTTGAAGTGCTTTCCTTTCCTCTTCAAGTGCTTGTGGTAGTGTCTATGAGTTTTTTCCTTTGTTCCTTCTCAACTCCTCAACCTTTGCTAGACTAGTGGCTTTTAAACTCTTGATTGATGCTTCTCTTGAGTCGAAGGCAATCTTTTTGGAAATGATCCTTCTTCTTGTAGTTGAAGTATTCAAGATCACTTCCTTTTTTGTAGTTACATTTCTTAAAGAATCGGTTAAAATTTCTTTTGAGCATGGCAAGGACATCTTTAGAGCTTGTCTAATGTTGACTTAATATCTTGAAGTGCAATCCCTTTTTTTCTTCTTAGCTTATGCTTCTACTTCAGTAGTTTGAGGCTTATCTATTTAATAAGAGAAATGTTTCCCTATGATACTAGTCAACAGGTAAATTGTTGACATCACATGCTTCCTTTTATAATAGTTGTTTTGGTGCTCCATACAATATCCGAGGATTGAAGAATCTTTTTAACTTGATGAGTCAAAGATCTCTAGGGTGATAGAACTACTATAAATTGGACAAATGGAAAATATATGAGAAATCTATAGGAGCTTCTAATAAGTTCATGGATCCAAATTAAGATTTATGAGTATTTTACCAAAAAGGTCATGTCAAAGTAACTAATCTCATGGATTAAAATGGATGATGATTTCATGATTGGAATAAATTGAACTATTGAGGGAAAATAGTTGAATTAATTAATAAGTATGATTGAATAAGAATACAATAAAATATAATGGAACCATATCAACAGATATTTTCGAGATTCATTATTATGTCTTTCAATGTTAAAATTATAAGAATGAATATTCCTCATTGCAAATTTACCTTTGAATTTTGAAATTTGCAATGATTATAATATTCATTGGTAATGGTAAATAAAATAATAGATTCATCATATGAATCTAGATAGCAACATAATTTTAAACTAAAGCAAATATGAAACCACATAGATTGGGAACCATTCCCAAATTGTTTCATTAAACCACATAGAGTATAGAATTACCTCTTGAAGTACGTTTGCGATTCTTTAGGTGTTAAAGCAAGCAACCTCGTGTTTAAGTCCATTTTGATGGAGAAAACACTTGTGGGTACGTGGATGAATCACGTAACTCCTACAATCCAGTGAAACAAGCCAACTTCTACTTCAACACTGGGGGCAGGGGGCAACCACAATATGAGAGAAGGGAAGTCCACAGAGAGAGAGAGAGAGAGGGAGACTACGTTACTTTTAATTGTATTTTTGAGAGCAGGTGCTTGCCCTCTTTATATACATATCCAGACTATTAGGATTGCAATCCTCATTCCAAGATATTGCAAGATCAATGGTCAAGATTGAAGGAGCTCAAAATAATTTTTAATATTGAGAGAGCTCTCAACAATTTTTAAGACTAGAATAAATAACTATTTACTAAATAAACTATAATCCAAAAAAATGAAAAATTGAAAATTAAAAAAGAGACAAAATCCTCTCCTGAATTTGTGGTGGACATCCACCATGGTGGGGCCATCATGGACGTCCACTCTAAATTAAGAAAGGATTTACCTCTTTTTTAATTAAAGTTGGTTTTGTGCTCTGACTATTTATTTATTTTAATAATTTGGAATATATATAAATTACACCGTTGATAAATATGAATCATATTAATTACCTCAAAATTAAATCTAATCAAATTTATATTTATGTTGGAATGTGAATCCAATTCACACAATATAATTTGTGAAACTTATTCACAAACAAGTCTTCAAAAAATAATATGGGACACATCCACACTATTCCATAAATTATTATGGATATCATTATCCAAATTAATTTTATCCTTGATAATTAAATCCAATTTTGTATATTCTATGATAAGCTTGTTTGAGCTCATAAATGAGCCTTTTCAGCTTGCATACTTTGCCTTCCTTGGCTTTGAAGCCTTGTGACTGCTCCATATAGATATCCTCCTCGAGGTATCCATTGAGGAATGTTGTTTTGACACCCAACTCTTAGATGTCATAGTCAAGGTGTGTATCTACAACTAGCAATGACGTGATTGATTTAAGCATGACCATCGGAGAGATCATCTTGTCGTATCGATGCTTCCTCTCTCTGTGTATTCCTTGGCTACAAGTCATGCTTTAAATGTCTCTACCTTTTTATAGAGTCCCCTCTTTCTCCTGAAGATTCATTTGCACCCAATAAGTTTGACCCCTTTAGGTGGATCTTCGAGGGTCCATACACATTCTTATGCATGGAGTCTATCCCAGACACTAATAATTGGAATTTGTTTCTATCGGAACGATCCATGAACTATTACACGGATAGTGTGCCTTCTCTGCAGATACTTGCAGATATGATCAAGGAAGTTTTATTACCCATGTATAGTAACTTGAATATTGAGATTTAATCCCATATCGATATCTGAAAGACCTCTTAATGTTGTCTAATCATCACAACAACACAACAACATAGCCTTTTCTCACAGTAAGTTGGATCGACTATTTGGATTATTTACCTCCATTCATATCTATCTTGGGTTAATCTCAGACTTAGATCAAAAAAACTAAGATCTCTTTGATAGTCTCATTCTAACACTTTTTAGGCCTTTCTCATACTCTCATACATGGCTCAACATCCTGAAACTCACATATCCTAACTAGTGCATCAATCGACCTCCTTTGTTAACGATCAAACCACCTTAAGTGATTTCTTACAACTTATCCTCGATCTTGGCTATACCAACCGTCCTTCTGATGACATCATTTCAAATATGATCTTTACCTGTATGTCCACACATCCATCTTAACATTTTCATTTGTATTATTTCCATTCTCTTCACATGTCTATGGTCCATATGCCAACTTTCATATCCATAGAGCATAACATGTCTCATGGCTGCTTCGTAAAACTTTCCTTTCATTTTAAAGGAATTTTCTTATCACATATTGTAGTAGACGGTACTCTACACTTAAGCCAACCTAGATTTATTCTATGAGTAACATCACTATTAATTTCTCCATCATGTTGCACAATAAATCTCAAGAATATTTCTTCTGAATGTTATTTTCATCATCTTCACCTTGATTTCTTCACCATTGCTTCCATCAAAAGTACAATCCATAACAATATATATGTTTATAATCTTCTCGTTGCAGCTAAATCTAACTAAGAATAATGTCCACCATTTGGACTAAGATAGAATAATTAATTCACTGAGTGAAGTCACTAAAATGCAAACCTATTGCATCATTACCTCATAATAGAAGTGTCATGGTATATAATTAATTTAATAGCACATCACCCACGAGTATTCCTAATACACACACATCCTGCATACCGGATGACCTTGATTAAACCATAAGTCTCGATCTCATTTGATCTGTCTTCTTTAGAGTTTTATCATTAACTTTCTCATTTGATCATTGGAAGCTGGTATTGATCATATGCTTTCAAAAAACATATATCATATTTATAATCATGTCTTGTTTTCAAAACAAGACCACCATAGATGGAATTTGGTTTATTGCAATATCTAATGATAACGCTAACATCATTATATTTAGTAGTTAACATGTATGATCCCTTTGAGAGAACATATCACTCTTATGACTTTATATGCACACCAACATTGAAGGATATGGAGAAATTCTCAAGTGCATCACGGAAGCATGAGGATCGCATCAAATGCGATCGGGAGCAACTAGTCACACTAGTTGCTCTGGATAGTGGAATTTAAAAAAAATTTAAACGATGAAATCACATGATCCAAGAACACTTCTTGGACCATTTCATCTAAACCACAAATAGGTACTAGGGTTACCTCTTGAAACGTGGTTGCGATCGAGTCTCTAAACCAAGAGACCACATGTCTCAAGTCTGATCCAACGGAGGAGACGCTTGCGAGCGCGTTGATGAGATGTGTCCTTCTCGCAGTCCATGTTGATAATCCAAGCGACGAATCTACTGATCTTGTCACACGAGATACGACATCTTCTTCATGAGTGAGGTGAACCGAAGGAGATGGAGATTCCACGAACAAATACTCCGGCAGCATAACGACGATGTTGCGGCGATGACGACTCTCACAAGGGCTCCATGGTGGATGACCACTATGAGAGAGAGACGCTTGACATGTAGAGAAAGAGAGAGAGAGAGAGAGAGAGAGAGACCATTCATTAATCTTGTGTAGAAGAGCAAGGGGGTGCCTCTTATTATATAGGGTTTTGGGAGTGCATGGATCCCATTCCATGGAAAACACACAATCAATGGTTGAGATTGATTTGTGTTTTTATCAATGGCCATGATCTTGTTGTAAAAACACAACAACAATTAATTTAATTTAATTTAATATATATCGATAAATCAATATATTTAAATTCAAATCAAATCAATTAATTATCCTTGAAGATAATGCAGAGATAAACCATATCTCCTAAAAAGGGGGACAACTACCCACTTCTCATGAGATCTCATTATCTCATGAGATACCATTATCTCATGATATCTTCAGGATTTACAACAACAATTATTGTAAATTATTTCACAAAAATAATTCATAATTATCTTTTGAAATATTGCAATCATGTCATTGGAAAAATGTGAATCAAATTCACATCCCAAAACAAAATGTAAATTATACTTTAATTAATCATCCAATGTGAATCCAATTCACATCAATAATTAATCAACAAATATATATCACAAATATCTCTCTCTTATATATAATAAATCACATTTATAATATATATATGATTAATATGGATAGTGCTATCCACATTAGTCATATCCATAATAATTAAATCACATTTAATCATCTTGGATCTCGTTTCTCATGTTTCGAAATAACATGAATCACATTCATTTTATTCACATCTTTGATAATTAAATCACATTTAATTATCTTAGACATCTCTCCTTATAATATGAATCAAATTTATATTATCCATAATAACTAAATCACATTTAGTTATCAATTTTCTCGATGCTTGGATACATATATCAACAATGAAATTATCCATTAACTCTTTCAAGGATAATGTGCTTTCTCCGCGGATACTTGGAGATAAGGACAGGGCGATTGTATTGTTCCACATATAGTGACGTGGATATTGAGATCATATCTCAAATCCAGATCTCACGGACCTCTCATAGATGCTTGATTAAATCAAGATCGTAAATCTAATCTTCTCATTGTATCTAAATCACATTCAGATCAATGTCCAACAATTGGACCAAGATCAGATCACTTCTCTACTGAGAGGAGTTACTGAAATTTAGACCTATTTCATCACTCCCTAGGAATGGAAGCGTTATGGTTATACAATCGTTTATGATCACATGACCCTCAGGTATTCTTAATCCTTGTACATCCTACATACTGGAAGACCCAGAATAAACCGAAACTATAAGATCTATTTTACATTGTATACTTCAGAGTTTCATCAGTAAGGTTTCTTATTCGATCATTGGGAGTTGGTATTGATCACACACTTTTCAAAAGCATATATCATACCCAGAAGTTGATCATATACTTTCTAAAAGTATATATCAAACCTACAAATTCAGTCAAGCTTCCAAAGCGAGACGACCATGCACGGAATTTGATTCTTCCCGATATCTCATGAATGAGCTCATATCTTCCGATTCAGTAATGAACATGTATGATCCCTTTGAGAGATCGTATTACTCATATGCCCTTGCATGCACACCAGCGCGCCGGTGTATGGACCTTGATTAGGTCATCGACCTATTGGTCTGCCAAATGTACATACTCAGACATATAGTAAAACACCTATCTCCGGTAAGAGGATGCATGCCTATATCGTGACAACATACAACATAGGAATATGGTTATCTCGATCTCATTAAGTCAACTCTTTGACCTAACTAATCTGACACCTCTGAATCTCTATTCCTATGTAGAGGACCTACATCAAGAGGTCAGTCAGATATCATCCTTTAGAGATAAGGAATGCCATCTCCTACTCAGGCTGGAGATCATATCTTAACAATCATTAGGTAGTACTTGATGAGTCCTCAATCTAACTCTTTAGATATTCATCCAAGCACCAGCCTCTATGATTCAATAATTGAATCAACAATTGTATGATCATTAAGATAGCCATGGTATATAACCATAATTGTACTAAGGGACCAATTATGCAAATTAGTTATTCTTCATTTCAGATTAAGGAGTGAATTGCAATAACATTTATTGTAAAATGGCTCGCTATGGGCTCACATGTCCAACAATCTCCCACTAGCCCAAAGAGCCATTAATGGGCTAATTATTTAAACCCACACTCATGTGATAATCATAAGCTATTTAATATATCCAGGTTAGCTGATCAGTCACTCTATTCTCGAGAGACTATGTCAAGTCCTTTTACGACACTTGCATATCCCTCAGTAACAGTGCTCGCATCCAATGCGAATGTTGCATCTTATGCAACCAATACTCAATATTGAGGCAGTCATAATGTCTTTGACACTACAACTCAACAATCGTTATAACCAGTGTGTAATTTCAATTATCCTTATCAATATACCCTTACTCCCAAAGATCTCTATCTCTTAAGGTATCTACATTTAAAACCTTTTAGATCACTATTTATAAGTGTTAGGTTCTTGATGATGAGACTTTGAGACCATTATCTCTAAGTCGTTTCATCTTTTAAGATATTGTTTTATTACTGCAACTAAGTGTTTTATCTCCATAGCAACAGTTCACTACTCCCACTGCATGGCAGACATCTGGCTTTTCGTACATATCTAGCACATACCAGGCTTCTAGAAACTGATGCACAATGGCAAGCAGTTTTAGCATCATCAACACTTGATATGCTATCCCTTCAGATTGGTTAGTACCAAATCTTAAGGGAAAGGAGCCTTCCTTGGATAGAATATATCCAGGTCGTACCAATAATGTGACAATCACAATTCTCTCTCTTCTCTTTGCTTATGAACAACTTCAGAACTAAGATCTAAGAGGTATCCTGGATATCATATCTCAAGGTATGAAATAGCCAAATCATAAAACATTTATTATCATCCTTATATCATTCTAAATGATTAGGATATTATCTACATTTAACACGATGAACACATTGGTACTCCCACTAAGATTCACATGGTTCATGAAGATTCTATTTGAAATCATAACATTTGTAATTTCATCAAATCTTATGTTACAACTACAAGAAGCTTATGTGAGTCCATAGATGGAGTTATTCAACTTGCACACCTTGCTTTCCTCAACCATGAAGCCCTGGGGCTACTATATCCTCGGAGAGGTATTCATAGAGAAATGCAATCTTGACTTCCATCTCGAAGATGTCAAAGTCAAGTTGTGCAGCTATAGTTAGCAATATTCTGATGGGTTTAAGCATGGTCACCGAAGAAGAAATCTCATCGCAAGCGATGTCTTCTCTTCGTGTGTATCTTGTGGATACGAGCCGTGCCTTGAAGGTCTTTACCTTCTCATCAGGTTCCCTCTTTCTCTTGAAGATCCATTTACATTTTAACGAGTCTTACCCTTATAGGTGGATCCTCGAGGGTCCATATACACCACTTGTATATGAAGTCTACATTTAGACTTTACTGCTAACATCCATCTCTCCATGTCATGGTCTTCATAAGCTTCATCATATGAAGTCAGATCATTGTTAAACTTATCTGGCACATGGAATTCATCTTCAAACTCATTTGAAGAGGTATTAGTGTTTCATCTTTAGTTGTTCTTTTAGTTTCCGACTTAAGGAACCTCATTATCTTCTCAAGATTCAATGAGTTCCTTTACTTCATTTTCATCGGGATTCTCAAGAAAGTCATCATCTTAGAATCATATTCATAGATATGAAAATCTTTAAGAATCTCAAGGTCATAAAGTAGGCATCCAATACCATTCTTTATTTTCCTATTGAAGTAACAGTCTCTGGTGATAGATTCCATATTACTTGCATTGAACCTTATTAAGGATATATATTGTAGTCTCTACTACATATATACCTTGGATACTAAGAGATAACCATGCTAAGATTAATCATTTATCAAATCATGCCACACATGATCTAATTGTATCTCCCTACAACTCCATTGAGTTTAGGTGTATTAGGAGAAGTGAGATATGAACGATATTCCTATCTCTTTAAGGTATTCCTTGAATTCATCTAATAGGTACTTGCTACCTAGGTTAGATCAAATTCATTTCATCTTCATTCAAACTTTGGTTCTAAAACAACATTATGAAATCTTTGAATATTTCAAATGTTTCTATGGTGAAAGGAAGGAATCTCATATCACAAATAATCATAGAATGATATCAAATATCATCAAAGTTTATTATGATTCATACGATCCACATACATCAATATGTACAAGATATTGAATACCTTGACATCTTACACAATTCTCAGAGAAGAGTGTATTGGACATATTTACTTTGAATACAATATTCACAAGCATGTAAGATTTGAACCTTTAGACAATTTAAAGTTCAACATCTCACTAGTATACCGATAATATCAATAGACATATGTCCAAGACTCGATGTCAGTTCATTCTCAAATGATCTTCATCCTCCTATTGATCTATTAAGGTTTAATTTTCAGTATTAGAAATGTTAGTGAACCATTCGTTAATATTCTAATTTAGTAGAGTCTACTATCATAACTCTTTATGATAGGTCTATTCCAGAATACATGTTCATCTCCAATAATGAATGTATTCTAATATCTAGGTCGTAGAGACATTCTCTAAGACCAAGGGCTCTCCCACTGAAAATATGAAGTCTATCTATCCTATGGAGATTGTTGCAACAATTGGATCAATTTCCATATAGATGGCTATTAATACTTAAGATCAAATTTACTAATCTTCTACAACATATGCAACAATTGCAAGTGTCATTAGAAGAATAAGATATAATCATTAGACTTTAATCATATCTTATAAGAAAGTCAATTTCAATGATTAAATGTAGATTATTTCGATGCACTATCCGAGTCCTTCTCTAAGGATCCTAGATAGTCTAGATAGTCATATTATCGATACATCGATTTATTGCAGTATTAGCATTCATCCAACTATTTGGATGTCATATGTGTGTGGAAACCATAGAAGTACAACCAACTCTTTGACTTTCCTTCTAACCTGGGTCCGACCCATGCTTCCACTGTACTCCTTTCATCTCTAAACAACCATTGCTTTAGACAAAGGATCTCTTATGTTGAATTCAAAAGATTTCAATATAAGAGTATTTCGACATTTATATATGCTTCATTTAATTCATAATATGAATATTATGAATCTTCATGAATGACTAGAGTATAAATAGTAGGATGATGACACTCATCATATCTACATACATCTTAACTCTTAAAAACTTAGGTTCAGTTTGGTATTCAAACATTTTGAATACATCATCTCTTAGTAGAGCTACCGTTCTGCATAATGCAGTCAACCTTGTCATTCATGATTAAATGTTGAGAGCACATATGTATGCCAAAACATCTTATTTGATTTTATAAGGATTAATTTGACAATTATCATCGACATGTAACTTTCAAAGTACACTCGAGGAGGGATTAAGACTATAGAGACATACAAATCCTGAAGTAATGTCTTATTGTCTTATTTAATTGTCACTCCTCATTTTTGATGAGGAAACTTGCATATTGCAACCACATACATTAAGTGTCCAATTGCACGGATAATATCTTGATCGTGAATTCCATTCATTATATTACACTGGTTATTATTGAGTATAGCTTTGAGTGGGTTTAATGAGGATTATCTGAAATAAGAAATTTGCATAAATATATATACATATACATATATACATATTTTACTTTGATTTAGGAATTTTTATATCAAAGTTGTCTTGCCTTGTCAACATTGAAAGTTCATTCCCTTACTCACTTTCAATGTAAGAGATATTCTTACCATTATATCTCTGGCAAGATCTGGGATCTGCTTTCCTATATTTGTTGCATCCCAATAATATGAGAAACTACAACTTAGATATAAAGAAGTGGGAACTCATTCATCCTTGCAAGTCCAACTTGCATTTCCCAATTCGGTCTTTAACACCTGAGCCCACCACCTCTAAAGTGATGTTAATTCGTTGTTAATTGAACCAACCATCAACAGACTTTATACTCGCTATGCGCAATCCAATATCGCCTCAATAATATGAGGAACCGATACTGAGGTCACTATGCATGCAACCTTACTCTTTTGAGAAGGAAAAGTCTCGATTCAGGTGAACTTATATGAGGAGCTGTCACTTCGGACATGCGTCTCCTACATACAACCCCTGGCGATGAAACCCTTCGCCTTGATGGGAAACCATGGATGTCACTTATGTGATCCTCCACCTTATATTCAAATTTTAATTAATCATTATGAATCATATTCATTACGATTAATTCTTCTAAGGGAAATAACAACTCTATTAAAAATAGAGTGTTTAACTTTTAATTGGATTCTAATTAATCTAATCATATTAAGTTAATGATCCAATTAATATCCAACAAACATTCTTAATTATTACTTGAATTATGGTATTATCTCAAATACGAATTATTCGAATTTTAATAATTAGAAAATACATCATGATCTCTCAAGCATCATTCATTCCCTACTCGTTGTCATGGCCAGTGCCGACGGGAGTGGGACATGCCACACATGGTGCAATATGCTACCCCAAAGCTCCCCGACTAGGCACCATATCTGCCTCGGGAAAAAATAATGCTGAGTCAATCACTTTGTACTTGAGATGTTCATCGGTTTTTCAATCGAAGTTATACGATATAATATTCATCAAAACTATTTTGATAATATTATAAGGAGATTTGCTAAATAAATCCCCAATCCTAATCAAGGAACAAGGTTTTTGCATGTAAAAGTTGTCCTACAACTATTGTAGGATAAACTAGAGTTTTTATGAAAACAATGTTTGTTGGAAATTTCATATTAAGCAATTGTGATCAAGATAAACTATCTTATCATTTTGGTTAATGCAATGTCATTCAAGGAAATAATTATCATATTTAAATATTTCACAAACATTTATCAATAATCATTTCAGAAAATTACCAATTAATTTTCATTAATTTATTTGAATGACAATCACAAGGTTCATGATCAAGTTTATTAATTTCCAGAAGTGACCCCTACTCACTAAAATCAACATAACTCGATCAATTTAATTCCAATTAATGCATACTAAAATTATTTTGTTTGTCAATTTGATTTAAAACATAACCTAAGTGATAACTATGCGTTTTCAAACTTTTAGGACCCGTAATTAATTCTTTAATTACGTCACTAACCACCATCCCTGAAACAGTGGATATACGGTTATTAAAAACATGATAACTTGAGTTATCGGATTCTAAATCACGCAAACTCAAATCCTACTATTTCCTTAATTAATGGGGAACATTATACAATTTAAAATTTTATGTAAAATATTTTAAACAGAGCCGAAATATTATCACAAGACAGGGATGCGTAAATTGAAATGCTAAAATCTTCAAGATCTCAAATGAGCCCAAACCTTCGTAGGTTCATGGATCTCATCCGAAACCTTCGATAACATGGCTCTGATAACACTTGAAGGATATGGAAAAATCCTCAAGTGCATCACATAAGCGTGAGGATCGCATCGAATGCGATCGGGAGCGACTAGTCGCACTAGTTGCTCTGTGCAGCGGAATTTAAAAATTTTTAAATGATGAAACCACATGATATAAGAACACTTCTTGGATCATTTCATCTAAACCACAAATAGATACTAGGATTACCTCTTGAAGCATGGTTGCGATCGAGTCTCTAAAACAAGAGACCTCCTGTCTCAAGTCCGATCTGACGGAGGAGACACTTGCGAGCGCATTGATGAGACGCGTCCTTCTCGCAATCCATGTTGATAATCCAAATGACGAATTTTCTGATCTTGTCACACAAGATCCAATATCTAATTCACGATCAAGGCACACTAAAAGAGACGGATATTCCATGAACAAATACTCCAACGTCATAACGACGATGCTGCAACGATGACAACTCTCACAAGGGCTCTATGGTGGACAACCACTATGAGAGAGTGAGATGCTTGGCATGTAGAGAAAGAGAGAGAGAGAGAGAGCATTCATTAATCTTGTGTAGAAGACCAAGGGGGTGCCTCTTCTTATATAGGGTTTTGGGAATCCATGGAAAACACACAATCAATGGTTGAGATTGATTTGTGTTTCTTTCAATGGCTATGTTCTTGTTGTAAAAATACAACAATAATTAATTTAATTTAATTTATATCGATAAATCAATATATTTAAATTCAAATCAAATCAATTAATTATCTTAGGAGATAATGTGGAGATAAACCATATGCCCTAAAAAGGGGGGACGGCTACCAACACCTCATGAGATCTCATTATCTCATCATGATATCTCCAGGATTTACAACAATAATTGTTGTAAATTATTTCACAAAAATAATTCATAATTATATTGTGAAATGTTGCAATCATGCCACTAGAAAATTGTGAATAAAATTCACAATCCAAAACAAAATGTAAATTATATTTTAATTAATCATCCAATGTGAATACAATTCACATAAATAATTAATCAACAAATACAAATCACAAATAGATCTCTCTTATATATTATAAATCACATTTATAATATATATGATTAATATGGATAGTGCTATCCGTATATTTCACATCCATGGTAATTAAATCACATTTAATCATCTTGAATCTCTTTTCTGATGTGCCGAAATAACATGAATCACATTCATATTATTCACATCTTTGATAATTAAATCACATTTAATTATCTTAGATATCTCCCCTTATAATATGAATCAAATTCATATTATCCATATAATTAAATCACATTTAATTATCAATTTTCTTGATGTTTGGATACAAATATCAACAATGAAATTATCCATTAATTCTTTCAAGGATAATGCGCTTTCTCCGCGGATACTTGGAGATAAGGACAATGTGATTGTATTGTTCCACATATAGTGGCTTGGATATTGAGATCACATCTCAAATCCAGATCTCACGGACCTCTCATAGATGCTTGATTAAATCAAGACCACAAATCTAATATTCTCATTATATCTGAATCACATTCATATCAATGTCCAACAATTGGACCAAGATCAGATCACTTCTCTACTGAGTGGAGTCACTAAAATCCAGACCTGTTTCATCACTCCCTAGGAATGGATGCATCATGGTTATACAATCGTTTATGATCACATCACCCTCAGGTATTCCTAGTACCTGTACATCCTGCATACTGAAAGACCCAGAATAAACCCAAAGTATAAGATCTATTTGACACTGTTTACTTCAGGGTTTCATTAGAAAGTTTTCTTATTCGATCACTGGGAGTTGGTATCGATCATATACTTTCCAAAAGCATATATCATACCCAGGTGTTGATCATATACTTTCCAAATGTATATATCGAACCTACAAATTCAGTCAAGCTTCCAAATCGAGACGACCGTGCACAGAATTTGATTCTTCCCAATATCTCATGAGTGAGCTCATGTCTTCCGATTCAGTAATGAACCTGTATGATCCCTTGAGAGATCGTATTACTCATATGACCTTGCATGCACACCAGCGCGCTGGTGTATAGACCTTGGTTAGGTCATCAACCTATTGGTCTGCCAAATGTACATACTCAGACATATAGTAACACATCTGTCTCCGATTAGAGGACACATGCCTATATCGTGATAGCATACAACATAGGACTTTGGTTATCTCAATCTCGTTAAGTCAACTATTTGACCTAACTAATCTGACACCTCTGAATCTCTATTCCTATGCAGAGGACCTGCATCAAGAGGACGGTCAGATATCAATCTTTAGAGATAAGGATTGCCATCTCCTACTCAGGCTGGAGATTACATCTTAACAATCATTTGATGGTGCTTGATGAGTCCTCAATCTAACTCTTTAGATATTCATCCAAGCACTAGCCTCTATGATTCAATAATTGAATCAACAGCTGCATGATAATTAAGATAGCTATGGTACATAACCATAATTGTATTAAGGGACTGGTGAATCCACGATTCATCATCTTAATATCATGCTCTTAGCAAAATCCTTGAGTAAAGTCTCAAATAAATGTTTATAAAATCATTAAATTAACAAAATGACTCTTGTAAATAAAACACACTAAATATTGTATATTAGATTGTACAAAATAAATTACACATAAAAAGCCACAAAAATAAAGGAGTTTTATACATATAAATAGCCCAAAATTTCATGTATTTTTAATAATTTCATTTCACTCCTTTTTGGCTAATTCTTTCTCCAACTTATTCATAATCATGTATATAAAAATAAAAAATACAAAACAAATTTTACCTCAAATAAATGCTCCAAGATCCCAAAGGGAAAAAGCTGTAAAGACCAACTTCCAAGCCAAATTCCCGCTCCGTATGAACTCCAAATTCACCAAACTCACTTTTAAAGTTCAAGTTAGAAAATTATCTATCCAACGGAAGTGGTTTCATTAAAATCGGAGCTCATTTGCAAAAGTTGGGTTTTGGGACCTAGAGGTACACTGTATATTATGTATATATTCATTATTTCTTCATTTTTTATTTTATCATTCCTAATTATTAAAAATACAAAAAAATTATGGTTGTGTTGTATTTTTATTGTATTATTTTATTGTATTTTTCTGTTGTAAATATCTCTTATTAAAAAGACAAAAAATACATATTAGAAAAGCAAACGAAAAAATGTACTTGTTGTATGTATTCCCTTGTAAATTCCCCACTATTTTTTCATTCTTTATATTTTTTGTTGTATTTAAAGTAGCCTACTTTATTTCATTTTATTTATTTAATTATTTTACATTCTCTACAATAACCACCAATTCAACTCCATTATTCCACCATTTTTTCCAACTTCCCATTCAACTCCATTAATAATTCAACCTCCCATTCAACTCCACCACTTTAATAACCTCTCATTCCATTCTCTTTATATACATCCCATCCCCCTCAATTTACACTTGATCCATCTTTATGTGAGGAGAGCCTAGTTCCCGAAGTTGAATCGGTGACAGCGACGCAACCGCGGTCGAGCGACGACAGTCCTCTCTCCGGTGAGATCCGTTGGTTTTTTTGGCCAAGATCGCAGTCGCAACCGCGCGTTGCTCGAGTTCATCGCGTGCCCGCGATTCGAGCGAAGACCATGCTCTTGTGGGCATATAAAAAAAATAAAAAAATAACGGGGGGGGACTGGAGCCGCCGCCCCCCACCCCATCTCCTCATCGCCGTCAGCCGGGACCGGCCAGCTGCAAGCCGCCCAGCGGCTCCGCCGCCGACCCTTCCGCAAGCCAAACGTCGCGCTGCCGGCGCGGTCCTCCCCAGCGTCGCACCCTCGCCGCGGGCTGTGCCTCCGACCTCTACCGTCGCGCCACCTCTACGTCGTGGAAGTCCACCGCCCTCATCCTCCTGCGGCCGCCTCAGCGAGCAGGCCACCTACGCCGACCTCCGTGCGGCGCCGCCTCCTCCTCGTGGTCGCGTGCGGCCGCGCCGACCACGCCCCCTTTTGGGTTCCTCCACCTGCATCCAAGGAACAAGGAAGAAGAAGGTCTCTTTTCTTTCTAATTTTTTAATGTAAATATTACACATATTTCCCGTCAAGTTTTTGTAATTACAAACAGGTCCTCGTACATGTTTCGTTATGTTCTTATTTAATTCATCTTTGCACGAATAACCCTGTGTTTGTGAGTTAAATTGGACCTCTCTTTTGCATCTTTTTATTCAATGAAAAATGTCATTTTGTTGAGGAACTTATTCCCTGTCAACTGAATATTTATTTATATTTTTATGAGATATTGTGAACTAATAAAAAATATTCAACTGAAATATTACATATTTTACCTAATCTGGACTCTTAAATTTATATCTCACACATAGTTGCTCTAAAAATTCCACAAAAATTAGAAATGATGCCTTGATATATGATTAGCGTACTATCCAAATTTCAAGCAAAGTGGAGTTATCTTGTGCCTGAAATAAATTGTAGAGTGATTTTAGTATTTGATTTTTAATTAAAACCACGTAATCATTTTTTCAAAATTTCAAGTCTCCTGGATTCTATATGAAAATATCTTTTGGGGATAATTTGCACTCTGATTAGTTTGATATTGTGGATTAATTTAATTACTCACTGTCGCTCTGATTTCACTAAAAAATCCATAAAAGATTTATGTTTTGTTAAAAAATTCCAAAAATATTACTATAGTTTCCTTGCATCATGTTTTAATTTCAGTAACTTTTTCATAATTTTTACATGTTGTTTGTGTGAAAAATTGTGAAATTACCCATAAAAAGTGTGCATTTTTAGTTGTTGCTTTTTAATTCCTAAAATTCCAAAAAAAAGTGCCTTACATTCATCACTGGATTAGCATTCTAGGAAAAATATAACTTAGCTAAATTAGACTTATTTTCTATTCAAATTAATTTGGCAAAGTTGTAGGCTTTCTTAGTGTATTAATTCAGCCGCATTTGCATTTGCATTTGTTGTTGCATTAAAAAAATATTAAAAAAATCCTCATTGGAAATCTAGATCTTATTTTTCGAATTAACCTCAAGGTTGTTCCTTTGCTTCCCTGTGTTCGACCCCGAACTTGCCCGGCATATAAATTAAGCCGAGACACTCTTCACGGAGATTTTTTTCTCGGTTCTGAATGAATCGCTAAGTACACGTACTACAATGTGCATGAATTAATTATCATATTTAGCGATTCGTCAGATAGCGCCGTTTGCCGGGGCTTCAAAATATGATGCCTCTCCTCCTCGTCCTCTGAAGACTCCTCAGGTAGAGCTCCATAGATGCCCCTCCTCGTGTCCCTTGCCCGGTCAGGTATGGTCACGGTCCTCCTAAGTGACATGTGGTTAGCCTCGTCACACGAAAGAATCTCATGTTCATATCTAGGAGATGCTGAATAGTATACCTGACCAAAATGCTGCTGAGACGAGATCAGTTCAGGCTGTTGGGGTTAGCCTGAACTTGGGTTGGGATAGAGGTAGAGGGTGTAGTCTGCTCGTCTCGCCATCTGGACATGCGGTTGACATCCACCCGTAAGTTATGAATCTCGTTCCTCTAGGAACGTAGCTCGTCGAGTATCTGCTGCTGAATATCCACGGGACTAGACGAAGAAGGAAGTGGATAAGACTGGAAAGAAGAACGGAAGACTGGCTCTACTGGCCAGAGTACTGCCTCTGCTGCTATTGCTGGGGTTGCGGGCCCTGCTGACCCGCCTGGTAATGGCCCTATAGGCCATACTGCTTGTACTGCTGCTGGGGTGGCTGGAATGAGTGCTTTTCTTTATCATTTCATTGCTTTGTAGTATTTTTGGCTACCTCCACTGCTTTTACCAAGAGTTGGCGCACACTGATCAACACCAAAAATATGCATTGAGTAATAAGGTACTTGAGAGGATCCTTGTTCCAATGAGAGGGAGAGAAGAAATGAAACAATCCTATGCCCTCCATCAACTGGCCTTCCATCTACACTTTCAAGTCTGACAACTAAAGAGACAGTGGATTGGATGTAACAAATGATTTATTCCCTAGTGTTGAGGATCGGGTCCTCAGGAGAGTCTCTTGGAATGGAACTTTGAGTGACGTTGTGACTCTACTCTTGTAACTGCAGTCAACACTTAATATCATATCCCTACTATATATGTATACAGAGAGAGTCTGACGATTAGGGAAATTGGGTACCATTTGACTAGAGCTTGGTTCAGCTTAGAATTTAAAGATCTCTAAAACCGAGAGTTCTTGAACGGATCAAGTCTTGTATTCACATGCACAGTCATGGGTTAATTCAATTTTTATTAGCTCGAGGACTAGTAAAGTTTAAGTGTAGGGGGTGATGAATCCACGATTCATCATCTTAATATCTTGCTCTTAGCAAAATCCTTAGGTAAAGTCTCAAATAAATGTACATAAAATCATTAAATTAACAAAATGACTCTTGTAAATAAAACACACTAATTATTGTATATTAGATTGTACAAAATAAATTACACATAAAAAGCTGCAAAAATAAAGGAGTTTTATACATGTAAATAGCCCAAAATTTCATGTATTTTTAATAATTTCATTTCACTCCTTTTTGGCTAATTCTTTCTCCAACTTATTCATAACCATGTATATAAAAATACAAAACTACAAAACAAATTTTACCTCAAATAACTGCTCCTAGATCCCAAAGGGAAAAAACCGTAAAGACCAACTTCCGAGCCAAATTCCCGCTCCGTATGAACTCCAAATTTACCAAACTCACTTTTAAAGTTCAAGTTAGAAAATTATCTATCCAACGGAATGACTTCATTAAAATCAGAGCTCGTTTGCAAAAGTTGGGTTTTAGGACCTAGAGGTACATTGTATACTATGTATATATTCATTCTTTCTTCATTTTTTATTTTATCTTTCCTAATTATTAAAATACAAAAAAATTATGGTTGTGTTGTATTTTTATTGTATTATTTTATTGTATTTTTATGTTGTAAATATCTCATATTAAACAGACAAAAAAATACATATTAGAAAAGCAAACGAAAAAAATGTACATGTTGTATGTATTCCCTTGTAAATTCCCCACTATTTTTCATTCTTTATATTTTTTGTTGTATTTAAAGTAGCCTACTTTATTTCATTTTATTTATTTAATTATTTTACATTCTCTACAATAACCACCAATTCAACTCCATTATTCCACCATTTTTTCCAACTTCCCATTCAACTCCATTAATAATTCAACCTCCCATTCAACTCCACCACTTTAATAACCTCTCATTCCATTCTCTTTATATACATCCCATCCTCCTCAATTTGCACTTGATCCATCTTTATGCGAGGAGAGCCTAGTTCCCGAAGTTGAATCGGTGACAGCGACGCAACCGCGGTCGAGCGATAACAGCCCTCTCTCCGGTGAGATCCGTTGGTTTTTTTGGCCAACATCACAGTGGCAACCGCGCGCTGCTCGAGCTCATCGCGCATCGGCGATTTGAGCGAAGACCGTACTCTCGTAAGCACATCATAGGCGACCGTCTCCATTGTAGGTAAGTTTAGTTTCATCTTGTCCTTATATTTTTATCTTTGCAAAATTTTTGTTAAGCACATCACATTTCATGTCTTCTCCACCATTCATCATCACCATTTTTCCCTTTTACATACATATTTGTTTCCTATTTATTAAAAAAATTTAAAAAATTAAAATCTAGAAGAAAAAAATCATTACCAAAAAAGTAAAAAAATAAGAAAAATAAAAAAAAAATAACAGAGGGGGGGAACAGCAGCTCCACGCCACCGCCCCGCGGCTCTGCCGCCGACCCTTCCGCAAGCCACACGCCGCGCCCCCAGCGCGCGGTCCTCCCCAACGCCGCTCCCCCGCCGTCAGCTATGCCTCCGGCCTCCACCGTCGCGCCACCTCTACGCCATGCGAGTCCACCGCCCTCATCCTCATGTGGCCGCCTCAACAAGCATGTCGCCTTCGCCGACCTCCGTGCGGCGCCGCCTCCTCCTCGCGGCCGCGTACGACTGCACCGACCACGCCCCCTTTTGGGTTCCTCCACCTGCGCCCAAGGAACAAGGAAGAAGAAGGTCTCTTTTCTTTCTAATTTTTTAAGGTAAATATTGCACATATTTCCCATCAAGTTTTTGTAACTACAAATAGGTCCTCGTACATGTTTAGTTATGTTCTTGTTTAATTCATCTTTGCACGGATAACCCTGTGTTTATGCGTTAAATTGGACCTCTCTTTTGCATCTTTTTATTCAATGAAAAATGTCATTTTGTTGAGAAACTTATTCTCTGTCATCTGAATATTTATTTATATTTTTGTGAGATATTGTGAATTAATAAAAAATGTTCAACTGAAATATTGCATATTTTACCTAATCTAGACTCTCAAGTTTATATCTCACACACAGTTGCTCTAAAAATTCCACAAAAATTAGAAATGATGCCTTGATATGTGATTAACTTCCTATCCAAATTCAACCAAAGTGGAGTTATCTTGTGCCTGAATTAAACTGTAGAGAGATTTTAGTATTTGATTTTTAATTAAAGCCACGTACATCATTTTTGCGAAATTTCAAGTCTCCTGGATTCGATATGAAAATATCTTTTTGGGATAATTTGCACTCTGATTAATTTGATATTGTGGATTAATTAAGAGTTAATTACTCACGGTCGCTCTGATTTCACTAAAAAATCCATAAAAAATTTATATTTTGTCAAAAAATTCCAAAAATATTAATGTAGTTTCCTTGCATCATGTTTTAATTTCAATAAATTTTCATAATTTTTGTATACCGTTTGTGTGAAAAATTGCAAAAATACCCATAAAAAGTGTGCATTTTTAGTTGTTGCTTTTTAATTCCTAAAATTTCAAAAAAAGTGTCTTACATTCATCACTGGATTAGCATTCTAGAAAAAATATAACTTAGCTAAATTGGACTTATTTTCTTTTCAAATTAATTTGGCTAAGTTGTAGACTTTCTTAGTGTATTAATTCAACCGCATTTGCATTTGTATTTGTTGTTGCATTAAAAAAATACTAAAAAATTCTGCATTGGAAATCTAGATCTTAATTTTCGAATTAACCTCAAAGTTGTTCCTTTGCCTCCCTGTGTTCGACCCCGGACTTGCTCGGGATATAAATTAAGCTGAGACACTCTTCAAGGAGATTTTTTCTCGGTTATGACTGAATCGCTAAGTACACGTACTACAACGTACATGAATTAATTATCATATTTAGCGACTCGTCAGGGACCTATTGTGCAAATTAGTTATTCTTCATTTCAGATTAAGGAGTGAATTGCAATAACATTTATTGCATAATGGCTCGCCGTGGGCTTGCATGTCCAACAAACGTGTAAGTGTATAGACGCTGAGTGGGTCATCAACCTAATGGTCTACCAAATGTACATACTTAGACATATAGTGATACATCTTTCTCCGGTTAGAGGATGCACACCTATATTTACATAGGACTTTGTTATCTCGATCTCTCTAAGTCAACTCTTTGACTTAACTCATCCAACACCTCAAAATCTCTATTCCTATGTAAAGGACCTGCATCAACAAGTCGGTTGGATCTCATCGTTTGGAGTAAGGATCTCCATTTCCTTATCAAGCAGAAGATTCTTTCTCGATAATCATTTGATGGTGCGGTTGAGTCTTCACTCTAACTCTTTAGGTATTCAACTCAGCACAACCTCTATGATCCAAAAATCAGATCAACAATTGTATGATCTCAAGATGTCTAAGATACATAACCATATTTGTACAGAGTGACCCAATAAGTACATTATACTATAATCTTAGAAAGAGAGTGAAAAAATAATAACTTTTATTGATAATTAATTTACAATAACATTTATTGTAGAAATGATTTTCTAGTGGCTCACATGTCTAACAAAAGCGAGTCTAATAAGTATGATGCATCACAGAAGTGTGAAAATCAGATAGTGTTCGACTAAACGCAAGACTTGTATACAAGTTGCTATAGTAGTGGAATCTAAAAAATATATCAATGGAACCACATCGCTTGGGAGCCTTTCTCAATCTTCTCCATCAAGATCACACAAGTATTAGGTGTTGGACATGTGATCCCATGGCAAGACATTATGCAATAAATGTTATTGAAAATTATTCCATGATCAGAAATGAAGAATAACTAATTTGCATTATAGGTCCCTTGGTACAATCGGGTTATGTACCATGGACATCTTAATTATCACACAACTTTTGATTTAAATGATGAATCATGTAGGTTGGTGCTTGGATGATATACAAAGAGTTAAATTGAGGACACATCAAGCACCGCCAAGTGATTGTTAAGAGATGATCTCCAGCGTGAGAAGAAGATGAATATTCTGCTCTAAAGGTTGATATCTAACCTACCTCTTAATGTAGGCCCTCTACATAGAAATAGAAATATAGAGTTGTCAGATAAGTTAGTTCAAATAGTTGACGTACCGAGATCGAGATAACCAAGACCTATAGTCGTATACTATCACGATACATGCACACATCCTCTACCAGAGACAGATGTGTTACTATATGTTTGAGTACGTACATTTAACAGACCGATAGGTTGATGATCTAGTCAAGGTTTATACACCGACGAGCTGGTGTTCTTACAACGGCATATGAGTAATATGATCTCTCAAAGGGATCATACATGTTCATTACTGAATCGGAAGGCATGAGCTTACTCATGAGATATTGGGAATCAAATTCTGTGCATGGTCATCTCGCTTTGGAAGCTTGACTGAATTTGTAGGTATGATCTATGATTTTGGGAAGTATATGATCGATACCTATGTATGATATATGCTTTTATGTATGATATATGCTATTGGAAAGCATATCATCAATACTGATTCCTAATGATCAAATGAGAAACTTAATGATAAAACCCTGAAGAAGACAATCTAAATAAGACCGAGTTTATTCTAGGTCTTCCAATATGCATGATGTATATGTATTAGAAATAATCGAGGGTGTTGTGATTGTAAACGATTGTATAACCATAACACTTGCATTCTAAGAGAGTGATGAAGCAGGTTCAAATTTTAGTGAGTCCTCTCAATAGAGAAGTAATATGATCTTACTCTAATCGTTAGACATTGATCTGAATACAATTCAGATGCAATGAGATGATTAGATTTACGACTTTGATTTGGTCAAATATCTTCGAGGGACCTCCTTGATCTGGATTTGAGATATAATTTCAATATCTAAGTAACTATACATGGAACATACAATCTCCATGTCTTTATCTCTAAGTATTCACGGAGAAAGCACATTATTCTTGAAAGAGTTCAAGAATAATTTCATTATTGATAATATATATAAGCATTGAGAAAAAACTGGCAATGAAATCTTATTTGATTATTTTGTATAATATGACTTTGATTCATATTATTTGGAGACATGGGAATGGACATCTAAGATAATTAAATATGACATAATTATGAAGGATATGCATAATGTGGCTAACAATATCCATATTAATAATATATAATATATATGATTTATAAAATATTAGAGAGAGCTAATTGTAATTTATATTTACGAATTAAATATTGACGTGGATTGGATTCACATTAGACAGTTAATTGCAAATGCAATTTATATTTTATATGGGATGTGTGAATATTATTCACAATTTGTTAATGACATGATTGAATCTATCACAAAATAATTTACAATTATTTTGGTTAAAATTTATGCAACAAAAGTTGTTGCATATGTGTAAGATAATTTGATATATAAGATCACATGTTTTTGAAATGAAGAGTGCACCTTCCTAACATAGACGGCAACCGATCTTTGAGTTAAATTGAATCATATTTATTTCAAATATATATTTAATTTATTTTAACATCAACAAGTGTAACAAAATAATGACCATTGATTGAAATCACAAAATAATCTCAACCATTGGGAGGGTATCCCTAGCCTTTTATGTTACATAACTAATTGCAAGAATAACTCTGTCTCTCATTCTCATAGCTATCCACTCTCTCTCTCTCTCTTCTCTCTCTTTCGCAACTTGTGACCATCCACATGTTGACCTAGAGAACCTCATAGCTGTTTTGTTGTCGTTGTGCTGCTGGATCGTATAATCGTGAATCTCCATCTTCTTTAATGCACCTTGCTCATGAAGAAGACATCGGATTTCGTGAGATGAAATAGGAGACTCCAAGCTTGGATGATCAACATAGATTGCGGGAAGCACATGTCTCATCAACGCACCCGTAAGTGAGATATTCGTCTGATCAAACTTGAGATAGGAGAACTTCCTACTTTAGAGATTAGCGATTGCAACCACTTCAAGAGGTATTACTTTGAGCCCGTTTGTGATCTTGATGAAACTATTTGTTAAGTGTTCTCAAATCATTGGTTTCATCATTTTTTTATTCACACTTCAAGAGGTATAAATTTTGAATGATATTAATTTATGCATAATATTTATGATGATAATTGATTAAAAATCATTGACCGTTGAATGAATGTTTCATGGCAAAAACCTAATTTATCCTTCAGTACTTGTAGAACAACTTTTACATGCAAAACCAAGAACATGTTCGCTTGATACGAATGGAAATTTAGGATACTTAAAATTGGTTCAAAGATGTCAAAATCTTTGAGTGATTGTTATATAGTATAATGTCAGTCATCAAAGTCGATCAATAAAACCACAAGTACATTAATATTATTTTGTGATGTTCTCAATCAGAATGGTAAAAGTGTCTAGTCCAGTTATGCTGGCTTGGTTTCTTAATTAGTGCCTTACTTGTCAAGGAAATACTCCTTCCCAGCATAACTTGAGTGCACTAGAAAAATCCATTTTAAGGAAAGAATAAATTGAGTAAGTCAAGTTGTACTCTAATTATTAAAAAAGAATATAATGCAGACTTGTAAGAGATTATACTATATGGTAATATCAATCAAACCCTAATTATTTATTGGTTGATTGATTGGATTGATAATTGATTTATATAAATAAATTAATATATTCAATTGAAATAAATACTCTATTATTAATAGAAATGTAATTCCCTTATGAGAATTGAAAATGTGAATATGATTCACAGTAATAAATTAATTTTTTTATGGGATATGGAGGATCAGATAAATGGCATCCATCGTCTCTTGTAAAGTTGAAGAGTTCTATAACCATGGTTTGTATGGTTGAGACGTCTATCCGAAATGATAGCTCCTATATACAATTGCACATGGATCGAGCTCTTTGCTTCTCGAAAGAGTAATACCGTATGCATATCAACCCCAATATCGGTTCCTCGTGTTATTGAGATGATATTGGATTACGCATAGTGAGTTCTATTCCTATTGATGATTGATTCATTTAACAACGGGTCAACATCACCTTAGGGGTGGTGGGCTCGAGTGTTAAAGGTCGAATTGGGAAATGCAAGTTGGACTGGCATGGTGGAATGTGTTACCGCTTATTTTCATCCGAGTTGTAGTTTCTCATATGATTGGGATGTAACAAAGATAAGGAGATCTTAGTTCTTTCTTGAGATATAATGGTTAGTATGTCTCTTACTTTGAAAGTGATTAAGAGAATGAACTTTCAGAGTTGAAAAGATAATACAATGTTTATATAAAATCCTTCATCAAAGTAAAAAATATTATTATGCAAATAATATGTTGATTGAGATTTCGTGCGAGTCAAAAAATATCCTCACTATAAGAATAGCGAAGATGGAGTATCGTTGAGGCGACTTACAAAAAATACCGAGTCAGACAACAGTAAAACCACAAATGAATATATAAGTAGAGCAAAAATATGGAGTTCAAATTTATTATACAATAAGTGTGTAATATATTGGCATGTGTAGAGGTCGAACACAGGGAGCAAACAGTAAATTGTGCAAGGAAATGCAACAATTGTCCTTTTCTCTTGTCTTTATTCTCTTTTTGTGCGAGTTTTAATTTATATATGATTTTATGTATTTTAATTTATCTATGTTGTTTATGTTTAATTTTATAATTTTTTTATATTATCTAATTTAAATTCTATTTTCTTTTAATATATATATATATTATAGGCTTACATAGAACTATACAAGAGAAGGTAATACAATTGTAAATACTATTTACAAAATTCAAAATACATGAAACATTTCTTTAGGTTTTATATAAATTTCTACTATTTTGTGATTTTCAAACAATTTTACTAATTTATAGGTATTTCTATAATAAAAAATACCACAAAACAGAGAATAAATAAATAGGCTGAATTTATTTGAAGGATAAAAAAACAAAATATAAAAAATTCTTTAAATCAATTTTAATCCATAAGTAATTATATATAGAAAATTTAGGGACAACAATAATTATTTTTGGAATTTTTGGTGATTTTCCTATTTTTTCCTGAAATTTAGGAGCTTTTTAATTTCTAGTCCTTTTCTTTTTCTAATTTTAGGGATTTTTGGTCTGGAGGCACATAAAAAATTAATACACAAAATAAAAATTTTTGGGATTTTTTAAAATGGTTTTGTAATTTTTTTGGTTTTTAGTTGAACAGAGGAAAAATCACGCTCTTTTTATTTTTTAATAATTATTTAAATGTCAAAAATGCAAATCCAAAAATGTAGCATGAATGTACATGCTAGATGGCATCTAACCCTCATTTTCATAATATTGGAGCATGGATGCTATTTTTAATAAATGAAATATAAGTACAAAAATAAATAAACTAGTAGGGGTATATTTGTAATTAAAATATAAGGCAAGGATGAATGTGTAAATTTTCTGAAAATATACAATTGATATTTAAATTTTGTTGACTAATTTACAAATTACAAAAAGGCCGATCTGATCGGGGCTTGGATGTCGCTCTAGCCTAGTGTGCGGGTCACTCTCTAGCGCATCCAAACCAGACAATGACGGGGTTGCTCTCCCCAAGACAAATTTTTAGGTGAGGTGTCTTTTATGGTCGAGTGTGTTTAGCAGTCTCAATTTTATAGTTTTCTTTTTTTAGGTATTTTTCAAAGCAAGCAATGCCTAACGAATTTTTCGATTCTCTTGATTATTTTAATTCCAAAAACCGGGGGGAGAAGACGAAAAAGCCAATGTGCGGAAATCAATGATGCATGCAGAGTAAGAAATGCGTACCTGACTCCAACATTCTACATGGAGAGTGATCCGCGTATAAAATAAAGACAGAATATAAACTACCTATATGATGCACGAGAATCCATCCTTAGACAAAGCAATTTCTACATGTAAGCACAGTAGCCGGGTACTCAAGCCTAAGTCCAGAGTCCTATCTTGGGAGCCACTCGGTGTCTGCCACAACGGATCCTGCACGCGCTGTATGTGACTCCTCAAGGCACGTGGACTAGAGCCTAAGTAATCTGACTTTTTCTTTGTGATTTAATTAATTAAGTCCAATTATCGAGCTATAGGCACAAGCAGATAATTAGGTGTTTGGTCTTAATTAATTACATCACAATCACGGAAAATCCTAAGCTAGGGCTAAAATCGCATAAATCAAATAAGAATTAAATAAACAATCGGAAATCAAAACCGGCGAAAACCGCAGTGAGGTCCCCCGAGCACACCGGTGCTCGGCGAAACAGACCCTGATATCACCCAAGTGTCCAAGTCTGAGTCCCTGTTTTATTACAAAAATATAATTCTGCAGAAAGTAAAACTAAATTATTCTAATCTAATCTACGATTATTCCGCGGCTATTCCGCACTTCAATTCCCCTCCTCGCGCTTGATGATTGGGGATGATCAAGGGTCTAGATATCTCACATGGCGAGAGATCCAGTCGCTGAATTGACCTCTTAAAGATCCCCAGATCGATCAACAATTAACCCACAATAAATATATGCAATGAATATCCAAAAATGTGGAGTTAAAATTTATTATAACTCTACATGTAAATGTGTATAGGTGTAAGTACAGGTAGAGGTCGAACACTGGGAGGTGAAGGGAATGTATGTGGTGTATCATGTTATTCAATCCATTGTTCATGTCCATTTATTGTTTTTGTGGGTTGTGGATTTTATATATATTCTTTTTTATATATTTTTGTTTTTATGATTTTTATTTTGTTTTTATATTTTATATTTTTTTATTTTCTTTTTATATTTTTAATTATAGAATATATAGATATGTATTAATATATAAAGATATATATATATATAAGAAGAGGGAGAGGGATAATAAGTATATGGGTATACATATATATATATTCTTAATATATATATATGTATGATTTTTTTAGGCTTTTGTATTTTTCTAATTTTTACGTTATTTTTCTGGAATTTTGCTAATTTTTATGTATTTTTTTAATTCCTAAAATGTCCCTAATATGGGACTAATTAAATAGGCCGCAAGTAATTCGGGTTTTAAAATATGAAATAAGACCAAAAATAACCCAAATTAATTTTAATATATAAATAATAATATATACATATTATAAAGTAAGAAAAACATATTTTTTGGAATTTTTAAAGGGTTTTTATATTTTTTTAGGATTTTGGAGCTTCTTGAAATTTTTATATTTTCTTTTTCTATTTTTTTGGGTTTTTCAATTTCTGGACTCAACCTAATTTTTCTAAGTTTTTAGAAGCCTCATAAGTATTTTTAATAAATACATAAAAGACACAAAAAGAATAAACAGCCTGGCAGGGGCATTTTTGCAAATAAAATAAGTACCAGGGGCATCTGTGCAAAAATACCAAAAATATCTTAACGTGTTCTGCGATTTTATGGACTAAAACCAAATAAGCAAACCCGCTAGGGCCCCCTTGCAATTTCACCATCACGTGGGACTACACGTGATCCGCACCCACAGGGACCAAAACGCAATTTCAGAAACTCTAGGGTCCTGATTGCAATTTTTCACAAAAATAATACACTGGAGATTTTATTTAATGGACTAAAGATAAATATACAAACATACAGGGGGACTTGTGCAATTTTACCACCTCATGTGGGACGACACGTGAGGTGACGTGGACAGGACCCAAGTGTAATATGAAAACAATACAGGGGGTCACATGCAAAATTTCCACACTATTCATAACGTTATATTTAATTTACAATATTAAACATTAAATATACAAAAAGGCGGGGTACGAGTGAAAATTACCCCGAATACGCGCGCTGACGGACGGCGAGGAAGGCTTGACTTGGACACGCGTCGCACATCCAATGGCGGATACCGGTTCGCCGATGAGCGCTCGAGATTAGATCTCGTGGGAGATCTGACGGTCGTGGCATCGCTCAATCGGACGGCTGGCATTCGAACTGGAGACTTCGTCTTCATCCAACGACAGGGGGCCAGCGTGGAAGAACAGGGAAGAGAGCTCGGAGAGACGAGCTTCTTCCAACAAGGTTCTCGCGCCCCTACCAGTCTTTGCTGCTCCGAGGTGTCCCGAAAGCTTCCTGGAGGGTGGCTCTATCTGCTGGCGGTGGTAGATTGGCCGGAGACACGTTGGAGCACCGCCACGAGCTCGGAGAAGAAGCGGAGCTCCAGGTACCTCAGCCGCTTTGGGAATCGTCTCCTGGTGCTCTTTGGGGCACCTAACCTGCATAGGAAGGTAGAGAGGCTCGAGGGCGTCACCCTCGACCTGGGGTTTGAAGCTGATAGCACAGGGATGGTGATGGGCGAGGAAGCTCCGGCGAAGGGTGATGGAGGAGCTTCGATTCACGAAACCCAGGAGGCTCCGGTTGATGGGAAGTAGCTGGAAGGTGGAGAAAGCGATAGGGAAGGAAATGAAGGCGAAATGGCGTTGGAAAATGGTCGGGAACAAGGTGGAGAAGGAGCAGAGCTCCGGCGAACTTCGATTTACCTAATCTAAGCTATGCTAATAATCTAAATGCGAATTAAAATGCTGGAATAAAAATCTACCTAGAAATGTAAAGGCGCAGCTCTTATACCTGGAGAGACTCCAAGGAGCAGGGCGGCTGCCGGAGCGCCGCCATGGGTGCAACCTTCGCCTCTCCGACCGATTCAAGACGCTGGCGAGCTCCTCCTGTCACAAGGAACATCGTCGGAACCGAAAGTGAGGAAGGGATTGGCTGAAAGCTGACCAAAATTGAAGAGGAGGAGAAGGTTCCTTATTTATAAACAGGCTGGGCACCCTTATTTGGCCGGGCAAAAACGACGAATCTATACTATGTACAAGGGATCTAAGTGAATGGCGGGGGTCATGATTCATCTGGAGAAAATTTCGTGAAGGGATCGACGTTGATGGAGCATCATGTCGAGCGGGAAAAATGGCTGAAATCGGGGGACGCGACAGTTCTGACGGGAGTCAGAGGCGCAGGGGGAGTTGACCGGAGGTCAACACTCCCTGGCCCCTGATTGGCCCACGTCAGACTAAACTTGACCCATTTATTTAACGTATTAAATGAATTAATTAGGTTTTATTTATTGAATAAAAAATGTTTATTAAATAATGTAGTATTTATTTATGATTTTTATTTATTTTTTTGATGTATTTTATTACGGTTTTAATTTAATAATATGTATATGTATGTATTTACATGTATTTTATTTTTAGTTTGTTTATTTTCTTTTATTAATTTATTTTCTTATTTTATAAATTTATAACTTATTTTTATGAGTATAAATATATTTTTATTTAATTTTTATGAGTTCATTTACATTTTTTAAATAAATGTGTTTATGTATATGTAGGTATACTTATGGGTATTTTACCTATATATTATATACATTTTATTTATTTAATGCATTTTATTTGTTTTTATTTTGGTTTTGTATTTTTAATAAGTTATAAATAATATCTACATTATTATAAAAATATAGATGAATAAAGAATAAAAGAATAGAATCCCCTTTTATTTATATACATATAGGTAGCATAGGTCTTTTGTCTATGTAGCCTATAGACTTATTTAATTTTACAAATTATTTTTAGTTTTCTTTTAATTTTAATATGTACATGTATTGCATACATTATTCACAATATTCTAAAAATATAAATTTATAGAAATAATAAGTATTGAATAAAATGAATATTTTAATCAGTCCTATATACAAGGTGGGCCAAAAACCTAACTTCCATAGATGGACTCCAAAAATTATGAAACCAATTATAAAATAGTTCTTGGAATGCTATATACAATTAAAGGTGATTTGGGTGATTTAGAGTTTTTATTTGCAAGATATGGGTCTGTGAAGTTGAGATTTTGGCTTTTTATTCTGTGTATAAAATGTACACTACGGGTCCTTTTTACACAAACTTAATTTTGTATTTTCATTTACATTATTATCTACATCTTTCATGTACAAAGTTTCTTTATTTGATGAATAAATAATTATGTACAAAATAGGTGTCAAAAATACATGAATGAATAAATAAATGGGGTATTTATTGTATAATTGGTCCTTATCTCCCCCTACTTTATTCCTTGTCCACCAATTCCATTCTGGACTTGGTCTCGGGGTTAGGGTCATAAAATATTTGCAATATTTTATTCCTTTTTCTTTTCTTCCCTTTATTCTATAATTTTGGCATTAAAAACCTCATTCTATGTACAGTTAGTACCACAAATAATGAATGCTATTATGTACAAATTAATGCTATTTGCATGCATTTGCTGGGGTTTTTAAGGCCAAAATGATAGAGTAAAGGTGATGAAATGGAGATTCATCACCCCCCTATACTTGCCTTTGCTAGTCCCTAGCAAATACTTATGCAATAAGTATAAAAAGAATAAAGAATAAGAAGAAAAGAAAAAGCAAAAATAAAGAATTCAAAGAATAAATCGAATTGATCATGATTATTAAACTCATCTGTACAAAATGAAAGTTTGGAGCTCAAGTTAGACCTTGGTGTGTAAATGTGTGTGGAACCTGGTCGGGAACCAAATTTAAAACACAACAGCCTTCAAGAGTCACAGGACTCGGTTCAAATCACCTCAATAGCCAGGTCAGAACTAGCCTACATCATACGCAAACCCTTATGACTATGAAGCTGACTTGTACGGTGTAAGTGATGGTGGCTCTCCCCAACTGAAATGACAAAGAGACTAGCTTCTCCAGAATGACAACCCAATGATTCCCCAATCCAGCCCTCTATCGTCGAGGAGCGGGGTATTCCCTTCTAAGTTCAAGTGCAACCGGCTCAAGAAGAGGGGGAATAAGAGGTATAGATTTTGGGAGCTCAACCAGTGTAGCTAAGTCTCCCGCTGCAAGCTTCATGAGATGTAACATAAATACCATAAGCTTTTGCTTTATTGGACTATATACACTCCGGTGGGGTTATTAAATTTTCAATCCGACCCACCACCTTTTTGGAGTTCTTTTTGCATTTTTTTTCAAGTGCATCTGTACAACATATCTACATGGTGCAGCATATATACAAGAAATTTTCCTCTTGAGCCAGTAGACTATCCCTCTTTTGAAGCTTTATTGCAACCCACACTCTCCCGTCATTCGACTTCATTGAAACTGGACCAGGTTGGGGTGCACTTCCCTCCCTAGACGAGGACGAATGTTTCCACCCGTGTGCATCTCAGACTGGCAAATCCAACCCCCACACCACTCCAACTGAGTTGAGCCAAGTGAAAGGTGCAGGTGTCCAAGTTAGGTCACAGCCGACAAGAGTCATGCGTGCGTTTCGAAAAGTTCTAGTTAGTCCACTGAGGTGACTTGAACCCAGTCCAGATTCCTCAAAGAATTAAGTCTGACTAGACCTGAAGTACCTTAAACCAAGTTCCCATAAGGTTCCAGTGCCGTTAGGTGCAGTAAGGTCCAACCAAGCTCCAATTTGAGACTTTATTAGACTGATTCAATCATCAAGCTCAATCAAAGAATATGAATGCTATGCAAATGCTATTTACAAATATGCAAAGAATAATGCAATTTTTCAAAGAATTTTGAAAACAAAGAAAGGAATTTTTACAAAAAGAATTTATAAATAAAAGAATTTTGGTACTCAAAGAATAAAATATATACAACTATTTACACGGGTGTGGTGCTTTATTTTACAAGATTTAAAGAATTTACTAGTTTAAAGTGATTTATTTAAGTGTATATACAATGGATAAAGAATTTAATGTATTTTATTTATGATTTATTCATGTTATTTATTATTATTATGATGATGCTTTTATTCCTCAAATTTATTTAAAAAGTATTTTGAAAACTATAGTACAAAATAGTTTTTACAAATATTTACAAACATTTGAAATCCATTTTGCAAAAGATTTTGCAGACACTATATATACATTTTCACAATATTTTTACAAAAATGTTTTCACAATCATTTGCAAATAGGTTTTCAAATCCTTTATTTCACACAAGTAGAAAAATTTTGCAATCAAGATATTTTCACAAAGGTTGAAAATATTTCACAAAAAGTTTTCCAAACAGTTCACACCATTTTTCAAATCATTTTGCAAAAGTATTTTTAACCTAATTTATTAATCAGTATATACAAAAAGAATCTGAGGAATAAGAAGCCTTATTAATTAATGAATTGTATCATAATTATATGAAAGTACGAGTTATGGATGAAGTATATAAAAAGTATATACGACCCCCCTATACTTAGCATGAACAAAGGGGCGACACCTTTTATTCAGATAAAGAAATATGAAAAGGAAAAGAAGAAGAGAAGAAAAGACAGATAAATACAGGCATACGAGAAGATCATGGAGAATGTACACATCACCCCCCCTATACCTAGGGTGAGATATCCCTAAGTATAAGCAACGACAGGACTGACGAAACTGAACGACAAAAGAACAACGCGGTGTGTACCCCCCTATACGTAGGACAAAGTACGTCCTAAGTATAGACACAAAGATATGTCGATAGATCTAGGGCACACATAACATGCAGGAGAAAGAATGAACATGGAACACATATATACAAGTGGTGAAGAACTGGTGAAGTACAGGACGGTATCTGGTAAGAGAATATCGTACTCTCGTCGTCCTCTCCCTGTGAGAACGAGGATGCAGTCAGAAGGTGAAAAGACACCCAGATGTACAGTCAGGTGGGTGTTGGCTATCGGGGACAAATAGATCGGAAAGAAAAACGGAGACCGGTAGCGTGAAGCAGTCAATCGTCTCATAGGGTCATCATGAAGGAACGGAGCCGATACTATAAGATTGGGAGGAAGAAGGAACAGTACAGAGCCCTCTGGTCAATCAGAGTGTCGATAAGATATGGAAGATAGAGAATAGGAGACATCGTGGCATGCGGTGGTCATGAGGTCGGAAGATCGTAGGAGACACACACCTAATGCCGCAAGACATGGCTCAACCCTGCGAGGGTCGTCAAGGTGAGCAGGCTCAAAGGAGCGAGGAATCAGACTAATCAGAAGACTTGGTCCCGAGATCCGCAGATCAGATACACAATCAGAAAGGAGACCAAGTACACAACTCAGAAGACTCGGCTTCGTGCTCCAACAGACAGGAGACACCAAGAATGAGACCGAGTACCTAGAAAGTGATGTACCCTCCCACAGATAACCCTCGGGGAGTGGTACATGCTAATCGATGAATAAACAGAATAGAAGCTCACCCTTGGGAGGGCCATCAAGGTGAGCGGCTCAAAGGAGCCTGATCCATCAGACGGATCACAGAAATGGTCTCGGTAGGCGACAGATCGGCTACCAGAAAAAGAGACCGGATAATCTAAGGAATGTGGCAGCGTCCCGCAGACAACCCTCGGGGAACGTGCTGCCAGCTGGGCATGGCAATCGCAGATATCAGGAGCTCAACCTTGCGAGGACCGTCAGGGTGAGCGGACTCAAAGGAGTCTAATCAGATGGGTCCCACGATCCCTAGATCGGATATGCAACTCAGGATGGGACCAAAACCAAATATATCGAACGACTCGGCTTCGTGCTCCGCAAATCGGAGACACAGTCAGCAGGGGAAAACGAGCGTAAAAAGAGCGTCGCAATCTCTCGCAGATAGTCCTCGGAGAGTACTGTGATCTAGGCAAGGAATAGTCAGGATGTGTCTCTACCTTGCGAGGGTCGTCAAGGAGAGAGAAGGGCTCGAAGGAGCCGGATCCATCAGACGGACCCACACAATGGTCTCAGTAGTCGACAAATCGGCTACCAACAGTAGAGAACAATCAGATCGAAAATATGTCGTCGTCTCCCGCAGATAACCCTCGGGGAGCTACGAGATAGTCAAGGAATAATCAGAAAAGAGCTCATCCTTGCGAGGACCGTCAAGGAGAGCGGACTCAAAGGAGTCTGAGCAAATCGGTCTTATGCCCCAACAGATCGGGCGCACAATCAGAAATGGAGACCGAGCACACAAATCAGACGAGTCGGCTTTGTGCCCCAACAAGGGGGCGACACCAGAAATGAGTGAAGCCGATCGTAACGACATTGTCACATCCTTCCGCAGATAGTCCTCGAGAAGCAATGTGAGCTACGTAGCTCGTCCTTGCGAGGGTCATCAAGGAGAGAAAGAGGCTCAGAGGAGCCGGATCCATCAGACGGATCCACAGTGAATCTGGTCTCGATAGACGGCAGACCGCCCATCAGCAGAAGAGACCAGGAGAGCTAAAATGTGTCATAGCCTCTCGCAGATAACCCTCGGAGAGCTATGAACCAGGCGTGGAATAATCAGAAAAGTGGAGGACTGCCTTGCAAGGACCGTCAAGGAGAGCAATCTGACAGTTGGCCTCATGTGCCGACATATCGGGTACACAGTCACAGAGGGAGGCCAATCAAGCATATCATCTGACTCGGTTCCGGGTCCTATCACAATGGCGACCAAGGCCGTGAATGAAACCGTAGTCCTAGAAATTGTCGCATTCTCCCGCAGATAGTCCTCGGAGAGGAATGCGAGCTAGATCAATGACAAGTGCGAGAATGCTGGCATAAAATCCCAGGTCCTCGAAATACTGTGAATCCATCAATCAACAGCAGGGCATAAGATCATGTGAGGGAGCAAATAATCAGGTCATTCCCAAGATGTCCCTCAGGTCAATCAAATCTGGCTGAGATGGCACAACAAATAGTCAGGAATCCTCCAAGTGCCGGGGTGGATCAAAGTGTCAGGAGATCAAGGATGGGTCAATCAGGAAGATGAGAGATCATGCAAGATCCGTACACCTATATCAGGAAGTCCAAATCAGAATAATCATTTAATCCTCAGAATCAAGATGGGTGGAACCTCAAGATAGATAGATCAATCAGTACTCATGAACTCTTCATCGAATCATTGCATCATATCACAGCCTTAATCCGGTGTGCGAGAACTGAAATTCCTCAATAAAGCGTCACATCTATGATCATGCATCAACAAAAATCCACAATAAGCTCATATGCTCGTATCAGAGATGAATCCATCAAATCAATCTCAGCAACCTCAACATCATGCCCGGCTTACACAAATAATCTGTATAGACAATCCTCGATGCGGGCCTCATCAATATACACAGCATTCCCGGGTGAAGGGAGGGATGATACGGGGTACACGAGGAAGATGGATAAGAAGGGTACACAATGGGGTGGAGAAGCTGATTGAGCGTGCGTGCCAATATCATGGATGGTAGAAGAGTGATACGGAGGGTACGAGGAGGGCGGGTGAGAAGATCGAGACACAGACAAAATTGGGTGTTCCATAAAGGACGGGAACACCGTCAAAATGGTGGTCCGAAGAGCAGGCTCTCCTCGAACCGGAGAAGATGGGGATGATACAGTGGATACGAAGAAGATGGTGAAGAAGATGTTGGAAACGAATGGACTTGGCGAAGAAATGATTGAGCTCAAGCGCCAATATCACGACTCAATGCAAATGAAGAGGTATATGTATAAGAGAGGTAGAGAGACTCAAAGATGAAAAATGCATGACTCACACGATGGGACCGATTACTCTAATAAAGGATGAGAAACACAACAGACTCCAAGTCACAATCAATACACAAGGCAAAACCCCCAATTCACCTACTCGACATAGTGAAGACCGTCAGGTGACGGTCATTTATCTTTTTGGTTTTTAGAGTTAGGTGAGATTCACAAAGTTGTACAAACACTCAGGAGGCTTGATAGGATTTGGGCTCTACTCCTTAGCGTGTATGTGAGCATTTAAAACGCATACAATGAGGGGGATTGCTCTCCCCAAGACAAGGAATCCATTACGTTTTATTTTTAGGTCCAATAGAGTTAGCAGTCCCGATTTTATTTTAGTTATCACTTTTTTGAGTATTTTCAATGCACGTGCCTATCGAGGTTCCAATTTCCATTAAGCATCCTAAGTGGCAAAAACAGAGGGAGAAGGTCGGAAAAGCCATGAAAGTCGGAAATCGACGATGCATGCTAAGTAAGAAGACTTACAGTGCTTCTCAGCTCTCTCCATGCGGGATGCATAACAGAATTGAATCCTATGCTGTATGCAAATGCAAGCCGAAGGAATCGCCCTAGGATAGTAACTGCTATTATCGTGAAGCACCACAAGTCGGTCACTTATCTTTAACCTAAGAGTCTGGTCTTGGCTCACCCCTCCTCTTCTCGACACACTCGAGTTCAGGAGTAGCGCTTGATGGGGCTCGCTCACAGCACAAGGGTTAAGAGATAAATGAACCGACTGTTTAGATTTGACTAGGTCCAAACTGCACTATAAGTACATGCAAATATATTAGGGTGTTCGGACCTTAATCTATCGGTAAGCAGTTCCTAAGCTAGGGCTCATTCACACAAAATAATAAAAATAAAATAAAAAGAAAGAGCGTCAAAACCGTCGAGGCCCCCAAGGAAACAATCCCTCGGGCAATGGACCTCGGGAGTCGAAGTGTATCTGTGAGAGTCCTGTATTATTACAAAATTCTAAGTGTCACTCTCTCTCATGAATATACAGGATAAAATAACATGCATAAAAATAGAGACTGTCTTCAAAAATTCTCTTTCTTCTCCCTTTGATGCTCTCTCTTGTTGGCTTGGCATAGAAAAGCCAACTCCACCTTGCTTGGGTGCATAGGTCCTCCTAGGAGGTCCTCCTTCGCTTGGCGGTCCCTCGCATCAAAGACAAAGGAAAGAAATGGTCAGAGCAGTCAATCAAATAATATCAAATAGGAATAAAAACCAAACAAATAATTGAATCATGGTCATGAGAAAATAATTGAATAAATGAACAAATAAGCTCACAAAATCATACAAAATCTGTTGCCTCCCCGGTAACTGCGCCATTTGATGACTGGGGATGATCAAGGGTCTAGATATCTCACAAGGCGAGACATCCAGTCGCTGAGTTGACCTCTTAAAGATCCCCAAATCGATCAACAATTAACCCACAATAAATATATGCAATGAATATCCAAAAATGTGGAGTTAAAATTTATTATAACTCTACATGTAAATGTGTATAGGTGTAAGTACAAGTAGAGGTCGAACACTGGGAGGCGAAGGGATAGTATGTGGTGTATCATGTTATTCAATCCATTGTTCATGTCCATTTATTGTTTTTGTGGGTTGTGGATTTTATATATATTCTTTTTTATATATTTTTGTTTTTATGATTTTTATTTTGTTTTTATATTTTATATATTTTTTTATTTTCTTTTTATATTTTTTATTATAGAATATATAGATAGGTATTAATATATAAAGAGAGATATATATATAAGAAGAGGGAGAGGGATAATAAGTATATGGTATACATATATATATATATATCGATATAAATGCTTAAAATATATATATATATATGATTTTTTAGGCTTTTTGTATTTTTCTAATTTTTACGTTATTTTTCTGGAATTTTGCTAATTTTTATGTATTTTTTTAATTCCAAAAACGTCCCTAATATGGGACTAATTAAATAGGCCGCAAGTAATTCGAGTTTTAAAATATGAAACAAGACCAAACATAACCCAAATTAAATTTAATATATATATAAGAATATATACATAATTATATAGTAAGAAAAACATATTTCTGGTATTTTTTTTAAAGGGTTTTTATATTTTTTAGGATTTTGGAGCTTCTTGAAATTTTTATATTTTTTTCTATTTTTTTGGGTTTTTCAATTTCTGGACTCAATATATATATATATACCATATATAATATTTTTGGACTTTTTCAAAAACATTTTATAATTTTTTTGTATTTTCTAATTTAAACAGTGCAAAAAGGGCTTCTTTTTCACTTTTAACAATTAGGAAAAATGCCAAAATTGTGAAATAAAATATGGGCGTGCAATTGCATCACATGAAACATCTATCCTAATTTTTCTGAGTTTTTAGAAGCCTCATAAGTATTTTTAATAAATACATAAAAGACAAAAAAAGAATAAACAGCCTGGCAGGGGCATTTTTGCAAATAAAATAAGTACCAGGGGCATCTGTGCAAAAATACCAAAAATATCTTAACGTGTTCTGCGATTTTAAGGACTAAAACCAAATAAGCAAACCCGCCAGGGCCCCCTTGCAATTTCACCATCACGTGGGACTACACGTGATCCGCACCCACAGGGACCAAAACGCAATTTCAGAAACTCTAGGGTCCTGATTGTAATTTTTCACAAAAATAATACACTAGAGATTTTATTCAATGGACTAAAGATAAATATACAAACATACAGGGGGACTTGTGCAATTTTACCACCTCACGTGGGACGACACGTGAGGTGACGTGGACTGGACCCAAGTGTAATATGAAAACAATAAAGGGGGTCACATGCAAAATTTCCACACTATTCATAACGTTATATTTAATTTACAATATTAAACATTAAATATACAAAAAGGCGGGGGTACGAGTGAAAATTACCCCCAATAGGCGTGCTGACGGACGGCGAGGAAGGTGTGACATGGACACGCATCGCGCATCCAATGGCGGATACCGGTTCGCCGATGAGCGCTCGAGATTAGATCTCGTGGGAGATCTGACGGTCGTGGCATTGCTCAATCGGACGGCTGGCATTCGAACTGGAGACTTCGTCTTCATCCAACGGCAGGGGGCCAGCGTGGAAGAACAGGAAGAGAGCTCGGAGAGGCGAGCTTCTTCCGACCAGATCTCGCGCCCCTGCCGGTCTTTGCTGCTCCGAGGTGTCCCGAAAGCTTCCTGGAGGGTGGCTCTATCTGCTGGAGGTGGTAGATCGGTCGGAGACACGCTAGAGCACCGCCACGAGCTCGGAGAAGAAGCGGAGCTCCAGGTACCTCAGACGCTTTGGGAATCGTCTCCTGGTGCTCTTTGGGGCACCTAACCTGCACAGGAAGGTAGAGAGGCTCGAGGGCGTCACCCTCGACCTGGGGTTTGAAGTTGATAGCACGGGGATGGTGATGGGCGAGGAAGCTCCGGCGAAGGGTGATGGAGGAGCTTCGATTCGCGGAACCCAGGAGGCTCCGGTTGATGGGAAGTAGCTGGAAGGTGGAGAAAGCGATAGGGAAGGAAATGAAGGCAAAATGGCGTCGGAAAGTGGTTGGGAACAAGGTGGAGCAGAGCTCCGGCGAACTTCGATTTACCTAATCTAAGCTATGCTAATAATCTAAATGCGAATTAAAATGCAGGAATAAAATGCTGGAATAAAAATCTACCTAGAAATGTAAAGGCGCAGCTCTTATACCTGGAGAGACTCCAGGGAGCAGGGCGGTTGCCGGAGCGCCGCCATGGGTGCAACCTTCAACTCTCCGACCGATTCAAGACGCTAGCGAGCTCCTCCTGTCACAAGGAACATCGCCGGGACCGAATGCGAGGAAGGGATTGGCTGAAAGCTGACCAAAATTGAAGAGGAGGCGAAGGTTCCTTATTTATAAACAGGTTGGGCACCCTTATTTCGCCGGGCAAAAACGACGAATCTATACTATGTACAAGGGATCTAAGTGAGTGGCGGGGGTCATGATTCATCTGGGAGAAAATTTCGTGAAGGGATCGACGTTGATGGAGCATCATGTCGAGCGGGAACAATGGCTGAAATCGGGGGATGCGACAGTTCTGACGGGAGTCAGAGGCGCAGGGGGAGTTGACCGGAGGTCAACACTCCCTGGCCCCTGATTGGCCCACGTCAGACTAAACTTGACCCATTTATTTAACGTATTAAATGAATTAATTAGGTTTTATTTATTGTTTAAAAAATGTTTATTAAATAATGCAGTATTTATTTATGATTTTTATTTATTTTTTTGAAGTATTTTATTACGATTTTAATTTAATAATATGTATATGTATGTATTTACATGTATTTTATTTTTAATTTGTTTATTTTCTTTTATTATTTTATTGGCTATTTTATAAATTTATAACTTATTTTTATGAGTATAAATATATTTTTATTGAATTTTTATGAGTTCATTTACATTTTTAAATAAATGTGTTTATGTATATGTAGGTATACTTATGGGTATTTTACCTATATATTATATACATTTTATTTATTTAATGCATTTTATTTATTTTTATTTTGGTTTTGTATTTTTAATAAGTTATAAATAATATCTACATTATTATAAAAATATAGATGAAAAAAGAATAAAAGAATAGAATCCCCTTTTAATTATATACATATAGGTAGCATAGGTCTTTTGTCTATGTAGCCTATAGACTTATTTAATTTTACAAATTCTTTTTAGTTTTCTTTTAATTTTAATATGTACATGTATTGCATACATTAATCACAATATTCTAAAAATATAAATTTATAGAAATAATAAGTATTGAATAAAATGAATATTTTAATCAGTCCTATATATAAGTTGGGCCAAAAACCTAACTTCCATAGATGGACTCCAAAAATTATGAAACCAATTTTATAAAATAGTTCTTGGAATGCTATATACAATTAAAGGTGAGTTTGGGTGATTTGGATTTTTTATTTGTAAGATATGGGTCTGTGAAGTTGAGATTTTGGCTTTTTATTCTGTGTATAAAATGTACACTGCGGGTCCTTTTTACACAAACTTAATTTTGTAATTTCATTTACATTATTATCTACAGCTTTCATGTACAAAGTTTCTTTATTTGATGAATAAATAATTATGTACAAAATAGGTGTCAAAAATGCATGAATGAATAAATAAATGGGGTATTTATTGTATAATTGGCCCTTATCTGCCCCTACTTTATTACTTGTCGACCAATTCCATTCTGGACTTGGTCTCGGGGTTAGGGTCATAAAATATTTGCAATATTTTATTCCTTTTTCTTTTCTTCCCTTTATTCTATAATTTTGGCATTAAAAACCTCATTCTATGTACAGTTAGTACCACAAATAATGAATGCTATTATGTACAAATTAATGCTATTTACATGCATTTGCTGGGGTTTTTAAGGCCAAAATGATAGAATAAAGGTGATGAAATGGAGATTCATCACCCTCCCTATACTTGCCTTTGCTAGTCCCTAGCAAATGCTTATGCAATAAGTATAAAAAGAATAAAGAATAAGAAGAAAAGAAAAAGTAAAAATAAAGAATTCAATGAATAAATCGAATTGGTAATGATTATTAAACTCATCTGTACAAAATCAAAGTTTGGAGCTCAAGTTAGACCTTGGTGTGGAAATGTGTGTGGAACCTGGTCGGGAACCAAATTTAAAACACAATAGCCTTCAAGAGTCACAGGACTCGGTTCAAATCACCTCAATAGCCATGTCAGAACTAGCCTACATCATACGCAAACCCTTATGACTATGAAGCTGACTTGTACGGTGTAAGTGATGGTGGCTCTCCCCAACTAAAATGACAAAGAGACTAGCTTCTCCAGAATGACAACCCAATGATTCCCCAATCCAGCCCTCTATCGTCGAGGAGCGGGGTGTTCCCTTCTAAGTTCAAGTGCAACCGGCTCAAGAAGAGGGGGAATAAGAGGTATAGAATTTTGGGAGCTCAACCAGTGTAGCTAAGTCTCCCGCTGTAAGCTTCATGAGATGTAACATGGATACCATAAGCTTTTTCTTTATTGGACTATATACACTCCGGTGGGGTAATTAAATTTTCAATCCGACCCACCACTTTTTTGGAGTTCTTTTTGCATTTTTTTTCAAGTGCATCTGTACAACATATCTACATGGTGCAGCATATATACAAGAAATTTTCCTCTTGAGCCAGTAGACTATGCCTCTTTTGAAGCTTTATTGCAACCCACACTCTCCCGTCATTCGACTTCATTGAAACTGGACCAGGTTGGGGTGCACTTCCCTCCCTAGACGAGGACGAATGTTTCCACCCGTGTGCGTCTCAGACTGGCAAATCCAACCCCCTCACCACTCCAACTGAGTTGAGCCAAGGGAAAGGTGCAGGTGTCCAAGTTAGGTCACGGCCGACAAGAGTCATGCGTGCGTTTCGAATAGTTCTAGTTAGTCCACTGAGGTGACTTGAACCCAGTCCTGATTCCTCAAAGAATTAAGTCTGACTAGACCTGAAGTACCTTAAACCTAGTTCCCATAAGGTTCCAATGCCGTTAGGTGCAGTAAGGTCCAACCAAGCTCCAATTTGAGACTTTATTAGACTGATTCAATCATCAAGCTCAATCAAAGAATGCGAATGCTATGCAAATGCTATTTACAAATATGCAAAGAATAATGCAATTTTTCAAAGAATTTTGAAAACAAAGAAAGGAATTTTTACACAAAGAATTTATAAATAAAAGAATTTTGGTACTCAAAGAATAAAATATATACAACTATTTACACGGGCGTGGTGCTTTATTTTACAAGATTTAAAGAATTTACTAGTTTAAAGTGATTTATTTAAGTGTATATACAATGGATAAAGAATTTAATGTATTTTATTTATGATTTATTTATTTTATTTATTATTATTATTATGATGCTTTTATTCCTCAAATTTATTTAAAAATTATTTTGAAAACTATAGTACAAAATAGTTTTTACAAATATTTATAAACATTTGAAATCCATTTTGCAAAAGATTTTGCAGACACTATATATACATTTTCACATTATTTTTACAAAAATGTTTTCACAATCATTTGCAAATAGGTTTTCAAATCCTTTATTTCACACAAGTAGAAAAATTTTGCAATCAAAATATTTTCACAAAGGTTGAAAATATTTCACAAAAAGTTTTCCAAACAGTTCACACCATTTTTCAAATCATTTTGCAAAAGTATTTTTAACCTGATTTATTAATCAGTATATACAAAAAGAATCTGAGGAATAAGAAGCCTTATTAATTAATGATTTGTATCATCATTATACGAAAGTACGAGTTATGGATGAAGTATATACAAAGTATATACGACCCCCCTATACTTAGCATGAGCTATGTCCTCATAGATTGGAAAAGAAAGAGAAGACATAACTCGTACTGAGTATAGAAAAGTCTATATTACGGCGACTAAAAGAATAATGAATGAAAGAATAACGAGATAAATGAATAAGAAAATGACCGTCCCCCCCTATACTTAGGATCAAATAATCCTACGTATAGCAGACTGTACACAAGGCAGGGAGGGTCATGGGTGGGAATAAATAGATCAAAGAATTAACAAATCAGGGGTGCAACCCCCCTATACTTAGGACAAAGTACGTCCTAAGTATAGAAAACTGTCTACAAGGGGCGACACCTTTTATTCAGATAAAGAAATATGAAAAGGAAAAGAAGAAGAGAAGAAAAGACAGATAAATACAGACATACGAGAAGATCATGGAGAATGTACACATCACTCCCCCTATACCTAGGGTGAGATATCCCTAAGTATAAGCAACGATAGGAGTGACGAAACTGAACGACAAAAGAACAACGCGGTGTGTACCCCCCTATACGTAGGACAAAGTACGTCCTAAGTATAGACACAAAGATATGTCGATAGATCTAGGGCACACATAACATGCGGGAGAAAGAATGAACATGGAACACATATATACAAGTGGTGAAGAACTGGTGAAGTATAGGACGGTATCTGGTAAGCGAATACCGTACTCTCGTCGTCGTCTCCCTGTGAGAACGAGGACGCAGTCAGAAAGTGAAAAGACACTCGGATGTACAGTCGAGTGGGTGTTGGCTATCGGGGACAAATAGATCGGAAAGAAAAACGGAGACCGGTAGCGTGAAGCAGTCAATCGGCTCATAAGGTCATCATGAGGGAACGGAGCCGATACTATAAGACCGGGAGGAAGAAGGAACAGTAAGAGCCCTCCGGTCAATCAGAGTCTTGATAAGATATGGAAGATAGAGAATAGGAGACATCGTGGCATGCGGTGGTCATGAGGTCGGAAGATCGTAGGAGACACACACCTAATGCCGCAAGACATGGCTGAACCCTGCGAGGGTCGTCAAGGTGAGCAGGCTCAAAGGAGTGAGGAATCAGACTAATCAGAAGACTTGAACCCGAGATCCGCAGATCAGATACACAATCAGAGAGGAGACCAAGTACACAACTCAGAAGACTCGGCTTCGTGCTCCAACAGACAGGAGACACCAAGAATGAGACCGAGTACCTAGAAAGTGATGTACCCTCCCGCAGATAACCCTCGGGGAGTGGTACATGATAATCGATGAATAATCAGAATAGAAGCTCACCCTTGTGAGGTCCATCAAGGTGAGCGGTTCAAAGGAGCCTGATCCATCAGACGGATCACAGAAATGGTCTCGGTAGGCGACAGATCGGCTACCAGCAGAAGAGACCGGATAATCTAAGGAATGTGGCAGCGTCCCGCAGACAACCCTCGGGGAACGTGCTGCCAGCTAGGCATGGCAATCGCAGATATCAGCAGCTCAACCTTGCGAGGACCGTCAGGGCGAGCGGACTCAAAGGAGTCTAATCAGATGGGTCCCACGATCCCTAGATCGGATATGCAACTCAGGATGGGACCAAAACCAAATATATCGAACGACTCAGCTTCGTGCTCCGCAAATCGGAGACACAGTCAGCAGGGGAAAACGAGTGTAAAAAGAGTGTCGCAATCTCTCGCAGATAGTCCTCGGAGAGTACTGTGATCTAGGCAAGGAATAGTCAGGATGTGTCTCTACCTTGCGAGGGTCGTCAAGGAGAGAGAAGGGCTCGAAGGAGCCGGATCCATCAGACGGACCCACACAATGGTCTCAGTAGTCGACAAATCGGCTACCAACAGTAGAGACCAATCAGATCGAAAATATGTCGTCGTCTCCCGCAGATAACCCTCGGGGAGCTACGAGCTAGTCAAGGAATAATAAGAAAAGAGCTCATCCTTGCGAGGACCGTCAAGGAGAGTGGACTCAAAGGAGTCTGAGCAAATCGGTCTTATGCCCCAACAGATCGGGCGCACAATCAGAAATGAAGACCGAGCACACAAATCAGACGAGTCGGCTTCGTGCCCCAACAAGGTGACAGCACCAGAAATGAGTGAAGTCGATCGTAACGACAGTTTCACATCCTTCCGCAGATAGTCCTCGGGAAGCGATGTGAGCTACGCAGTGAATAATCAGAGTACATATCATCCTTGCGAGGGTCATCAAGGAGAGAAAGAGGCTCAAAGGAGCCGGATCCATCAGACGGATCCACAGAGAATCTGGTCTCGATAGACGGCAGACCGCCCATCAGAAGAAGAGACCAGGAGAGCTAAAATGTGTCATAGCCTCTCGCAGATAACCCTCGGAGAGCTATGAACCAGGCGTGGAATAATCAGAAAAGTGGAGCTCTGCCTTGCAAGGACCGTCAAGGAGAGCAATCTGATAGTTGGCCTCATGTGCCGACAGATCGGGGACACAGTCACAGAGGCCAATCAAGCATATCATCTGACTCGGTTTCGGGTCCTATCACAATGGCGACCAAGGCCGTGAATGAAACCGTAGTCCTAGAAATTGTCGCATTCTCCCGCAGATAGTCCTCGGAGAGGAATGCGAGCTAGATCAATGACAAGTGCGGGAATGCTGGCATAAAATCTCAGGTCCTTGAAATACTGTGAATCCATCAATCAACAGGAGGGCATAAGATCATGTGAGGGAGCAAATAATCAGGTCATTCCCAAGATGTCCCTCAGGTCAATCAAATCTGGCTGAGATGGCACAACAAATAGTCAGGAATCCTCTAAGTGCCGGGGTGGATCAAAGTGTCAGGAGATCAAGGATGGGTCAATCAGGAAGATGAGAGATCATGCAAGATCCGTACACCTATATCAGGAAGTCCAAATCAGAATAATCATTTAATCCTCAGAATCAAGATGGGTGGAACCTCAAGATAGATAGATCAATCAGTACTCATGAACTCTTCATCGAATCATCGCATGATATCACATCCTTAATCCGGTGTGCGAGAACTGAAATTCCTCAATAAAGCGTCACACCTATGATCATGCATCAACAAAAATCCTCAATAAGCTCATATGCTCGTATCAGAGATGAATCCATCAAATCAATCTCAGCAACCTCAACAGCATGCCCGGCTTACACAAATAATCTGTATAGACAATCCTCGATGCGGGCCTCATCAATCTACACAGCATTCCCGGGTGAAGGGAGGGATGATACGGGGTACACGAGGAAGATGGATAAGAAGGGTACACAATGGGATGGAGAAGCTGATTGAGCGTGCGTGCCAATATCGTGGATGGTAGAAGAGTGATACGGAGGGTACGAGGAGGGCGGGTGAGAAGATCGAGACATAGACAAAATTGGGTGTTCCACACAGGACGGGAACACCGTCAAAATGATGGTCCGAAGAGCAGGCTCTCCTTAAACCGGAGAAGATGGGGATGATACAGTGGATACGAAGAAGATGGCGAAGAAGCTGTTGGAAACGAATGGACTTGGCGAAGAAATGATTGAGCTCAAGCGCCAATATCACGACTCAATGCAAATGAAGAGGTATATGTATAAGAGAGGTAGAGAGACTCAAAGATGAAAAATGCATGACTCACACGATGGGACCGATTACTCTAATAAAGGATGAGAAACACAACGGACTCCAAGTCACAATCAATACACAAGGCAAAACCCCCAATTCACCTACTCGACACAGTGAAGAACGTCAGGTGACGGTCATTTATCTTTTCGGTTTTTAGAGTTAGGTGAGATTCACAAAGTTGTACAAACACTTAGGAGGCTTGATAGGATTTGGGCTCTACTCCTTAGCGTATACGTGAGCATTTAAAACGCATACAATGAGGGGGGTTGCTCTCCCCAAGACAAGGAATCCATTACGTTTTATTTTTAGGTCCAATAGAGTTAGCAGTCCCGATTTTATTTTAGTTATCACTTTTTTGAATATTTTCAATGCACGTGCCTATCGAGGTTCCAATTTCCATTAAGCATCCTAAGTGGCAAAAACAGAGGGAGAAGGTCGGAAAAGCCATGCAAATCGAAAATCGATGATGCATGCTAAGTAAGAAGACATACAGTGCTTCTCGGCTCTCTCCATGCGGGATGCATAACAGAATTGAATCCTATGCTATATGCAAATGCAAGCCAAAGGAATTGCCCTAGGATAGTAACTGCTATTATCGTGAAGCACCACAAGTCGGTCACTTATATTTAACCTAAGAGTCCGGTCTTGGCTCACCCCTCCTCTTCTCGACACACTCGAGTTCAGGAGTAGCGCTTGATGGGGCTCGCTCACGGCACAAGGGTTAAGAGATAAATGAACCGACTGTTTAGATTTGACTAGGTCCAAAACGCACTATAGGTACATGCAAATATATTAGGGTGTTTGGACCTTAATCTATCGGTAAGAAATTCCTAAGCTAGGGCTCATTCACATAAAATAATAAAAATAAAATAAAAAGAAAGAGCATCAAAACCGTGGAGGCCCCCAAGGAAACAATCCCTCGGGCAATGGACCTCGGGAGTCGAAGTGTACCTGTGAGAGTCCTGTATTATTACAAAATTCTAAGTGTCACTCTCTCACATGAATATACAGGATAAAATAATATGCATAAAAATAGAGAATGTCTTCAAAAATTCTCTTTCTTCTCCCTTTGATGCTCTCTCATGTTGTCTTGGCATAGAAAAGCCAACTCCACCTTGCTTGGGTGCATAGGTCCTCCTAGGAGGTCCTCCTTCGCTTGGCGGTCCCTCGCATCAAAGACAAAGGAAAGAAATGGTCAGAGCAGTCAATCAAATAATATCAAATAGGAATAAAAACCAAACAAATAATTGAATCATGGTCATGAGCAAATAATTGAATAAATGAACAAATAAGCTCACAAAATCAAACAAATTCCGTTGCCTCCCCGGCAACGGCGCCATTTGATGACTGGGGATGATCAAGGGTCTAGATATCTCACAAGGCGAGACATCCAGTCGCTGAGTTGACCTCTAAAAGATCCCCAAATCGATCAACAATTAACCCACAATAAATATATGCAATGAATATCCAAAAATGTGGAGTTAAAATTTATTATAACTCTACATGTAAATGTGTATAGGTATAAGTACAGATAGAGGTCGAACATTGGGAGGCGAAGGGAATGTATGTGGTGTATCATGTTATTCAATCCATTGTTCATGTCCATTTATTGTTTTTGTGGGTTGTGGATTTTATATATATTCTTTTTTATATATTTTTGTTTTTATGATTTTTATTTTGTTTTTATATTTTATATATTTTTTTATTTTCTTTTTATATTTTTAATTATAGAATATATAGATATGTATTAATATATAAAGAGATATATATATATATATAAGAAGAGGGAGAGGGATAATAAGTATATGGGTATACACATATATATATATAGATATAGATATAAATGCTTAAAATATATATATATGATTTTTTCTAGGCTTTTTGTATTTTTCTAATTTTTACGTTATTTTTCTGGAATTTTGCTAATTTTTATGTATTTTTTTTAATTCCAAAAACGTCCCTATTATGGGACTAATTAAATAGGCCGCAAGTAATTCGGTTTTTAAAATATGAAATAAGACCAAAAATAACCCAAATTAATTTTAATATATAAATAATAATATATACATAATTATAAAGTAAGAAAAACATATTTTTGGTATTTTTAAAGGGTTTTTATATTTTTTTAGGATTTTGGAGCTTCTTGAAATTTTTATATTTTCTTTTTCTATTTTTTTGGGTTTTTCAGTTTCTGGACTCAATATATATATATATATATATAAATATACCATATATAATATTTTTGGAATTTTTCAAAAACATAATTTTTTTTATTTTCTAATTTAAACAGTGCAAAAAGGGCTTCTTTTTCATTTTTAATAATTAGGAAAAATGCAAAAATTGTGAAATAAAATATGGGCGTGCAAGTGCATCACATGAAACATCTATCCTAATTTTTCTGAGTTTTTAGAAGCCTCATAAGTATTTTTAATAAATACATAAAAGACACAAAAAGAATAAACAGCCTGGCAGGGGCATTTTTGCAAATAAAATAAGTACCAGGGGCATCTGTGCAAAAATACCAAAAATATCTTAACGTGTTCTGCGATTTTAAGGACTAAAACCAAATAAGCAAACCCGCCAGGGCCCCCTTGCAATTTCACCATCACGTGGGACTACACGTGATCCGCACCCACAGGGACCAAAACGCAATTTCAGAAACTCTAGGGTCCTGATTGCAATTTTTCACAAAAATAATACACTGGAGATTTTATTTAATGGACTAAAGATAAATATACAAACATACAGGGGGACTTGTGCAATTTTACCACCTCACGTGGGACGACACGTGAGGTGACGTGGACTGGACCCAAGTGTAATATGAAAACAATACAGGGGGTCACATGAAAAATTTCCACACTATTCATAACGTTATTATTAATTTACAATATTAAACATTAAATATACAAAAAGGCGAGGGTACGAGTGAAAATTAACCCCAATAGGCGCGCTGACGGACGGCGAGGAAAGCGTGACTTGGACACGCGTCGCACATCCAATGGCGGATACCGGTTCGCCGATGAGCGCTCGAGATTAGATCTCGTGGGAGATCTGACGGTCGTGGCATCGCTCAATCGGACGGCTGGCATTCGAACTGGAGACTTCGTCTTCATCCAACGGCAGGGGGCCAGCGTGGAAGAACAGGAAGAGAGCTCGGAGAGGCGAGCTTCTTCCGACCAGATCTCGCGCCCCTGCCGGTCTTTGCTGCTCCGAGGTGTCCCGAAAGCTTCCGGGAGGGTGGCTCTATCTGCTGGAGGTGGTAGATCGGCCGGAGACACGCTGGAGCACTGCCACGAGCTCGGAGAAGAAGCGGAGCTCCAGGTACCTCAGCCGCTTTGGGAATCGTCTCCTGGTGCTCTTTGGGGCACCTAACCTGCACAGGAAGGTAGAGAGGCTCTAGGGCGTCACCCTCGACCTGGGGTTTAAAGCTGATAGCACGGGGATGGTGATGGGCGAGGAAGCTCCGGCGAAGGGGTGATGGAGGAGCTTCGATTCGCGGAACCCAGGAGGCTCCGGTTGATGGGAAGTAGCTGGAAGGTGGAGAAAGCGATAGGGAAGGAAATGAAGGCGAAATGGCGTCGGAAAATGGTCGGGAACAAGATGGAGAAGTCGCCGGAGCAGAGCTCTGGCGAACTACGATTTACCTAATCTAAGCTATGTTAATAATCTAAATGCGAATTAAAATGCAGGAATAAAATGCTGGAATAAAAATCTACCTAGAAATGTAAAGGAACAGCTCTTATACCTGGAGAGACTCCAGGGAGCAAGGCGGCTGCCGGAGCGCCGCCATGGGTGCAACCTTTGCCTCTAAGACCGATTCAAGACGCTAGCGAGCTCCTCCTGTCACAAGGAACATCGCCGGGACCGAATGCGAGGAAGGGATTGGCTGAAAGCTGACCAAAATTGAAGAGGAGGCGAAGGTTCCTTATTTATAAACAGGCTGGGCACCCTTATTTGGCCGGGCAAAAACGACGAATCTATACTATGTACAAGGGATCTAAGTGAATGGCGGGGGTCATGATTCATCTGGGAGAAAATTTCGTGAAGGGATCGACGTTGATGCAGCATCATGTCGAGCGGGAAAAATGGCTGAAATCGGGGGACGCGACAGTTCTGACGGGAGTCGGAGGCGCAGGGGGAGTTGACCGGAGGTCAACACTCCCTGGCCCCTGATTGGCCCACGTCAGACTAAACTTGGCCCATTTATTTAACGTATTAAATGAATTAATTAGGTTTTATTTATTGAATAAAAAATGTTTATTAAATAATGTAGTATTTATTTATGATTTTCATTTATTTTTTTGAAGTATTTTATTACGGTTTTAATTTAATAATATGTATATGTATGTATTTACAAGTATTTTATTTTTAATTTGTTTATTTTCTTTTATTATTTTATTGGCTTATTTTATAAATTTATAAATTATTTTTATGAGTATAAATATATTTTTATTTAATTTTTATGAGTTCATTTACATTTTTAAATAAATGTGTTTATGTATATGTAGGTATACTTATGGGTATTTTACCTATAAATTATATACATTTTATTTATTTAATGCATTTTATTTGTTTTTATTTTGGTTTTGTATTTTTAATAAGTTATAAATAATATCTAAATTATTATAAAAATATAGATGAATAAAGAATAAAAGAATAGAATCCCCTTTTATTTATATACATATAGGTAGCATAGGTCTTTTGTCTATGTAGCCTATAGACTTATTTAATTTTACAAATTCTTTTTAGTTTTCTTTTAATTTTAATATATACATGTATTGCATACATTATTTACAATATTCTAAAAATATAAATTTATAGAAATAATAAGTATTAAATAAAATGAATATTTTAATCAATCCTATATACAAGGTGGGCCAAAAACCTAACTTCCATAGATGGACTCCAAAAATTATGAAACCAATTTTATAAAATAGTTCTTGGAATGCTATATACAATTAAAGGTGAGTTTGGGTGATTTGGAGTTTTTATTTGCAAGATATGGGTCTGTGAAGTTGAGATTTTGGCTTTTTATTCTTTGTATAAAATGTACACTACGGGTCCTTTTTACACAAACTTAATTTTTTATTTTCATTTACATTATTATCTACAACTTTCATGTACGAAGTTTCTTTATTTGATGAATAAATAATTATGTATAAAATAGGTGTCAAAAATGCATGAATGAATAAATAAATGGGATATTTATTGTATAATTGGCCCTTATCTCCCCCTACTTTATTCCTTGTCAACCAATTCCATTCTGGACTTGGTCTCGGGGTTAGGGTCATAAAATATTTGCAATATTTTATTCTTTTTTCTTTTCTTCCCTTTATTCTATAATTTTGGCATTAAAAACCTCATTCTATGTACAGTTAGTACCATAAATAATGAATGCTATTATGTACAAATTAATGCTATTTACATGCATTTGCTGGGGTTTTTAAGGCCAAAATGACAGAATAAAGGTGATGAAATGGAGATTCATCAGCGCTCTCCTACGGCTTCATACAGAAGGAAGCCGCCTCCGAATCCCGCGGTTGCTTCCGTTTCCGAAAAAGCCGCCTCGGTCCATGGGCCCTCGCAAGAAATAGAAACGGAAGTGTGTCAGTCCATATTATTAAAAATATATGCAAATAATATCAGATAAAAACTATCTACACAACTATGCACAAAAAGCCGTGAAAAACCGCGAAAAGCGAAAATGACTACTAAGCCGTGCTCCCCGGCAACGGCGCCATTCTGATGACCAAAAAATTCTGTAAAATCAAGATCTGGGAAATGGTAGAGATCACTCTCGGGTCGTTGCGACCCGGATCGAGAGAATCGGTCAACAAGAAAAATATAAGACCACCAAATCGAAAGATAAAGCAAGAAAATCTAATAGCGGTCTCGCTATTTTATTTTACCTGGTATAGGGACCAGGGTTGAACTCAAGGAGCACGAGATGGCCTATGAAGTAGTCTAAAAATATTAAAAAAAGAATAAAAATTGTTTTAAAATTTTTTTTGTGTTTTTAATTATATAACCAAATATAAGAAAATGTATAAACAAGCAAGTTCAATAATTTATTCAAACACCCAAAAATGCATAGAAAATTCAAATAAAATTGTTTTATGTTTTTTTATGTTTTTAAGTTTTTTTGATAATTTTCTGGGAATAATTCAACTTTTATTTGATTTTCTAAAAATCAAGAAAAGGGGAAAAAGTGGGCTATTGTGCAGCCAGATTTGAAACACCAATTAAAAATATGTAGTTGGTCTATAAAATCTGGAAACAATTTTTACGAAAAATATATACATAAACTAAACTATAGAAAAAGAGTTGGTATTTTTTAAAATTTTTGTAGAATTTTTAATGATTTTTATAAGAATTTTAGGGTTTTTCACTTTTTATGGGTTTATAAATCCAAATAAGCTAAAAATTGGGTAGAAGTTTAAACATTGCAAAATAAACAATCCCAAATGTTTTTAGAATTTTTAGTGATGTTTTTATATTTTTCTTTGATTTTCTTCTACATAAAGTAACGAAAATACGTTTTTTTGAATTTTTAAAATAGTAAAAAGTAATAAAAATGTCCCAAAAATTAGAGAAATTTTTATACACTAGCAGGAGCCACGTGTCCAAATTTCATCGATTTGGAGTTTATTTACTATTTTATCCAACAAATAAAAGAAATAAAGCACAAAGGGACCTAAATGTAAGAAAACATAGTTCCAAGGGCTAAATGATAACACGTGCGAAAACCTTAGGGTAAAAAGCGCAAAAATCCCAAACAATCAGCACGTGTTCAATTAAAACCACGCACAGGGGTATAAATGCAAATTTCAGAAACTAAATTTCATTCCATAACATAAACAAACCCCAAGCCTATACATGCAAAATGTCCAAAATAGCACGTGACGATGCACGTGTTCCACGTAGACAGGGACTAAAATGTAAATAAAGTAAATGTAGGGTCCCAGATGCAAATTATCCAAAATAGAAACAATGCACTAAAATATTTACAGGACTATTCTATAAATGCATAAAAAGGAGGGGCCTAAGTGAACTTACCCCTATTATTAATGATCGTCGGCTAGAGACGCGCCACGTGGAGATCTGACGGTAGGGGTGCGTACATGCCTCTTCAATGGATCGACACTCCTGATCTGATCCTCAGATGGATCAACGGCTGGGGACGCTCTACAGATGAATGGCTATGATCTGATCTGGCAAAGGAGGCGCGATCGGACGGCAACTGGAGCTCCTCCAAGAACAGGCCACCGGCGAAGTTCGTCGGCCCAATCCGTGCGGTAGAGGGCTCCGATGAGACTGCTGAGATAGGGAATAGAACGCCTAGGCTGGTCCGCAACTGGTTGGTGGCTCCGATTAGGCCGGGAACCACCGGAGTGGCCCGGCGAGGAGGACCACCTGAAGCTCCTGCTCCTCGACTTTAGGACCTCCAGATGAGGCCATTTTGGCTTCAATCCTGCACAGAAAGCTTTCTGGGTCAAGGGCAAATTTCCTCGACCCGTTAGCGGGTGACGGGGGAGGTCGGAATGAGGCGGAGCGGAGGTCTCCGACGAAGCGACGGTGGAGGAGACCAGAACCTTGGTTCCAGGGCGAACCAAGGTGATCGGAGATGTGGAGAAGATGGAGAGGAGTCGCGTGAAGGTGAGTCGAAGGTTAGATGGTCGAATCGGTGAACGGAGTGAGGTGAATCAGCCGGCGATGGTCGGCGGCGAGAAAGGGGCGAATCGGAAATTACCCTATCCTAAATGGTATCGGAGGTACTTGATGATCGAAATCGCCTGTGCTGGAGCTGACGGAGCTCCTGGGGTCCTTGCCTCGATGGCTCGTCGGGGCCAGAGGCTTGGCTCGCCCAGTGGCGGAGCACGGCGGCGAAAGTTACCGGATCAGTGGCTGGGGCCGCCTACTCCTCGTTGCGACACTCTCCTCTGATAGTTGTCACTCTAGGGAGGGAAATGGAGGTCCTGGGATGGAAGGCGGAGGCCAAAGATAGAGTGAAATGTCGGCCGGAGCTCGGCTAAAATGTGGTAGGGGTCCGGCTAAAATGGAGTCGGGCAGGGCAAGGTGGTGCGCGGATCCCTAAAAGGACGATCAGGCGTGGATTAGGGATGTTTCAAGGATAATCGGGGCCCGGGGTTTGGTTGATTGGTGATCGGATCATGCTAAGAAAAATAGGCGAAGTTGGGTCGATGCGCAGGGATCCGGGTCGAGTGGTCCAGGGAGGAGTTGACCGGGGGTCAACATCCCCCGTGGACCAATCAGAGGCTGCCTTTTATTAAATATTTGAAAATTCATTTAAAAATAGTAGGTGATTTTATTTAAAAAAAGTTTGAACATGAAAAATGTTTATTATTTTTCAAATTATTTTTTAGTGATTTTTATTTATTTTTATAAAAATAAATAACGTTTTTACATTATATTATTATTATATATAGGTATATATACATATGTATTTTTTACTTTTATTTTTAGTTGTTTATTTTTGTATAATTATTTCAATTTTATATTTTATTTATTTACAACATAAAATTTGGAATGAAAAGATATTTTTATTTTTATTTTTTATGATTTATTTACATGAGTTAAATAAATAGGTTTATATACATATATACATGGTATATATACAAGGTGGAAAATGATTTTTATTATTTTTCTTTTTATTTTGATTTTTCTGATTTTTATTTTATTTTTATAAATATGTACAAGGTAATAAGAATATATTTTTTAGAGGAAAATAAGATTATTTATATACATAGATGTATGTACACTATATTGAGCCACCCTATCTCTCTCTACTTGGTTTCGTTTGCGGTCAGGCCCATGCTGAGCCCTCCCTTGGGATTAGGTCACTCAATATTTATTCTAAATATTTCCCTCTTTTTCTTGTGTTTCTTTATTCCTTTATGTTCACACAAAAACATGCTAATTATGCATATTTACATGATGCATGTGTTTTGACAATTTATTGTATTTACATGTATTTACATGGCATTTTGCTGAGATTTCTAGCTAAAATAAAGGAATAAAGAGTGATGAATGGGGATTCATCAGGGATCCAACCATAACTAAGTGAATGCTCAGTTGTTGGCTTCCATACATGCGATACAGTTGCAGCTACAGAATAGGCTCTTGTATAGACTGCATTTGAGGACATGATGAATGATTTACAGAATAGACCACCACGAGGAGGCAGAGACAAACTATGTGAGGACCTTGAAGAAGAAGAACCGGAACAGGAGAGGCAGAAACCTACTCTAAAGGCGGCATACAATTCTGGAGACATCCAAATGACCAAGTGGATCCTCATTCCACCAGTACGTGCCCACTTCGGGCTCAAGCCGTAGTTCCTTACTATTCTTCCATCATTCCACAAGAATAACAATGAGGAACCATGCATTCACTATAGCAGTTCTCGTGCATCTACAAAACTACTCACTACCCCAACATTCCTTTGGACGTAGTGAAGATGACGGTGTTCCCCTTCATCCCTCAAGACAAGGCCTTCTATTGGGTCAATCATTTGGGAAAGGTTGTGATGACTTGGGAGGAACTTAAATTTATGTTCCTTCACAGGTTCTACTCTCTCGATCAGCCTAACCAGATGCGAGTCAAGGTCAGTAACTTCTCTCAAGTTACTCACGAGTCTATTCATGAAGCATGGGAGCGATTTACGGACCTGCAGGAGAAGTGCCCCTACCATGAGATACCGAAGACTAGCCTGGACCAGCATTTTTTCAAGGGCCTGAATGTAGAAAGTCAAAGGTTAGTAGATGTTGCATGTGGAAGATCTCATTTCAACAAGGATGAAGATGTGGTGTGGTAGATTTTTGAAGAAATGGCAGAAGGGGAGGCCGCCCTATCTTTATCACAGGACTAACAAAGACAGCTTGAGATCCTCCAAAAGCCAGTTCATATGGCACCAACCTTTGAGGCAGAAAAAGATGAGAGCTCCAACCTCAGTATCATCAGGGGCCATCTTTCAAATGTTGACATTATCGAGAAGTCGTCATAGGATTTAGAAAAGCTCGTTGTGATTGAACAAAGGATCTGGATAAATTGGACCAAATCACTAAGAGGTTGGAGATACTGGTAAGCACCATCAATTTAGTTCAGTTGGCAACACCATCCTCAAAGCTACTGCTGAGAAGAAGGATGATCCACCATCGCCACATCATCCTCGGTCGAGTCAGTAGCCACCGACCATCCAGCACGTATACTACGTGCAGGTGCCCGAGCAGTGCCCGATGCAGCAGAAGATGATGGTTTAGTATCCAAACTTCCTACAATCCTATGACCCACCATTCCCACCACTACCACTGACTCATGAAGTGAATGGTGTATAGAGCAACGATGCATAGACGACCTGTCCTACGAAACAACACCAAGGTGGGTCACCGACCAATCGGCTTTACCACCAACCTCAAGGTGGACATTATGTACAGTCCTTTCAGCTTCAACCTCAGTACCAGACTGGTCTCCACAGTATCAAGGCTACTAGAGACAGTCACAGCAATACCCCCAACTACAGTACCGCCATCAATATCTGTATCATCAATACACGGCTGGACAGCAGTAATATCCCCCTCCTCCATATCAACATTATCAGCTTCCTCCTCCTCCACTACACCATTAGAAGTCTCAACCTCAACCGCCCAACCATCAACAATAGTCTTGTATGCATGCTGAAACTTCTGAGGCAACTCTAATGAACCCTACCCTAGATTGTCTGGCCCAAATTGTGAAGGGTCTAGCAGAAATGATGAAGAATCTTGACGACCCGATCGCCACCAAAACTCCTATTTCGATGCAGGTCAAAGCAAATCCTAATAATTTTAAAAGGAAAAATAAGGTAGAATGTGATGTTCTATCTATTCCTGTCGAGTTAGGTAAACATGAGTTTGTTTTATCTAATAATGTCATTCCCATGAGCAATAGGACTTTGCCTCCATCTATCGTAAGATAAGGGAAGAATAAAGCTTTGACAGGTGAATCATCATCTTCCATCAGTTACGCCAGCAACATGTTTGGGTGAGGGAGAAGGAGAAGGAGCCATGCCAGCTGCCATCCATCTCCATCTCCACCAACAATAAAATAAAGATCAAAAAAGACAAAAAAAGATTATCGCAATCAATATGAAGACGAGCCAGCCACGAAGGAGTCAGCAGCAGTCGATCCACTGCCAGCCTTCAGAGTGAAGACCACACCTTTTCTTGTCCAACAATAGCAAAATCTTCACTTCCAGCATGTACATCTTTTTGTGATCCAGATGTACAGAATTTTGTGGAAAAATATTTTTGTTGCAAATAAGAACACTACTTTTGATTTCAGCAATATAAATATTCCTTTTCCTTATGCATTAGAAAAATCCAAAAAATTGCAAAATGAAAAGTGCATTACTGATCCTAGAGTTGTAGATATTCTTAGAAACTTGACTGTTGAGATTACCATGATGAAATCCATGGAATACATGCTTGTTGTAAAGAAATGTTTGAAGGAGGCACACACAAACCAATGTCGGTCAACTCGAAACAACAGACGCATGCAGGAAGAGAAGAATGTCCTCACCATGGACACAATCGCAACCATCAGCAATCTCCCTCAAAAGAAGCTAGACAAAGGAGCATCTTTGATCAGATGCGAGATATTCGACCAAGTCTTCGAGTGGACTCTTCTTGACAGTGGTTCTTCCATCAACCTCTTTGCCCCATCATTATTGCAATAATTCAAGTTGGGTCCATTGAAGAAAACATGCATGATCCTTCAGTTTGCTGATCGATCTGTCAAAAGACCATGAGGTGTGTAGGATGACGTTGTGGTAAATGTGTATGATATGTAGTTTCCCGTTGATTTTATAATCCTTGATATGGACTCCCTTGCACCCTTACTCCATACCCCCATTAACCTTGGGTGGCCATTCATGCGTACTGCATAGGCAGTAGTTGATTACAGGACTGGCAAGATAATGTTCAGCTCGAGCAATCACAGAGTTACAATAGACATGATCAGCGAGCCTAAAGTCATATGTGATCAAAGTTCTGAATCACCGCTTGAAGTAGACTATGATTTTATTACAAAGATAAGAGATACACACCTTTCTATGAATGATAGTTGGCCCCTAGAAATCCTCGCTCTTGAGGAGGACTGGGAAAGCGCAGTCGATACAAGCTCCAATGGCACCTAGGATATAGAATCAAATTCATTGATGCATCTCTTTGACACAGATGGTTCATTCCAGCCCGAACATGATGAATTCATTACAGATCTATTTGGGAAATTGTCGGTTAAGCAACAAGTCCTTGAGGTGAGCATCACTACCTCTAAGATGATGGCAGATCATCCTCCAACCAGCACAGTTTCCGAAGTCACCGAGAAGCAGACCATATCAAAACCTAAACTAAAGCCACTTCCGAAAGGCCTTAAGTATGCTTTCGTTGTGGGTGCAGAAAACATGTATCTGGTCATCCCTAGCAGTAGGCTGACCCTGGATCAAGAATCTTGACTTCTCAAGATTCTAGAAAAGAACCGCAAGGTACTTGGTTGGCATGTCTCATACCTCTGTAGGATAAATCTTGTTCTGTGCTCACACCACATTTATTTATAAGAATATTCCAAGCCAACCCAAGAGTTTTAAAGAAGACTGAACCCAACTCTGTGAGACATCACCATGAAAGAAATCACGAAATGGTGTGATGCAGACTTCATCTATGCCATCTCATATTCAAAATGCGTGAACCCTCTACATATAGTTTTGAATAAATCAGGGCTCAATGTGGTTACAAATGACATAGGAGAGGAGATTTCTACTCGGGAACCAACATCCTCGCATGTGTGTGTTGATTATCGTTGTATTAATGCATCAACCAAGAAGTACTTTTTCCCATTGTCATTCATTAATCAAGTATTGGAAAGACTAGCCGGCAAGGAGTTTTTCTACTTTCTAGATAGGTAATCCGGGTACAACCAAGTAGAAATCACCCGTGAGGATCAAAATAAGACTACCTTCACTTGCTCATTCGGTACCTATGGTTTCTGGAGAATGCCCTTTGGTCTGTGTAGTGCACCTGCGACATTGCAGAGATGCATGCTTGTAGATTTTGTCGAGGTGGTAGGCAGTTTTCTCAAGGTTTTTATGGACGATTTATACATCTATGGTGACATTTTTTATTCTTGTCATGAGCACCTGGACAGAGTACTTCAGAAATGATATGAAGCCAATATGGTGTTATCATGGGAAAAGAGCCACTTAATGGTCACAGAAAGGATTGTGTTGGGTCACATCGTTTTTATGCATGGCATAGAATTCGACCCAGCAAAGGTGGATGTGATTGCCAATTTAGAGCCACCTTAGACAATAAAAAATGTGGTCATTTCTAGGGCATGTGGGATTCTACAGGAAATTCATTCGTGACTTAAGCTGCATCACCCAACCTCTTACTGAATAATGATGCAAGGAGACTGAGTTAAATGTTGATCAGCAAGTTCTCCTTTCATTTAATCAACAGAAGGATCTAATCGCTCGTTCTCCAGTCCTACAGCCTCCAGATTGGTCTCTTCCTTTTGAGATCATGACGGATGCATCAGACTTTGCAGTTGGGGTTGTTCTCAGACAAAGGAAAGATAAGGCACCCTATGTCATTCACTACGCCAGCAAGAAATTAGATGAAGATCAAAGAAATTACATTTTGATAGAAACAAATACTGGATGTGGTATTCTCCCTTAAGTAGTTCAGATCCTATTTGCTTGGATCGAAAGTCAATATTTATACAGGCCACTCTACTATCAAATATTTGCTGCAAAAGAAGGATGTCAAGCCTAGAGATTGATCGAATGGATCATTCTCCTCCAGGAGTTTGATTTGGAGATCAAGGACAAGTCTGGGGTTCAAAATGTGGTAGAAAATCACCTCTCTAGAATTGAGCAGCAAGAGCCTCCACTGAGTAGTGCACCCATCATAGACCCCTTTACTGACGAGTCACTCCCTTGGTATGCCAATATTGTAAACTACATTGTCTCGAGCATAGTTCCACAAGATTGGATGAAGATCCAAAAGGACAAATTCGTGTACACTATCCATTTCTACCAATGGGAAGATCTTGTCTTATTCAGGGAAGGAGCGGATTGTATTTGGCGCAGGTGTATCCCTCAGGAGGAGCATCATAGTATGCTCGAGCATTGTCATTCGCTCGAATCTGGTGGGCACCACTCTGGAGATAGAATGGCAACAAAAGTGTTGCAGTGTGGCCTCTAGTGGCCCACACTATTTAAAGATGTTGCAGCATATGTCCAGCATTGCACTAACTATCAAAGATTTAAAGGTACCCTTACAACTAAAGATTCCATTCCCCTGAAGTTCATTAAGATTGCATATGTATTCGATGCTTGGGCATCGATTTTATGGGACCCTTTCCCAACTGTCAAGGATATGAGCACAACCTTCTTGTCATTGACTATGTGAGTCAATAGGTTGAAGCTATCTCCCCTCGAGCCGTGGACAGTTGTACAATTTGTCACTTTCTTAAAGAGAACATCATCTTGCGGTTTGAGACTCTGAAAATACTGATATCAAAAGGGGTAGCTACTTCATTAATAGAGAGGTCAAGAAATTAACGAAAGAATACGGCATCGAGAACTGCATCTCCTTTCCATCCGTAGACTAACGGCGTGGTTGAATTATTAAATAGATAAAATAAGATGATCATCTAGAAGATTGTAAAGTCGAATAGGAAAAATTGGTCCCAACTCTTAGACTCGATCCTTTGGGCATACAGAACTTCTTACAATTATCCTTTGGGCATGTTTCCCTACCATCTTATATGTGGAAAGCCTTTCCATCTACCAGTGGAGTTGATTCATAAAACATTATGGGTACTCAACATTTTGCAACTTGGACTCACTACAAGGTGGTCAAAAGAGAAAAGAGGATTTGAACATGCTTTTGGAATTTTGAGACTATGCTTATAATAACACACAGATGTACAAGGGAAGGTTAAACGATGGTATGACTAGCGCAACAAACGAAAGACCTTCGATACTAGACAGAAAGTGTGGCTATTTGATTCAAAGTTGAAGATCTTCTCAGGCAAATTAAAGAGCTAATGGACAGGGTCATTTAGAGTTTAAGAAGTACATGACAATGGAAGCACTTTAATATATGAACTGTCTCCTGACACGCAACCATTTATCATCAACGGCCAGTTATTGAAGCCTTACCTCGAGCATAACACTTTCCTCGTTCTTGTCGACTCTGTCAAAGTAGTTTGCACTGAAGGAGCATCCACAATTGTAGCAGCATCGCAAGATTTAGATAATGTCACTCAAAAACTCTTCCTTTAAGTTTTCATATTTTCTTTTTTTCTTATTTTCATTTTCAATTTTTTTATCTACCGAAAAATGTGTATGCCACTCAGACTTCTATACTAAAGACGTACTTTATCCTAAGTATAGGTGGTGTGCACCCTGAGTTCTTTCATTCTGTGATACCCCCCACTATCTCCTCTTCTTGTCTATACCTAGGGATATCTTACCCAAAGTATAGGGGGAAGCAGTCCGAGTTGTGATTTGCTCATTCCTACCCTTGACCCACCTTGTTTTGTGCACAATCTGCTAGACTTTGGATAATTTGATCCTAAGTATAGGGGGGACGGTCGACTTCTCATATATTTCATCCCTCATTCTTTCTTTCACTCCTTATTCGTTTATTCTTTAAGATTTTCAATACTCGGTACGAGTTATGTCTTCTCTTTTTTCTCTCTGATCTATGAAGACATATCTCAAGCTAAGTATAGGGGGTCATATATACTCTATATATACTTTAGCCATAACACATACTTTCATATTTTTAATGAGCATGGCTAAATCACTATTTATATACACACATACACAATTCAATTAAATCACTTAATAAAAAGATGTTCATTACTCCTCAAATTCTTTTTTTATACACCGATTAATAAATTAGGTAAAACCTTGATTTGTAAAATGTTTAAGAAATAGTTTGACAATATGTTTTAAAACTCTTTTGAAAATTGTTTGGAAAATTTTTACAAAATGTTTTGAACCTTTGTAAAAATATTTTACTTGTAAAAATTTCTTTTCTTTATGTGAAATGAAATTGTTTTGAAAAATATATTTGCAAATTTTTTTGAAATGGTTGCAAAAATAGTTGAAAAATCTATATATATACTATTTTAAAAACCTTTGCAAAATGATTTCCAAATAGTTGTCAATATCTGTAAAAATTATTTGTAGAAAATTATTTCAGACTATAGTTTTCAAAAACTATTTGTAAAATAATTTTCAAATAAGTTTGATGAATACATCACACTAAAATTCTTTATCAAGTGTGTGTATGAGTATTTATAATCACATATTCTTGTAAGTTCTTGAAAACTCTAACTCTTGTAAATAATAAGATGCATCCCCGTGTAAATAGTTGTACCTAGTTTTTTTCAAAAATCTTCTATTTTGAAAAAATCTCAAAAAAACATTTTCAAAACCTTTTTCAAAATTGCATAAAAAATTGCAAAACCCTTTTCCAAAACACCATAAAAAAGTCCAAAACTTTGAAAATTGCATCACAAAAATATTTTCTGCATTGTGCAAAGCATCTGCATAGCATTCTCATTTTTCGGATTGAGCTTGATAATGGAACAATTCTAAGTAAAATCTGAAGATTGAAGCTTGGTTTGACCTTAAATCTACCTAATCACAGGAACCTTATAGGAACTAGAATTGAGGTACTTCAGGTCAAGTAGACTTAATTCTTTGAGAATCGTGAGACTTGGTTCACTGTATTCTTGATTACCTAAATAGAGTATTTCAGAGCACACACATAGCTCTTGTTGATAATGACCTAATTTGAACACCTGCACCTTTCACTTGGCTCAACTCAGCTAGGGTTGTGAGGGGATTTGATTTACTGGTGTGATACGCACACAAGTGAAAATAATTGTCCTCGTCTAGGGAGGGAAGGGCACCCCAACCAGTCCAATAGTAGAGACATCTAAAGACTTGAGAGTGTGGGTTGCAATAATGCTTCAAAAGAGGGGTAGTCTACTGGCTCAAGAGGAAGAACTCCTTATGTAAATGTTGTTGTATATAGTATTTCAAAAAAAGGGAAGCAAAACTCCAAAAAAGTGGATAGGCCTGATTGAAAATAAAATGATTGTCGAAGTGTATATATTTGTATAGTCAATAAGCAAGCTTGTGCATCAAAGTCATATCATGGGATCATGCAGCATGATGAGTTGGCTACACTGGTCAACATCCTAGGATATGTAGCTACACTGGCTATAGTTCATTCTTCTATTCACCCCCTCCTCTTGAGTTGGTTGACACTTGAACTTAGAAGGGAATACCATACTCCTCGAGGAAAGAGTTGCTAGATTGGGGAATCATTGGGTTGTCATGCTGGAGAAGTCAGTCTCGTTGTCATTTGAGTTGGGAAGAACCACGATCACATACACTATACAAGTGATATTCATAGTCATAAGGGTCTCCGTATGAGTTGAAGTATTCTGACCTGGCTATTGAGTAGACTTGAGCAGAATTTTGGGATTCTCGAAAGTTGTTATGTTTCAAATACCATTCCCAATAAGGTTTCGACTGCAGTAAAATTCCAAAGATTTGACTTAAGATTCAAACTTCGATTTTATGAAGACAAGATTGAGAATTAAATTTAATCCACTTTTTTTCTTTTTCTTTTATTTTTTTTATTTTTCTACACTTATTGTAAAAGTGTTTGTTAGGCACTAGTAAAGGCAAGTATAGGGGGTGATGAATCTTCATTTCATCAACTTTATTCTATCTTTTTGACCTTAAAATCCCTAGCTAATGCATGTAAATAGCATTATTTTGTTCATATTACCATTCATTATTTGTTGTATTAAATGTACATAAAACATTGTTTTCAACATAAAAAATATAGAATAAAGAAAAGAAAGATAAAGAATAAAATACTGAAGGTATTTTATGATCCTAAATCCGAAGACCAAGTCAAGAATGAATTTGATCGACAATGAATAAAGTAGGGGAATATAAGGGTCAAAAATCACCAATCAATCCCATATATTTATTCTTCATTTATTCATTTTTGGGAACTATTTTATTTTCTAATTTTTATACTTGAAAATTAAGAAACTTTGTACATGAAAGTTTTAGTAATAATGTATAGAAAGTAATAATATATAGAAAAACACAAAATTGATTTCATATAATATGTGAAAGTTAGGTTTTGGACCCCTATTGTACTAGATACCTAAAAAATATTCATTTTATTTCTTCTTTGTTATTTGTATTATTTTATATTTTTATATATTCTTAAATATTATTTATAGTTTATGAACATTTTAAAACTAGAATAAAACTAAAAAGAAAACATAAAAATAAAATAAGGTACAAAGACACATAGATAAAATACAAGTACATACACTTATATGATTTATACCCCTAATTATTTAAGTGTAAAAATAACATCTGAAAATATAATAAAATATATCTATATACCTAAAATTAATCTATAAATACATAAAATAATATAATATAATAATAAAATAAAAATTACAAAATAAAAATAAAATGTACAAAACATAGATGAATATATCTATGAATACACTCCTAAAAATTAATTTGTAGTAAATAACACAAAAATAAATAAAAATCATATTAAAATGCTAAATAAAATATTATACCTTTTTTATAATCAAAATTAATAAAATCATTTATTATTTTAATTAATTATTTTTTAATAAATGGAGCTCTTTTGTCCTGTAGCGTGCTGACATGGCCCAATAATCTTCTAAGGAATGTTGACCTCGGTCAACTCCCCATCTTTCGTCTGACTTCTGTTAGAAGTCTCGAGGGGCATGTCTTCTTCGATTTTTCAAGGTCGTTCTGTTGATCCTTCCACCTCGAGCTCTTCATGGATTCTCTTCCCATCATGATCCCCTCACGTCGAATCATCAGATCCCATTGATATTCCTCGAGGTCAATAATCCATGTCAAACTCCGCCAGAACACCATTGTCTATAAATGAGTCATCGATTCCTCCTCCTCTCCTTGATCCCTCCTGGAGCTCACGATCAAGTCTTAGCGTTCGTAATTGGAGTTCAGGTGATAGTTGCACCATCCCCGTGCTGGGAGTACGTTGGAGCGGGGAGAGGAGGCGGTCCACGGTGAGCACCGTCTACCCTGCTTCTTGAGCACCCTCTCAAGAATGGGTTGTTTTCCTTCTTGTTCTAAGTAGATTTGATTCATGTGTTTAGTTGTTTGCATTTATTTTCAAGTTTTAATAGATGCTTTAGTGTAGATTATCTAGGTTCCCTCGCCGGAGCTCTCAATCTCCGGCATGATTTCACCGTGTCTCAACCTGATCCCGACCACCTTGTCGCCTCCATTCCCTTTCCCTATGCATTCTCCATTTGAATCGTCCATCCAGCTCACCTGACCCTTCGTAGATCAGCGAATCAGAGAGTAGTCCACCACCTCTCACTGGACCCTCTCCGCCTACCTCATCCTTTGTGCAATCCATCTCATTTCTAGTCAAAGCAAGTTGCTTCGAGCCATACGTCTCCATTGTGCAGTTCCCGAGCGCAAAGGAGCCCTTCTAGGCTTAGATCAACTCGCATAGATGTTCAAAAAGCCCCGTACTATCCTTGATCTCACCAGATCTCTTCTTAAGATCCCTGACTATTTGATGGGCATCATCAGCTGTGGACAACCTCCCTAGAGGTGTAGATCCAAACGCCATTGACGGAGACCGTCAGATAGAGGAGAGATCAATGATCGAAGACAGGGAAGCAAGTTGTTATTCCTTGTTTTTCAAAGCGAGCAACCAGCCGTCCGATCTAGGGAAGCATCCCCGATCAATCGCCAACCGTTGGATCCAGCCATCCTCAGCGGCCAGATCATCCCACGTGATCTAATCTCCAATGTCCACAGCTGAAGCGTCACCAGGAGCGAAGAGGGTGCCACGTGTATAAGTGACTCTCATCCAACCGTCCATCTTCGCGCAAGGATGGGGTAATTTACATACTTGGCCATGTATTTATTTATTAGTCCTGGAAATAAATATGTTGTGCAAATAAAATGGACTTTTTGCATATAAGGACCACGTATTTATTGCTAATTGCATATGGGTCCAGTCCATGTCACCTCATGTGTCGTCCAACATGAGGTGGAGAAATTGCAAGAGTACCCTTACCGTGGTTTTTGTATATGTATTAGTCCAATAATTTTTTAAATATACGTTATATATTTATAGGAAAATTGCATGTACGATCCAGATGTTTATTTTATTTGCAAATATGCCCTTCCCAATTCATGTATTTAGGGTACTTGGATTTCATTTCTTAAAATATTAGCACACGTGCTCTAAAAATTATGCAAAAATAGAATTTGATGCTTGTTAACATGTATTTTTACACCCTATTTTTATTTTGACAATGTTGGTATTTTAACTATTTAGTAATATTAAAATGAGCACATTTTTATCCCTGTTTGAATTAGAAAATACCAAAAAGCATAAAATATTTTGAAAAATTCTCAAAAAAAATATATCTTGTCTATTTTAGTATTTATTACTTCGGACCAAAAATCTTAAAAATGGAAATGGAAAAAGACTAAAAAATCAAAAATGCTAAAATCCTTTAGAAAAATGTTAAAAAATCATTAAAAATCACAAAAATATATTTTTATGTTTCTAAATTTTATTTATATTATTATCTATCCATTAAAATCTATTAGAGGATTTTCAAATCTTATTTTATTTTTGTTAATATTCATTTTATTTTTAGCCTATTATTTAATCCCTGATTTAGAATATTTTTTATTTTAGAAATGCATATAAATTATCAAAAATTCTAGAAAAATCATAAAAACATTATAAATATCTAAAAATCCCCAAAACACTTTATTTTTATATTTTATTTATTTGTACTAGTATTTATAATTATTTTACTTTATGTAGCATACATATAGCCTTATATAGCCTATTATATATAAGAAAAAATATAAAAAAATTAAAATTAAAATCTAAAAAAGATATAATATATAAAATTGAAAAAATATATAAAATATAAAATTAAAAACCCATAAAAATATTATATATAAAAAAGAAACATCTTTGTACACAATAGTCATTGATTAGCAATAATCATAGGCTACCAATTTTTCTCTCGATGGTTCGACCTCTACATGCTTTTTGTTGTACACTTAGTTTTGTAGATAATAATAAAAGTTAAATCCACAATTTTGCTATTTATTGCTTGATTCATAATGTGGATTATTTGCTGATTGAACACGGATTTCTTGAGCGGTCAATGCATTGACATGATATCTCGCCTTGTGAGATTTTTAGACCCTTGCCGAATCCGTTGTCACCAGGCATGCTTAGATAAAATAATCGCACACCCTTCAAAAGGGGTGAAGGAATATGGTTCTCATTCTGATGATAGAATTATTTATTCGTAGCAAAATGCCTGCACCAACTTACCATAGATAGAAAATATTACAGCTGGTAGCAAGTTTCGGTCATTGCAATTCCATTTGAGAGTAACTATTTTCTTATGGATGCTACTTCACAAAAAAACAATCATAGAAGATCTGTTTTTCGATTTAAATGTCTGTAAAAATGCCACAGAAACATTGGATCATATCGTAGGGGAATGTACTTATTACGGCCAGATTGTTTGCAGTACTAAACTTAGCTCAGGTGCAAAATCCCAATTATCTTTCTTTGCCATCTCGTTGGATGCACACCAAACACCACATTCTGGCAAGGGGTAGTCAAAAATTCGAGAATTACGTTTGCCTTTGAGTACTCGTGGAAGCCTCGATGCAAATGAGCTTGGAAGGACGCATATATCGAACTGCAGAACAAGAATCAGAAAAATATTGTTTTTCCTCCACTCCCTCGAAGAAGCCTAATGCCCACTGAAAACAGAACTACGTTTTTTCCCTCAATTATCGACCTTGAAAGATGCATCATAAATCCACAAGCTCCGCGGTGCTATCAACAGAACTCCTCGTAGACATTTGTGGAAGTTCTGTAGTCAAAACCGTTTGTCAATCATTTTTCGGAAAACTTTTTACTCCTGATAACTGAGGGGAATTCCTTTACGTGAATTGTTGATCACCAACGAAACTATTATTCTTAATGAATGATTTAATCGTTTTCTATATAAAAAAAATCCTCCACAGCATATTGGCAACATGGACAAGGACAACAAAGCATGGAGAAGAAGATCAACCGCATAGACGCTAATCCTTAGCTATATTTCTTGGTTAGTGCGGGTATCTTGAATTATTCGATGTCATCTTAGTTCACCCATCATAATACAACATCTTCATATTTTCAAACATAAGTTTAAATCATCTCAATCGGATCAATACCATAACACTTCCCCCATGCAATACACTTTTAACTTACCGGTTATTTCCCAAAGTGGCGTAGGAGGTGAGCATTAATCAGAGCCACCATAAAGACATAAAAACGCAAAAAAAATTAACATTAACTTCCGTCGGACCAAATGAGGTTAAAAATATTACACATCGAAATTGCATAATTGAGGGAAAGGGAGAGATTTTTATGATTGATAAAAAGAAGTAATGTATAGTAAACAAATATCAGATGATGTTAACATTGCGGAAGACGGAGTACTCCACTCAGGGAAAAAGAGAGGTGTTTTCTTAAATTACACCTGAATGAGATTTCACCTTTTCCTTCAAAAATTGCCGAATATGTTCCTTCTTCCAATTGTCGATTCTGAAATCAAAGAACCAATAAGTTCAATATATTACTTCATTGATAAATGCTACTATGATAATAAACTAATAATGAAAATTTCAAAATGATAAAGAAAATAGTATGTTAAACACTTCCTCCGGCAATGGAAGTTATTCCCAAGCTTTCCTCCACCGCCTAGACAAACTGCTCTTTCATCGCGATGACCTTTAAAAACCAAGTATTCCGCTCGTTCATATCTTCGCAACGAAGATTTTCACTTCCCTTTCATCCCGATGAAAGTATTATTTGTGTCAAAAACTTCTTCCGCTTCCATGTTCTTTCTCCATTTGCACTTATTTCATATATTACCGGATCAATTTCTATTATTCCAATCAGTCTGATTTCATCATGGGTTAAGTTCTCACTGATAGATCTATAATGTTAATCCAAAATATAAATCTAAGATATTAACCAATAATTAAATATAATTTTCATTCCAGCATGTGTATACTTGTTATTTGCAAAAGATACGGCTGCAGAATTATCACAATGATTTTTTAATGATCTTGAAATTGAATCCACTATCTTCAGACCCTCAATGAAATTATTCCATGGTACTTGAAGTAGAAGTGGTTGTTTCACACCATGAAATAGTGCCTCCAACAAGTAGAAAGATGTTTTCGAAGATAGACTTTCTATCCTCTTTACTGCACGCATAATCTGAATCCGAATAGCCACTGACTTCTAAGGAATCTGAATGTTGCTAGATGAGCACGAAATCCTTAGTTCCTGACAAATATCGCAAGACCTTTGCCGGTATCCAATGGTCTATGTCTAGATTGCCTTGATATCTACCCAGCATCCTAACTGCAAAACATATATTTGGTCTAATGCATGTTTGAGCATGCATTAGACTCCCAATGATAGATGTATATGGGATGCCCTTCATCTCTTCCTTTTCCAAATTATTTTAGGGATATTTGTTTGAGAAAATCTTATATCTTTTTACCATAGGTGCTGGAGTAGCCTTTTTGATATAGGCCTTTTGAGACAATCCAAGCATTCTTTTGGATCTGTCCATATAAATTTCTATGCCAATGACATTTTGCATTGTCCATATCCTTCATTTCAAAATTATTAGAAAGAAACATCTTTGTTTCATGTAACATCCTGAGATCATTACAAGCAAGCAAAATATCATCCACATATAAGAATAGAAAAGCATATTTACTACCACTCGTCTTAAGGTATATGCAATTATCAACGATGTTCTCAACAAAATCGAATGAATATATAGCATTGTTGAACTTAACCTATCATTGATGATATGCTTGTTTTAGTTTTCGTATATAGATTTCCTTAATTTACAAACTAAATGCTTGTCTTTATCTGAAAGAAATCCCTCAGGTTGTCTCATATAAACATGCTCATCCAAATCTCCATTAAGAAAGGTTGTTTTCACATCTGTTGGATCAAAATGTGCTACTAATTCCATGATAATTCACAATGATTCCTTTCGTGATAGCGGAGCGAAAGTCTCATGGCAATTTATGCCTTCCTTTTTTGTGAAACATGTCTAGCTTTATATTTCTCAATGTTACCTAATGAGTCTTTCTTGATTTTAAAGACTCATTTGCAACTAATATGTTTCACTCATTTAGGTAGCTCAACCAAGTCTCATACTTGGTTTGCACATAGATTTCATCTCTTCCCTCATGGCATTGTACCAATGAGTAGAGTTAATGCAATTCATGGCTTGTGAAAATGATGTTGGATCCTCGAATAATCATATGTCATAGTCACATTCTTGTAGGTATGTTATGAAATCCGATGAGATTATAGATTTTACTACCCAACAAGATCTAGTTGTAACAACACCTTGTTCAACTCTTGGTGTCATTTCAACTTGATTCTCAGGTAGTGGAGGATTCACCAATGATTCAACCAAAGGGATATCTTGAGCTTGAGGAACAACAATGTCTTGATATTGTGGCTCATTAAGATATCATGTTGAAAATTCTGCTCCTCCCTTTCTAGTGGTATAACAATATCCATTAATTCATCAAGTATGATGTCATTAAATATCATCTTACTACGACTATTCTCGCCATTTTCCAAAAAAATATGGTATTCCTTGATTCTGCAATACTCGGTTTCTTATTTGGACAATAAAATCTATGACCTTTATAGCCTTCTAGATAACTAATGAAGTATCCACTTGTATTTTCATATCTAGTTTTTTCTCATGTGGGTTATAGATTCTAATCTCAGCTTGACAACCCCAAATGTGTATGTGTTTCAACCTTGATATCCATCCCTTCCAAAGCTCAAATGGAGTGGATGGAACTGTTTTTGTTGGAACTCTATTCAATATATACACGGTCATCCTCATGACTTCAATCCAAAAATGTAATAGCAATGAGGAGTTACTCATCATACTTCGAACAATATCCACTAATGTGTGATTCCTTCTTCCGATGACACCATTTTGATCCGGTATGCATGGCATTGAAAATTGATACCTGATGCCTTCATCCTTAAGAAATCGTGCAAATGGTCCAAGCTTGTGTTCTCCTCCAACATGCCAACCATAATATTCACTACCTCTATCTGGTCTCACAATTTTGATTTTCTTTTCTAATTGTCTCTCTACCTTCATTTAGTAATCAGAGGCTTTAAATGCTTTTAAGGATTATCAAATATTTCAGTGTCTCTCTACCTTCATTTGATAGTATTTTTTATTTTTTTATTCCAATCAGAAAAAGAACCATGAAATAAAAATTTAGCACCAATAGTTTAATAAAACATCCCAGCCTTCTATATATAAATGCACGATTATACTATACGTATTTCAGACGGGAAAATACAACTTAATAAAATCTCATGGAATGAATAAACTGTTAAACAATGGATTGAACAAAGGTGTAGATAAAATGCATATTGTAAATTCATATTACTATAAAAAAAATGCGACAACAAATTCTGTCACGATAAACTACCGTTGATACCAACTAATAGATCTATAATGTTAATCCAAAATATAGATCTAAGATACTAATCAATAATTAAATACTAATCAGAGGCCATCACGACGAGAGGAAGAATCGGAACGGAAGCAGGGGTAAATCGGGTTTCTTTCTCCTTCTCAACCTTGCCTAAGATGCTTAGTAATGGATCCTCACATACACTTGGTTGAGGGAGAGGGGACCCCTTGCCATGTATTTATATACATGGATGGTTGCCTCTCCATTAAGGCAACCACCATGCCAGAGGCAACTATTCAACGGGGTGCATCATTTCACATCATGAGCCATCTTTTAAATAATAAAGTGAAATATAATAATAATGATAATAATATATTTTAATTAATGGAAGCCCAACATCTACCTCCTCTTCCATTGTTCCAGAACCATTATAACCATGCTAACAATCCCTTACAATATATCAAATTCTGGTGCAACATTTATAGTATTATTATCATTATAATATGACAGCCTATATTTTTTGCGTAAGTTCAATAGGACATTTATGTAGTCCAACTGGCAACTTCGTTTTCGTCTCAATTGTTCCTTTCTGTACAATGAAAACCCCAGGGCCTCGTAATATTTATTTGTCTATTCCCTTACACATGGTGTCAGAGAGACAATCTTGGACCATAGCTCTACACCCCTCTTGAAAGACTAGCTCGTAGCAACGTTAACAATAGAAACATACTATGCTTGTGGGAACAAGTTTGGTTCATCTCTCTCTCACAATTTTGCCATTCCCATGTGTGCTTTGTTCCTCATGGTTGAGGAAATACCTCCTCTCCTTGGTCTATCAAGCATCCATATCCCATTAGGAATATTGATGAGACAAAATATTGTGGGCGATGCAATTCATAAGCATGACGGAAAGAAATACATTTTTTTAAAAGAAGAGCCGAACAATAAAACTTGTGTAAAGGCCACATGGACGTAGGATAACCCGTAAGATCAAGTTTGGCCATTGTGGAGAAAAGAATGGAATGGTGTGTCTTATTCAATAGGTATAGAATATAGCATGAAACCCTAGAGGGCTAAAAGATACGAATTACATAAAGGTCCCTACAAGGGGTTACAGAAGTCAACTAATGAATAAGAGAAGAGTAATACAAAATAACTCTAACACTCCCCCTCAAGTTGGAGCATATCCATCAATCATGCCCAACCTGGAAGTAAGCCAAGAGACACATCACTTTGGAAATGCCTTCGTAAGTATAATTGCAAGTTGAAGCTCAGTCAAAATGTGTAGACTGCTAATCTTCCATCCTCAAAATGCATCTCTTATAAAATGGCAGTAAACCTCAATATACATGGTTCGCTTGTGAAAGACTAGATAGGTGGCAATATATGTGGCAAATCTGTTGTTATAATACAACGGAGCATGAGTAGAATTAAGGACTCTGATTTCTTCCAGAAAGGAGACTAGACAGGTGTCACACGTGGCCTGAACTATTGCCCTATGCTGAAGTATGTAATACAGTGGTAATTGGGTCTCTCCAAGATCCAATTGCCACCCACTTATATTGAGTCACACATGGATGAGCAGTGGGACTCTGGTATGTCTGTATGGCTATATAAGGAACCCTATACCCCCTGTAGTCATTGAGAAATTCTAATATTTAAGACTTTCTCTCGTGGTTTCATCTCGCTCCTTATGGAGTAGGGTTACACGGAAAATCTCTGTGTTCAATGTTTATTGTTTCTTTATTTCCTTGCTCTGTTCATCGATTCGCTTCCGCATTCTAGATTTTAACACCCTATATTCATTTTATGCACTAGAACTAGATACAACAAATTGTTTCTTGTTGCACTAGATATAAAATTCCCTCAAATGAACATCACATAGCCAATGGTAGCTCCTTTCTTCCAGAGAACTAGGTGATCTACATCTACATAAGCAGTGATGTCGATGTGACCATTGACCCTACAGAAGAGATCACACCCTAAAGATCCCTTTAGATACCGAAGTAGCAAGAGAACATCCTGCCAATGACTATAACATGATTTCTCCATGTACTGACTCGCTCTGCTGATAACATATGATATATCATGCGTAGTGACAGTAAGGTAATTTACCCACTAGGTTTCTATATCGAGTAGGATCCTCAAACTCAAAATTGTTGGAGTAATATACGTGTGTGCCTTTGCTGGTATGTTTGACGGTTTGCATCAAGCAAACTTCCCTCTGTAAGAATATTTAAATAATATTTTTGTTGTAATAAGTGCAACCCCTTTGTAGTATATATCACCTCAATGCTTAGAAAGTATCGGATCTGACCAAGATCCTTGGTAACAAAACCATTTGGAGGAAGGCCTTGGTCTCTGCAATACATACTTTATCACAAGTTACCACCATATTATCAACATAGATAGCTATTACCATGACAACAATAGATCATCGTCTGACAAATACTAAGTAGTCAGATATCATCCTGTGAAAAATGAAAATCATGTGAGCCAATCTCAGTGGTGAACACGTCAAACCAAGCTCATGTACTCTACTTCAGGCCATAAATGACCTTACGGGGTTGACATACATACTCCCCCTCCACAGAGTAACCAGGGGTTGTGCAATGTATACTTCTTCCTCAAGGCCATTCACATCAAGATGAAATAGGGGCCACTTCTTGTTGACGGCAACAGAAAGAATGGTGCAAATCGAGCTCAAACTGTACACAAGTGGGAAGGTCTTGAAGTAATTCACTCCATAGGTCTGTGTGAATCTCTTAGCTACTAGTATGGCCTTCAATATGTCAATCGTACCATATGGAGACTACTTAGTCATGAAGACCCATCTGCAGGCAACTGGATTTACAATAGCCGGACAAGGAACAAGATCCCAAGTTCCTTTGGAGGTAAGAGCATCCATCTCGTACATGCCCTTTTTTCCAACCATGGTCCTCTAATGCACTATGATGATCACGAGGAATAATGATAACCATCAAACCATTTGTAAACTATATATCACAGTTGGAGAGATTGTCAGTTGATATAAAAAAACATAGGATGCATAATACATTGCCTCTTTGCCCACCATAGTGCAATAAAAAGATAGTGTGGCACATCCAGAGCTGCATGGATGGGATACTTTAAGAAGGCATCTCCTTCTACAATTGGGAATAGGTAATAAAACAACATCATAAGGACTACTATGTTTTCTTTTGTAGATAATGGGTGGCAGTGGAGGGGTACATCACTGACAAATTGTATGTTCTATTAAAAAAATGTGAAATCGATACAGATGAAATAACGGAGATGACCGATTATAGCACTTGTACCCCTTTTGGGTAGGAGAGTACCCAAGAAAAACACTTGATTTGGATCAAAAAAGAAAAACACACTTGATGGCTTGTGGAGACAGTTTATCTGCAGTGCGAAAATTATGAACAAATACAGTACAACCAAAATTTTGTAGCAGTAAAGGAAAAAGTGCCTCATAGGGGAAAAGGAGGGAGAAAGGAGTGACCCCATTAAGAATAGATGAAGGTGTCATGTTAATAAGACGAGTGGCAATAAGGATGGCATCCCCTCAGTAGGTCTTAGGAACCTTCATGTGAGTGAGTAAAGAGTGAGCAATGTCAAGAAGATGATGTTTCGGCTATCTCATTCCATGGAGAATTATAAGGAGAGGAGGTCTGATGAGTAGTCCCATGAGATGCAAAGAATGACACTAAATCATGATGAGTAAATTCTAGAGTATTATCAATCCGCGGAATTTGAATACAAGTAGATAAGTAAGTTTTAACGAACTCGAAAAAACTTGACAATCTTATTTATCTTTGATCATTCCTTTATTAAGTAGCCATAAAAGCATCTACAATAATCATCAACAAAACTATAAAATATCTATAACCACTGATTGTGCGGATCGGATAAGACCCCCAAACATCACAATGAACTAGTGAAAAGGATTAAGGTCGGCGAGGCCAAGGCCTCGGAGGAAATGAAATCCGATGATGTTTTCCGAACTGGCATGCCGTCACTCAAAAGGTTTTAATAGAGAGAGTTCGGGGAATATCATGGAAAGCTTTAACAAAAGGAAGCCCGGGTCGTAAATGTCATAGGTATGGATTAGAGGCGATAGATGTTGCACCATCAAAAGAGGAATCAATAGGGATATCAAGGTATTACAATTCATTCTTCTCATATCCCTCACTAAAAATTTGCATTGCCTAGATGTCTTGAAAATAATAATAGAGCTCATCAAAAAATACACGGCAATTCAACTCACTACACAACATATGAACAAAAAGCAAGCTCAAAGGAAAGTCTGGGGTACAGCCAACTCTAGTAAGATGGAGTTTGGAAGAGAACTCCATGCTCCCACTGTAGTAACCGGGGAATGGGCACCATTGGCAACTCAAACCAACTTCACATTAAAAGAAAGTTCGGAGGAGGCCAGCAGTCTACCTTCTCTAGTCAGGTGAGCAGAAGAATCGGAATCAATAATCCAAACAAGTGTTGTAGTGGTACTGAATTGGCTAATGTACCTAAAGTGGTGGCCAGATGTGCAACAAGAGTAGTTTCAATAGTAGTGGCATTGAAGTTCTGATGCAGTTGCATCAAGCAGGAGTAGTCAATCATATTGAGTTGGATAGTTTGTCCACTAGATTCTTGATCAAAGGAAGCCTTTGTTCCCGTTACAGCATACTCTAATGCAAAATTAGTATTGGTTTGAAGATAACCGTGAGGATAGTCAAACTTCACCCAACAACGCTTTGATGCACGATTCCATCGCTGGCAGTAAATGCATTGTGGATAGCCATAATCGCAGCCTGAGTCAACACCATAGCTAGTGTCGTGGCCCCCTCCTCCATGAAAAGTTGCCGCCCACCCCATCTAAAGGAGGCAATGTAAGCAGAGTTCTCTACAGGATGCAAAGGGGTCCAACCAGTGAGATCTCTAGCTCTAGAAGTCAGTCAAAAATGATCTTAATGGACAACAAGATCGCAAGGTATTTAATGTGAGAAATTACTCATTCATCGTTGTATACAATGGATGTAAACCGGTAAGAAATCGATAAACTTCCCATTCAAACCTCTCTGTCACTTGCTTGGTGCAACAGGCACGCTGGAAATGGCAAGCTCCTCATATAGACCATAGAGAAGTAGGTAGTACTCCACAAGAGTGGACTCTCCCTGAGATGTGAACCAGATCCATATATATCTACGAGACGAGACTTCAACGTCTGTTGGGAGTAAGTCTGTTCGAGCTCTTCCTACGTCATTTTTCTGTCCTTGTAGAGCAAGTTCATCGCTATGTAAGATTCCACACTACTAGTCATCCAGATCATGACTTGATAATTATCACCAAGCCATGACTCGTAGTCCTTGTCTGCCTCATTTAGAGGCTCCTCAGTGAGAATAGAGATCTTCTATTGACCATTAATCGATGCCTTGAAAGCACGAAACCATAGGACAGTTCTCAGTGTCCTTGAGTTTGATAGTAGTCCCATTTACCATCATAGATGACATAGTGTACTAGGATTTGGTCTTGTTAGGATTAGAAGCCATTGTAGTCAAACAACATATCGAAGGTTTTGTGAATTATTAATATTTTCATATTTTATTTATTCTCTTTTCTTTCTGCCTCTATTATGTAATTTGCTCAACAGGATTTTCCTCCTATATAAGGAAATCATAGGGCCTCGTCATCAATCAATTCATTCTTTTATCTCCACATGTTATCATAGGATGGTCCTAAATTGGAGTTCTCATAGCCCGTGACTTACTCCACCCGTCGCCCCCTCTTCCTCTACTCTTATACACTGTACGGTCCGCCGCCAAGGGCTTTGCGCCTCCGCCAAGCCCCCTTCGTGCCACAACGGTGCCAGCAGGGGATGCAATGCTGCCCATAGCCCCCCTAGGGCCTTTTCGCCATCACGCAGCCCCCTCATGGCCACTTGTATCGCCACATGCCACCATCGAGGCCCCCAAGGTTCCCTAACGTGATCTAGGGATCTATCGTGATTATGTTCAATGTTGTTTTTGTAATCTAGGGTCCTTTTCAGTCTGGTTTGACTGGAGAAGGGTGATTCCTAACCTTTAGAACACCTCTCAGGTTCTCGCGTGAATCCAGGATTGAAGAGGATGGTTGTGAGTCTACACGCATAACCAATCCTCTATATTAGGGATGAAAATAGTCGAATACGGATACAAATATAGGTATGAGCATATCCTTATCCATTTTAAAATATGAATATGGATACGAGTATTGACTGATGTGAAAAATGTGTTACCATATCCTTAAAAACAAATACGATTGTAAAACGAATACAATCGGATACGAATAATAACACAAAGATTTAATAAAGTAACTAAAATATACATGTTATAAATGATTTACACATAAAATAGATATAGCATATAAAGTAATTTCATAACAATTATATAAACAACGATGAATGCCAATCATATATGGTTGTTACGCATAGTTATAAATAAGTTTCTTACAACACTTATGTACGAAAACAAATATACGAATATGAATGTGAATATTAGCGAATGTCAAATTGATCCATATCTACATCCATTTTAAAACGAATATGATACGAATGTCAAACTATATATAAAACGAATACGATAGCGGATCGGATATGAATATATTCACATTCGTTTTCATCCCTATTCTATATGTTTGTGTAGACTCATTCAGATCGGCCTACTAACCCTGTTGAGTTTCGCTTTGGTCATATTCTTCATCATGCCAGCGAGTAAGGGTGATGTCTTCCGGTGCCTTCCAAGGGTCCAACTCCCATCGTTAAGATGGATGGGACCAACTAACAAGGGGCACATTCTGACACAGTCAGAGCTGATGGATAAGACTGAAAGAACGCTTGCTTTGTGGAAGCAAGATGACGCGTACATGCATATTTAGTTCTCTGGGATTTTCATAATAGATATAGCCAATAATACCGTGAATCAAGCCCTTGTTAAGGTAATGTGGGATATCTTGGTAGCCAAATATGGTTGGGCAAAGAATGAGCCTAAGATTACTCAATTGTTGTTTGGCATCTTTACTACCAAGCAGAATGGTCATCCTCTACATAGCTTCTATTCTTCGCTCCATGGCATATTCGAGAAGCTTCATAACTTCATGCCAGTGACTATGTCTGTTGAGCAACAGATGGCGCACAAGAATGCTACGATGGTTGGAGTTTTCATGAATGCTCTAGATCTTAAGTACGAGGCAGCACGCGCTTAGCATCTTACTGGTCCGAGTATCCCTCCCATGAAGGAGGTGTATCATTATCTCAGAAAATTCAATTTAGTAATTGTGAACCTTTTTAATAATTTTAATGTAACAACATAACCATTTGATTAATTCATTTAATGATTCTAATCCAAATCGACTCATTAGACATAATAATCATGTTTTTTTCTCCAATGATATTGGGAGGGTTGTGGTTATTGTAGAAATTCCTTTCTCTCTGCCATTTTTTCTTGAAAAAAAGAAATACAAAAATATCATAATTTACATTCTATTCATTTGATATCCCCTTTTCCCATGCCACCACATAGACCTCCTCAGTGATAATTGCATTTCACAATGGGGGAGGTACTACTCAGTATAGAGGGTGTGGTCCCGTGGCAGAGGAGACGGACATCAATATGGTTCCTGCATGGAAGGAAATATCAGTGATATATCGTCGATATATCGATATCGACATGGGACCGATACGGGCACCGATATGGCGATATATCTCGATTTCCAGACATTTTCTTCACAAAGGCTCGTCGATATGGGCGATATTTCGGCGATTTATCATCGATATATCGTTGACATATCGTATCGATACAATATCGAACGATATCGATATCGATGCGGCCTTCCATGGGTTCATGCACCTATTAACATAGTCCTGATCATTCAACGAAGACATGCTATCAGAAGCATAGCTATCCCGCATTTTCTTGTGTTGCCGAGCAATCTGAGCCTCCTGCAAGTTCAACCCCTACTACAGATCTGAGGTTAGATGATATTGCCTCCCGTCTAAGGGAGATAATGACTCCTACTACCAGCACTACTACTGGACCTTCAGATGCAGCAGCCTCTGCCAGAGCATCTTCAAGCTCCTCAGGTATAGCCTATGCTTTTACTAGATGTTAGTAGGGAAAATATGACATAGGATCACGGATTATGATGCCTCCCACAAGCTCAGTTTACTTCATACAGACATGTACCCCCAGACAGATCATTTGTCATTACGAATGGAACTCATTCTCCTATTACAGGATAGGGTGAGGTCTATTTCATGTTCTCCATGCACCTGTGGAATGCGCTACATGCACCAAATTTCTTGATGAATTTACTTTATATTAGTTAGATCATTAAGGACTTGCATTGTCGTCCCATTTCTGACCCTTGTTCTCTTGTGTTTTAGGATATACTCACGGGCAAGATGACTGGATACAGCCGTGAGCAAGGAGGGCTCTAAAGACTGATCTAGTCTCCATATACTGATGCTTCTCCCATTCCTAATGGATCGGTTAACCATACATGTAGCATCTTCGGTTTGGTCATCTTCCTCAATAGAAGACGTGTCATGTCCTCCCACCGATATCTACTTCGTCCATCTTCCAGTACGAGGTTCGTCAGCTTGGGAAGCATCACCAGTCTTCTCTCCATGATCATTAGTCGTAGTAGCATTCACTTATTTGAGTTAGTCTATTTCAACATTTGGGGTCCCAGTCATCGTGTTCCTGATCACCGACACAAGTTTTACCTTGTAGTTGTGGATGATCTTTTTTAGACAATCTTGGGTTTTTCTTTTGAAAAACAAGTTCGAGAGTGGGTTTGTCAATAAATCATTCATTCTTGAGATAAAGAATATTTTCTTTGTTATTGTCAAGTTTACTTGCTCTGAGAATGCATGAGTTCGGTACATTACAACTTTCTAAATTCTTTAGGTCTCTTGGCATCATACACCACACATCTTGTGCTTACACTTCTCGGTAGAACAATGTTGTTGAATGCAAATATTGTCACCTACTTGATGTATCCAAGATCCTCCTGATTCAAAGTCGTGATTCACTCTTTCTGGGGTGATGTGGTTCTCATTGTCTCTTACTTGGTGAACCGTATGCCATCTTCAGTTTTAGGAGAGAAGGTTCCGTTCTCGATGGTTGTAGAGATATATATTATGTTATTTGTACTGTTTCATATTTTTATATATTCTTCTGGACTCTTGATGTAATTTACCCATATGCTACTCTCCTATATAAGAGAGCCTAGGGCGTATGGAATAAACAAGTCTCTTATTTTTCCCAACATGGTATCAGAGAGACGGTCCTAGATCAAAGTTCTCGAGCCAAACCCTAACCCTCACCCCACCTCCAAGCTCTCCGCGCACCGCCCAGGCCTCGCGAGCTCCTCCCACGCCGCCCAGGCCTTCGGCCGCCCGCATGCTTCTCCCCGTGCGCCCCTCCTCCGACGCTCCTTGGCCTCCCGCGTGCTCCTGGCTCTGTGCGTCGCATGCTCCTCGGCGCTCCTCTGCCGCTCCGCGTGCACCTTTGCTCTTTACGCGTTGTGACTTGGTTGTGTATCGCCTAGTGTATCTTTGGCGCAGTTCGGCCTCGTGTATTTCCTCGCACGTATCGGTTGTACGTGCAGCACACCTAGTGCACGCCGCCTCACTCTAGGGTTCGACCAACCCTAAGGCATCTTCGTAAGCAAGGAGACCATCGCCCATGTCCCCAGGTTAATGGGTTTGGTTGCTTGAGTCTATACATGCAGCCGAACCCGTGAATGTCAGCGTAGAAAATCATATCTTAGGCTACAACTCTAGTCTTCTATTATCATCATGTCAGAAAGCAAGGCAGATATCCCATCTACAGGCGCTTTCAGAGGTCCTGCGCCTATTGTGAAGATGGATGGGTCAAACTACGAACTGTGGGTAATGCAGTTCATGAGTATGATGAAGTCCACCGGTAAGAAGCACATTCTTACCGAGGAAGAGCCTGCTGAGAAGACTAGGGTCAACGCCTCATGGGAGGCAGATGATGCATATGCCAAGGTTTGGCTATCAGGAACATTAGCAATTGAGATTGTCAACGATATTCTCCATCAGCCCGCTGCAAAAGCAATGTAGGATATTCTGTATGCTACCTATTCACAGGCAAAGAATGAGAGGAAGATTTTGCAACTCCAGCATGACATCTTTACAATCAAGCAGAATGGACGCCCTCTACACTCATTATACACGTCTTTACATGGCATGTTTGAGAAGCTTTACAGCTTCATGCCTCTCACAGCCACTCCTGAGCAACAGAAGACCTACCGGAATGCTACTATGGTTGGTGTATTTCTGGCAGCCCTTGATCCAGAGTACGAAGCAGCACGCTCCCAGATCTTGGCAGATTCTACTATTCCTCTGATGGAGGAAGCCTTTCACATACTGGGTCGTATTATTGTCCCTTCATCTTCTGCCAATCAGACCGCCTCAGCTATGGCAGCATCTTGAGGTCGTGGGGGTCATCATCAGTTTTGTGGTCGTGGACCTCGAGGCAGAGGGGGTCGTGTTCGACCATCATGCACTTTCTGCCACTGTTCTGGACAAACTGAGGACACATGCTATTCCAAACATGGATTTCCTGCTTCTGCACGAGTAGCTGAACAGACTGAACCTCCATCTACTTCCTTATTGGATAAGCGCCTTGATGATCTCGTAGCTCGTCTGAGGGGCATTATTCCTCCATCAGGTCCTGTTACTTCAGCACCTGCCTCCGCGAGTCCATCTGACGTTGCTGCTTCTACATCCACCAGTACCTCAGATAGTACTCATGCATTCACTAGCAGTAGTGGATCTGATACTTTAGAGTGGATTATGGACTCTAGAGCCATCACCCTCAAAGTGACCTCCTTCAAAGCCGCAATCGGAAACAGTCTCGAAAAATGCGTCTCAAGGGTGCCCTCACCCGTCCAGTCATCCCTCCTAAATCTGAAGCCCCGCCCATCTCTCATCTTAAGCGTTACCATATGTGTCACAAGCGGCAAGACTTCCTGCACCCCTTGCCAAGGGATGACTCAAAACGACAAGCCCCTGCCACCAAGCCCCCTTTCACATCATAAATCTTTCTTATCAGTCTTGTGGCCAGATCCTCAATTGGACCCCATATGTGCACCACCCATTTTGTCACCAACGCCTTGTTCATGCATGTCACGTCACAAACTCTCAAGCCCCCCTGATCTCGAGCTCTCGTAACCTCCTCCTAACCCACCAGATGCAGGCCCGACTTCTGTAGTTTCCCGTCCAACCAGAAAAATATTCTCATCAGTTTTTCTATCTTCTTTCTCACTCCCACTGGCATCAACCTAGCCGAGAAAAAGAAAATAGGGATGGCCACGAGAACATGCTTCAACAATATCAACTTCACACCCCTAGATAAAGTAATCGCTTTCCACTTAGCCAACCTAAGCTTTATCTTCTAAATAATTGTGTCCCAATCTGTTGCTCTGAGCTTGCCTACCACTAACGGAAGACCAAGATAAGTAATCGGTAGGTCTCCTTACGGACAACCAACCATCTCCGCTACCATGTTTTGTTCTTCATTTTGTAACCCAAAGGAGACAATCACTGACTTCTGCAGATTAATTTATAGCCCGAATAGACTGCTAAAAATGTCCAACAATTGAGCCACTCTACTACTCATCTCATCTGACCCCCAAAGAAAAATAATCCTGGCATCGACATATTGCAGCAACGGCACCGAGATGTCACCAAGACGAAAGCCTTTCCACCAGTCACTTCAACCGCTTGCCTAAAAAGAACCGCCAATGCATCTACTACAAGAACAAACAGCATGGGCGCTAAAGGACATCCCTGTCGCACTCCCCTATGTGGCAGAAAAACCCCCCTCCGATCGGCCATTCACTAGGACTGAAAAGGATGATGTAGTGATGCATCTTTTCGTCCATGAAACCCAGCAGACTGGGAACCCTCTACTCCTCAACGACATCCACGAGAAATTCCAGTCCACACAATCGTAAGCTTTGGCAAAGTCCTTTTTCCACATCACTCCCTTTGCGTTCTTACATCTCCACTCCAAGCAAATCTCCAAAGCCATGACCAACCCAACCACCATTTGACGTCCTAGTATGAAAGTTTATTGCCCATGCAGAACTATAGAGTCCATGACCCCCTTGAGCATGTTCGCCAACACTTTTGCCACTATAAGATAGATCGCATTTGATTGAGCGATCGGTCTGAAGTCTTCCACTCTTGTCGGGTGGTCTTTTTTTGGAAGCAAGAACAGCATTGCACTGTTAACCTTCTCAAAACCAATGTTCCCTTCTTTGAACTCTTCTAGCACCTCTATGATCTCATCTTTCAGCAGGTCCCAAAACTCTTTGTAAAAGAAGATTGGAAAACCTTATGCCCGAGTGCCTCGTCCGTATTCAACCCACAAACTGCCTTCTTCACCTCGACCTTCGAGAAGGGTGCCACCAGATCCTCAATTTGCTCCAACGACAAAGAATTCATGCCCCTCCCCAGCCAACCCCACACATCCCCTTGCTTTCTCTACGTCTCCACAAAATGCTCTCTCAGTACACGGCCAATTTATGCATCCCCATAAAGCATCCCCCCCCCAACCTCTAGATCGTAAATATGGTTCCTCCTCCTTCTGCCAGACTCCATGATGTGAAAGAATTTGGTATTATCGCCCCCTTCTCGTAATCATTCTTCCTGGACTTTTGCTTACGTTTCACCTCCTCTTTTCGATCCTCCAGCATGATCTCCTCCAAAAGACTTGATATCACCGCTACCTCTTCCTGGTTCAGCTCACTCAGATCATCAAGACCATCCAGACGAACCACTTCCTCCAGCGCCTTGCCCCTCTTCTCCCTTCTTTTCAATCTCAACTCCCTCATAAACCCCTGCAAGAAGGATTTAAGCCGCACCAACTTAGTAGTCAAACGACTAACCGTTGAACCCTCCGAACTCCACTCCCTCCACAGACCCACCATCTCATTGAGCCATCCTCTAACAGCCAAGAACACTCGAAGCAAAAGAAAAACATGCCTCTTCCTTCCTCATATGAAGACCAGAGGATAGGCGTGTGATCTGAATGAGCCCGCGGGAGTGCCCAAGCCCGTGATAGTGGAATCTTTCCACCCCCTCAATGGAAAGAAGGAACATGTCCAATCTCGACCTTGATCTTGCATTGCGCCAAGTATAGTCACATCCGGTTGCATCTATAATTGAAAGTACCAAAGAATGCGATATCTCCAAGAACTCGACAGATCATGCATCCCTTCCTCTCCCCCCCCCTCCCGTGTGCAGTCAACCGACAGTAACGTATGGTTGAGATCTCCCCCCACAAGACACAACTTATCGACAAGGTTGGAGCTCATCTGTTCCAAGTCTGTCGCTAAAGAACCCCTCTCACTGTAGTGGGCCCGTAGACATTTGTCACCGTAAAAGAGAAACCATCTGCATGACGCCTAAGACTAACTCAGAGCGAAAAGGTGGACCTACATTTCGCTACCGCCTCAAATTCCTCCTTCCATCCGTGATTAGCCATCTTGTAGCTCCATGGGCCTCCACCTCTGCGACCTCAAAAATCCGCCCAACGCCGAAATCTCGTCCGATCCCTACCACACTACCTGGAAGTTTCGTTTCTTGCAACAAGAAGATATCTGCTTTGGCAACACGAATCAGATTCCCGACCCCTAGGCATTTTTCGGGTCGGCCCAGATCTCTCACGTTCCACAACATTAGCTCCATGTACCACCATTTGAGATCTTCCTAAGCGGTTGTGGTTACACTACCCTCATACATTCGGCAAACCTTCTGTCCAAAAGGCTAAAGTGTCTCGACTTTCCCCAGGGCGACCCGCTGGCCATCGCAGGCTGTGATGACGACACCAGTCGCTTTGCAGCATCCAATTTCTCCGCTTTGTGCCTCCTAGCCGACATCAGCACTTCCCCCCTCTCAAAATAGACATCGAACATGGTCCCTCGGTCGACCACCTGAGAGGGTTCCCCTTCTATCAGTTGCCTTGGAGCTCCCTCATCTAGAGCTAAAGTTGCATGCTCCAACCTCGCCAACTTCCCCGCAAAAGTTGGTGCCACGAGACACCCTTCCGCCAACCCCAGCATACCCACCACCCGGCAATCCTCCTGTCCACGAGCCTGATGGGGAGCCACCTCCCCCTCCATCGAGATCGAAGTCCTCCACCTCCCCATCCTTCTAGGTGTCTTCCCTTCAGGACAGGGTACCCTCGGAGTGCCACCTCCCTTCCCGGTGGATCAATCCCCATGTTCTGTTCTCGGAGCTCCTCGTCTATTGGCACATCCGGATCAGTCCCAAGCTCGGGAGCCACAACTTGATTGGAACCGACATCACTATTACCGTCCGCTGGGGAGCCCCAGGCCGCAACCCAAAAAATGTTTCGGGATCCATAGATATCCATCTTTCAAGATCTGGGTCCAATTTTGGATCCGCCAAACAAATCGCCGCCATCAAGACCCGAGCCATAGGATCCGATCCCTCTACTGGACCCGCATTGGTGTATTCCCCGCCCGCCCTACTAATCTCGCGCATGCTTTGAACAGGGGAGCCCCTTCAACAGACTCGAAGCGAGCAGTCTCCTTCCCTCTGATATCCCCTTTGGAAATTGCAATAGCCCCCGACGATTCAGGTCATCCCCTCCGAAAGGATTTGCCTTCAATGTCACGGGGAAGTCGAGACATCAGTTTCACACCGAAACGATCTGTTGCGACCTTCTGCCTTCCCCCCTCGCCATCCGACGACGTCGCCATGCAACCTTGCACGACCTCCGATCACAATTTGCAGTGTCTGAAAATAGGGGACTCCGCTTCACCAAGAAAGAAGCAAGAACCGATGGTGGCCAATTCGGCCTCCAGGAACTCGCTATTAAAGGGCACCTTCCTCCTTCCCAGGCCCAAGGGGTTGAACCCCCGCAAACGGACAACCAGCTTTGCCTCCTTCCCCGACTCGCAGTTATCGGGCACGATCTCAGCCAACGAAGCCACCCCTGCGAGGATCCCCCGCACTAACCCCATCTTTCTCCAGACGACTGGAATGCCACGCACCCGCAGTATGCACAGGAACCGAAACTCCATACAACCGTAAAAGGTGCTTGGAACGCGCCACCGAAGAAGGCCCTTCTTGTTCGCGCACAGCCGCAAAATCTCCCTCGCCTCGTGCTTCGCCAAGCCTCGTGCCATAACTCGCCACGGGCTCAGAATTGCGACATCTCCAGCAAATCTACCCCCTGTAGTTGCTCCCACATCTGAGGTGCCACAGAACAAGGTTCGATAACCTCCTCCTTCGTCGATTAGCACCTCGCCCTCCAGTACTGCCTCCTTTACCGCTCCCACAGGGCACACTCTCACTCTGTGTGCAGCCATGACATCGGAAGCACCTCAACGGTTCCCGACATGAGCTTGCCCAATGTCGGAGTGAACCACATCGGAAACAACCACGGCCAAAAGGGCTCCCCTTTCGGCCATGGCACAGGACATCGATTGGAGGCTTCCACGCTGGTTGTCATGCGCTTGTTGGACTCTTTGTCGTGCGCTGCTTCGAACTGACAAGCACCCAAGGTGCTCCTCCGCCACCGCCACTGCACTCTTCCCTCTCGTCACTCATCCTGATTGTTCAATAGTGTGTGTGTGTGTGTGTATCCCCAGTGACAGCCAAGAATGGTATTGTTATAGATATAAAGAATGCACTAGTCCATTGATCTTTATACCAATAGATAATTCTAAAGAATGATACTATTATCAAACTGATGAATTTACATCCGCATCAAAAACATGCTAAACTGGAAATGGCAGAAGTCTAATAAAAAGCTAACCTTATAGTTTCCTTTTGGTTACCATCTTCGTCAAGCATGACCAGTTTAGGTGGAGAAGAATAAGCATATTTCACTGTTAGGGCTGGAAATAGGTCTTTCTCTTCCTCAATGAAACCCACAAGCTCAGGATAAAAGACAAGTTTCCTCATGCAGACCTCTAAAATTGCACCAGCATATGTGATCTGCAATAGAGAAGTAACATTACAACAACCCCTCCATGTACTTGAAAACGTACAACCTTGTAATGAAAGTGATGCCCAGATCACATAAATGTCAATGTCTTCTCAAGGATTGTTTTGGAACTCGCCCTAAAATTTGCTGAATATGTTCTGTACTAAAATTGTAACTTTGACATGCCACACTGATTATGAGGAATAATATAACTAAAAAACCACAATGTGCTTAAGGGGAACTATACCAATCCTACAAACAAAGATTTATTTCCGAATAAACTACATTTTTTATATTCAAATTGGGTCAAAAAATGAAGTTGTTTACAAACAAGTCTATTGGATATAGAGTAAAGGTCAATCAGAAACATTTTTCTAAATGGATCCATTTCATGTTCCACACTAAATTTAATCATGATCAGTTAACATCGAAAGAAATTTTTGGATTTAGATTAAAATCCAATCAGATATAATTTGCTAAATAGGTCCATTTAGCATCCGATAATAACTTTATATACGATCATTAACATCGAAAGAAATTCAATTGCTATGACCTAAATACCCCTATAAGTAATAGGTTCCCTCTCAGAAAGATTTTTATCTAACCATAACTTTTTGCCCCGCCACCCAACTACAAAAACTATTGGCACAATCTACGAGGCATTCATCCACAAGTGGCCATTGCAACTACTCCTCTCCCAAAAATTCTCAAAACCCCGTGGTAATAGACCCTTAATGATGTGGTTCAGAAAAAACGGAGTGTGAGAGAGGAGAGGCTTGATGTGACGAGATTTGCAGGTTGAGAGGGGAACAGGGATGAGGAGTTGAACCTTGGGGGGGAAAAGGGGGGTGATAAAGCTTGAAGCACTCTCCAAAACCAATAATCAAATCATAACTTGTCCCAAGATGCGATGGTGGGGATTTAAATTAGTATATTATTGCCCTTTATATAGGAACGGGTGGGTTATAAAAATAAATAAAGCAAACTATAAATTAACCACTTAGAGACCCCTTCTTTACTCCTAAAATATTTCCAACCGACTTATCTATCAAAACTATTGATATTCTAATCACATCTCAATTTATTTAAAAAAAATTCGTGACCAACTTAAAATAATTAATTATGAAGGAACACCCTAACTTATTCAAAAGATCAATACATGCTTGCATCAATTCTGTGTTGCTTTGAAACTCATCTCCTGATGAGTTGCTCCATCATCGGGGCTGGCAATATAGATGCAATATTTCTACCCCTTCACTTAAACATTTTCTAGCACCCCCAACTTTCAACCTATGGTTAAGTACTTCTGAGTGAAGGATATGTCCACAACTTTTCCTTGAAAACCATATTCCCTAATTTCATCGAAAAAGAATCTCCCTATATAGAAATATGCCATCTGAGTGAAGGATATGTCCACAACTTTTCCTTGAAAACCATATTCCCTAATTTCATCGAAAAAGAATCTCCCTATATAGAAATATGCCATCGATGTTAGGATTTTCTCTTCCATGTCCCAACATTGACAGCGGCGGGAGAGTAGAGAAGCAGGTGGCTCCATTCCTTCAAGCGATGCTTGTGATACTTGCAGCAAGGTCGATAGTTGTGGCATTCATGGGGTAGGCGACAGTTGCATCACTTGTGAAGAGGGTGACAATGTTGATATTCGAAGATGCTATGGTGACAAAATGAGATAAAATCCCATGTGGGATAAGGTCATCTGCACCTGAGGCCTCTTCCTAGTAGATGGTGGTGCCCTTGACGAGAGGGTAACAGTAATGGCATTCATAGTTCCTCTCGTCGCCTATGGTTTTATACAATGAATTTTGGATCGTGGACATATGTGTTGCAGGATTCAAGAGTCACCAACTTGGCATTTGGCAGAAGTGAAACAGTGACAATAGAGTTTGGAAAACAGCAGTGGAAGCTTGTGACGATGGTGTTGTGACAGGAAGCCAATAGCGGCTAGGACCATCAAGCGAGGTAGTAACTCTGAATGTCAAACATTGGGGAAAGATGTGGTGGTTCCTTGAGGAACCATTGGCAATGGCAATGGCACACTTCAGCAGCACGCTTCGAGGATCAAGTAGGGATGGCAACTCCTTGGGGTGATCTTCAAGATGGGTATCGTCCGTGAGAGCGTGAAGTGGAGCGTCAACCACAACAGAAGTCACCACAGAAGGTTCCAAGTGTTGTGGACAACTTGTAAACATGTCTCGAGCGATGATTTCATCTCCAACCTCCTACTCACATGTGGTAAATGGAGGTGGTTGAAACCACTTCCTTTAATTGCGCCTTCGGAGAATAAAACCACTGTGATGGGCCTCATTCACCTCCATTCCACTTCCAAGTGGATCCCCTTCACTTCGGCTATAATTCTAACCCCTATATGTGATTCAATGCTTCATTGAGCGGAGGTTCAAAACCCTCTCCGATCTCGAACTTGGCTTTCATCGAACATAGGTTGACTCACTCCACCAGTCATCCTTGCTCCTTCTCCAGGTATTCATCTCCTTCGCCATCACTCCAACAACCTTCCCCAACCTTCACAGAGGCCAGAGGACAAATGAGGAGGAGCCACACCTTCGCCGAGCCCGACTTTGTCACCACCGTCTACAAAGGAGCAAAGCAAGAGAAGTACAGTTACCATTGGATCATGTCACTCCAATATGATCATACGGTCTAGAGGAGCCTCGACCTGCCTCTTCAAGCCTGCAGGCTCGATGGATCTGTGTCTCGCCCGAAGCTCCTGCAGCATCCACATGGCAAGAGCCTGAGAAAGGCCCAAGCCTCCCGCCGAAGAAACCTCACGTGCCTTGCGTGCGCCGCACAGGGATATTTGTGCCTGAGCACCGCCAACTCCTCTGATTTGCAGATAACCCCATGTGCACCTAGAATTTCATTTATAAACCCCTCCGGGTTTCTTTATTTGCATTCCAAATCATTTTGGATTTATTTGTAATGATTTCAGCAGTTTTAAATTATGTTTTCTTTGCATTTATGCCCCTGGATTGAAGGATTGATTACTAGAGCATATGAACTCCAAATTTAACAAAATTGATCGTGTTGGATTGATGATTTTATGTTCTATTTGTTTATACTATGTATGTTCTGTTTAGAAGTATAATTGATCATCTTACATAACAAAACCCTTGTTACTTATATTCCCCTTTTTAAGTAAATCGATCTTTAAGTGAGTTTAATATTTTCAAATTAAATTAACATTAAGGAGCATTTCATGTAATGTGTATATTTGTGTTGTGTTGTTTTATCATTCCATTTCCTTTGTAACATTTATTTAACTTGCATGTCAAAAAGACTAAAACAATATCATGCATTCATTGGTTTTGACCTAGATCACCAGATAACTTAGCCTAAGAATTTGAACCCAGGTTAGATATCCTAAGTAGCTCATGTCCTTGTGTTCGACCTTAGGTTTATCCAAGTATAAATAAACCATGACCTCTTCACTGAGATATTTAACGTGGTTCTGATCGATTCTTAATTGGCTCGTCTTACAACGATGTGATATTAACTTCGCCAATTGATGGTTCAGCAGATTCACCCCGAGCCTACTAGCAGAGCCTTCAACCTTGGAGGATCCGCGCTTGGAGCGAAGCAACCGTTGAACGTGTCCCGAACTGAAGTCGTGACCAGCAAGAGCCACATGCCCTATGCGTATGACTCCTGAAGAAACTGCTGATAAGCCCCGCCATGATCTCTCATTTACATTTATATCCCTATTCGTGAACATTTGCAAGTCAAGCCATTCCGGGTTATGTTTTTTGTATTTTAATCCAATTTGGACTTTTATGTGATGCCTTGTTAGATTTTAATTATGTTTTATATAACCTTATGTATGATTAGTATCTTTTGCATAAGAAGTCCAAAATTAATGAAATTGGTCTCTATGGAAATCTATGTATATGCTCTATTAACCATGATTTGTAAGTTCTAGCGCGATGCATAATAAATCAATGATTAATAGAGCACAAGTACAGATTATTGTTCCTCATTTAATTTGCATCCTAATAAATCTTGCTCCATAACTCATTAATAAATAGGCAAATAGAACCTAGTGATTTGTACTTCATGTTTAATTGACCTTCGAACTGATTTGAAGCACATCCATCTCCAATTAAATATGAGTGCATGGTTATCTTTGTAGGTACATAGATGCTCTGATATGCATTTTTTATTAATCTTTCATATAGCATCTACTTAGTATATTAAATGAAAAATCAAGTCTTATAGTATTATAGACCATTTCATTTGAGGTTGATTTTGAATTCAGCAACTAATTGAGTGATTATGCGAATTGTTTTGTAATCATTATGTTGCACTTCATTTCATTTTGTAGCATTGTATTAACTTGCATATAAATACTAAAAAATATCATGCATTCAGTTGTCTTAAATTAAATTACATTAGATAAACTAACCTATGTATTTAAAACCCTATTTAGATAACTTAATAGCTCGTGTCCTTATGTTCGACCATGGACTTATCTATATATAAATAAACCACGCTCCCTTCATGGAGATTGTTTACTGTAGTCATAATCGATTCATAATTGGCTCGTCCGGCGATGATACGATTTTAACCTAGCCAATTAGCGATTCATCAGATGGCGTCGTTACCAGGGACTTTATTAGATTATCTATTTAGGTTTAAATATTTAGTTAAGTAATTTTTAGTATAATTTGGTTAAGTTTGTGTTTTGTTAACTTTTTTAGTTTGTTAATTTTGTTGTTGATTCTATGTTGTGTTCGGCATTACTAGATATATCTCTCTCTCTCTCGTAGATTTAACCATCTAAGTTGCACGTGCAGGATTTGTGAAGGCAAGGAAGATTAAGGTGACGCATAGGCGAGGAGTTTAGAACATCTCGTTGAACAACGACATCCAGCTAATTAAGAAGATAGCTAGCTAGTGCAGATTTTGTCATTAATTGTGTAATTAATTGTAATAATTAATTAGTTTATTTCTAGCAGCTCCCGACTGAGAACTCACGAGTGTAAAAACGAAGATATTAACTTTATTGTCATTCATTGTGATGTGTCGAGACATGTTTCACTCTTGACAAAAGAGTGGGGCTCGACTTGAGTTGTGAAGTTAGGGACAGACACATGGCTCTTAGAGCTAATCTTAGGTCAAATTTGTGTGTGCCCTCGTAACTTAGACCACACAATCTCATAAGATTCACTAATATAGGCACCTTAGATTTTTGATTAGCACCAAATTAACTCAAATTCTTCCCGCTAAAAGAACTCCTGCTTAGGAGCGATTTTCCATCGACATGCATGCATTTATTATAGTTGTTGAAGTATGTAATATAGTTACCCACTCATGTTTATTCACACATCTATTACATGTGGGACTCTGATATGTTTGTGGGGCTATATAAGAAGCCTGCACCCCATGTACTCCTTGAGAAACATAAATACAAGATCTAACCCTTTGATGCCTTCGTCCGTTTTTCATTCCGCTCCCTCACGGAGTAGTGTTCCATGTAAAACAAGATGTTTATTTTTATTTATGTTTTTGATTATCGCTTCGCTTCTACATTTATTTATTTCATCATGGTACAGTTCGATCATATGATTCGATTTTGAGATTCCTTTTAAATATTTATATTTGATGATCGTTACTATTAGAGATTTGTTCATGTTCACGATTTTTTAAGTTTGAGGGAGCATCTAGGGTTCCATCAGGAACCCTAATTTTGTAGGGCAGCACGGTGACAAACAACTAGGGCTTCAACGGCCCTATACTCCAAGTCGTGGATCAAGATCTCGATTCCCGACATGATTCCCTACCCGCGGCGAGCCATTATGCAATAAATGTAATTGCAGATATCATTCCCTAATCTGAAATGAAGATTAACTAATTTGCGTAATAGGTCCCTTAGTATAATTAGGGTTAAGTACCATGGCCATCTTAATGATCATATAGTTGTTGATTCAATTGTTGAGTCATAGAGGTTGGTGCTCGGATGAACATCTAAAGAGTTAGATGGAGAACTCATCAAGCATCGTTAAATGATTATTAAGAGAGGATCTCCATCCTGAGAAGGAGATTGCAATCCTTTCTCTAAAGGTTGATATCTGGCCGACCTCTTAATGCAGGTCCTCTGTATAGGAATAGAGATCCGGAGGTGTCAAATTAGTTAGGTCAAAGAGTTGACTTAACGAGATCGAGATATCAAAGTCCTATGTCGTATGATATCACGATATAGGCACGCATCCTCTGACCAGAGACAGATGTGTTACTATATGTTTGAGTATGTACATTCGGCAGACCAATAGGTTGATGACCTAAGGTCTATACATTGGCACGCTGGTGTGCACATGTTCATTTACTGAACCGGAAGACATGAGCTCACTCATGAGATGCTGGGAAGGATCAAATTCCGTGCACAGTCGTCTCGCTTTGAAAGTTTGGCTGAATTTGTAGGTTTGATATATGCTTTTGGAAAGAATATGATCAACACATGGGTATGATATATGCTTTTGGAAAGTATATGATCGGTAACAACTCCTAATAATCAAATGAGAAACTTAATGATAAAACCCTGAAGTAGACGGTGAAAAAGAGATCTAATACTTCGGGTTTATTCTTGGTCTTCCAATATGCAGGATGTACAGGTATTAGGAAAACATGAGGGTGATGTGACCATAAACGATTGTATAACCATGAGCTTCCATTCTAGGGAGTAATGAAACGGTTCTGGACTTTACTGACTCCTCTTATTAGAGAAGTAATATGATCTTGGTCCAAATGTTGGACAGTGATCTGAATGTGATTCAGATGCAATGAGAAGATTAGATTTACGATCTTGATTTAATCAAGCATCTATGAGAGGTCCGCAAGATCTGGATTTCGGATGTGATCCCAGTATCCAAGTCACTATATGTGGAACAATACAATCGCCATGTCATTATCTCCAAATATCCACGGAGAAAGCGCATTATACCTAAAAGAGATCATGTATATTTTCATTGTTGATATTATATATCCGAGCATTGAGAAAATTGATAACTAAATGTGATTTGATTATCATGAATAATATGAATTTGATTCATATTATAAAAGAGTTATCTGAGATAACTAAAGGTGATTTAATTATAAAAGATGTGAATAATATGAATGTGATTCATATTATTTGGGCACATGAGAATAGAAATCCAAGATGATTAAATGTGATTTAATTATCATGGATATAAATAATGTGGATAGTATTAACATATTAGAGAGAGCTTATTGTGATTTATATTGGTTAATTAATTATTGTTGTGAATTAGAATCACATTGGATGATTAATTGAAAATATAATTTACATTTTATTTTGGGATGTGAATGTGATTCGAATTTTTGAAATGACATGACTACAATGTTTACAAGATAATTATGAATTATTTTTGTGAGATAATATTGGAGATATCATGAAATAATGAGATCTCATGAGATAATGAGATCTCATGAGATGATGAGGTGGACGTCCCTCCTTTTAAGGGATAAGACAATCTCTTCCATCATTATCTTCAAGATTATATGATTTAATATTGAAATTAATTTAAATTGATTTATCTATATATATTAATTTAAATTAAATCAATTGTTGTTGTGTTTTTAACAAGATAAATCATGTCCATTGGATTCAACACAAATCAATCTCATCCATTGATTTGCCATTTGTCCATGGATTGTGATCTATGGATCCCAAAATACTATATAAGAAGAGGCACCACTTGCTCTTCAAGTTGCATCATCAACAAGTGCTCTCTCTCTTTCTCCCATTCTTTACATACCAAGTCTCTCTCTATCCCTCTCATTGTGGCTGTCCACCATGGAGTCCTTGAGAGAGTCATCATCGTCGCAGCATCGTCGTTCTGCTGCTGCATTGCTTGCTCGTGGATCTTCGTCTCCCTCGGTGTGCTTCACTCGTAAAGAAGACGTCGGATCTCGTGTGACAAGATCAAGAGATTCGTCGCTTGGATCATCAACATGGATTGCGAGGAGCACGCGTCTCATAAACGCGCTCGCAAGCGTCTCCTCCGTTGGATCGGACTTGAGATAGGAAGTCTCTTCGTTTAGAGACTCGATTGCAACTACGCTTCAAGAGGTAACCCTAATGCTTGTTTATGGTTTAGATGAAACGATTCGAGGAGTGTTCTTGTATCATGCGATTTCATCGAATTAAAAAATTTTAAATTCCACTGCCTGAGCAACTAATGCGACTAGTCGCTCCCGATTGCATTCAATGCGATCCTTACGCTTCCGTGATGCGCTTAAAGATCTTCCCATATCCATCATCATGGCCCTGTCCCGAGCACCTCCTCGCAGATCTACTAGAAGTTATGGCAGTAATGGGATCCCATGTTGGGAACCCTATAGTCGATGGAAGAGCCTTCCCCCTCTCTTCTCATTTCCAATGGGGACATGTTGAGAAGCTTTGGGCCCATGTTGGGCTCCAACAAAAAATAAGAGGGAGAGGTGTGTCATTTCGGCTTTATTCAAGAGAGAAAAAGCCCAGTATTGTACCTTTTTTTGGAGGCAGCGAAAAAAAGAGAGCACAATAAAAATAAAATGGTTGTTATGCATTATCAAAAAAAAGGATGAAGGGGCCCACAGAAAAAAAGGTCCCAAGAGAGAAAAAAAAGGTTTACAAAAAGAAGGTGTTGTTAAAAAAAGGAAGGGATTGCTATAAAAAAACAAAGATAGCTTGTACAAAAGAGAGAGAGAAGCAAAAAAAGAAATAAAAAGCTTGCATGTTTTGTTTATCCCAACTTGATCATCCATGCTCTTTATTCAATCAAGTATGGGAGAAAGGGGGAGTCAGGGATGGAACATATTCTTCAGGACTTCTACTGTTCGTCCATAACTGACAAACCGACACTCCAAACTTCTACTGCTATCAGTCGTCTTCATCGAGCATCGACTACTTTGTTAGGATGTATCTATCCTCAACTTCTACTATGTGTTGGACTTTCTTCTTCTACTGTAAGTCTGTAACTCTTCTCCAGGCACGATAGAGGTACGTCACGGTGACCTAGTATCGCAGCGACTACTACAAGCACGACAGGGATATGTTCCGGTGACCTGAGTACTGCAGACCCTTATTGCACGAGGTCTTCTACCAGCAACGAGCATATATTCTTTTCAAATCTATCGAGTGAAGATGAGTCCTGTACTTTTTTTTGTTGCAAGCTGCAGCTTTCTCAGCTCTAGTTTGAGAGCGACTATTGAAATATGTAATAGAGGGATAATTAGATCCTGGTGGGACTCTGATCTACTTATGGGTTATATAAGAAGCTCCACACCCCATGAACTCCTTGAGAAAGTTAAATAAAAGATCCGGCCCTTTGAGGTATTCTCCCGTGGTTTCATCCCGCTCCTTCACGGAGTAGGGTTCCATGTAAAACAAGATGTTTATGTTTGATTTATGTCTTTGATTATCGATTCGCTTTCACGTTTATTTATATCAACAACAACATTTAAATTCAATCTTGCATCCACATGTAGAATGTTGGGAAGGTATGTGTCTCTTTACTCAAGCATTCATCATTATTTTTCGCATGCATTCCGTTTTCCAATTCCTTGTTCTAGGTTTGAAACTTAAGTTTCAAAAGGACAAGGGACTGAGTTAGGTGATGGTTTGATGATAGCACATTATTAATTAAGTAATAACCAGCATATAATTGGGATTGATAAGCAAGTTGATCAAATAACTTGGAATAAAACGAACATTGTCTTATGGAAGATTAATCCCCTCATTGCTCACAGGTACTAAACTCCAGACACAGTAGATGAGGACACATCCCAAAGGATAGAGCCCAAGTCCCTGGACTTGCATCATAAGTCTCCATTTCTGACTCTTGCGGATTTGGGAACTGCAAGTGCTTACCTCTGACTTTAGCAAGATGTTTTGGTTGTGTAAGTCTACTAGTATCTTTAAGGGTGTGATATTCAACCTGACAGCCAGGGAAGATCATCCTTCTACTCGAGAGCTAGCAGGAGCACCTCTGGGCATCAGGTGACTCAGTCTGAGTAACATATCTTATCACCAATGAAACTGACAAGATAAATCGATCAAAATCTAACGACCTTCATGTGTAAAGTTAGTGAAATTATGGGGTTTCTATTGTGTTTGTTTTGTATGTGAGTCTATTCCTGCATATTCCACGTGTCTTCACGTAAGACCTCATCTACTTGATTCAAATTCGAAAGGTTTTAAAAACCGGACCGAACATTGAACCAGTCAGTTTTTGGTTTGGTCCAACCGGATCGGACTGATGATGATGTCAGCATGACATCATCATTCCTATCGACTCGAAAAAATGTGATCGGGCTTATTTACTGGTCAGACCATTCGAACTGGTTTTTTGAACCGATAAAACCGAATACATATATGCAAGTATGTATTTATGTATCAATGAAATAATCATTTAAAATGTCAAATCATTCAATAGAAAAACACGATTTCCTATTTCGAGTAAAACTATGCAAAAGTTAGCCACATTTTCTAGAAGTATATATGAATATAACATTGTAATCATTGATTTATAGTTGCTTGTAGAAAATTACTCGAAGAAAGTATTGACACAACATATATTCCAAAAAAGAAAGGGAAATAACATATATCCCAGAAGTTAAGAAAGGCATAAGTGATAAAAAAATCCATTATTTTATTATTTAAACCTTTATTTTTTGAAAATTTACCAAAGCATTAAAGCTAGGTCAATCCAGATCAAACCACTCCAATCATCCGGGTCAACCCAGTCCGACCACCGGTCGGACCCGATTTTTTATTTTCTTTTTTTCGAAAATAATTATACAAAACCGGTCGAACCGACCGGGTCAGAGCAGGTTCCCTGTCCAACCAATCCAACCGAACAGTCCGGTCCGATTTTTTAAACCATGTAAATTCATGCTATATTTCGTATCCTCTTGAAATCGAAGATGAGTAATTGGAGGGATGTTTTTTCGGACTTCGGGAACTTGTCATTGACCCATCCAAATGCTATGCCTTCTGAGGTCCACAATACTCCACTTCTTGGCCCCCCTTGGACTCATAATGACTATCTTCTTGAGTCCAGGTTCACTTTTTTTAGGGGATGATCACATACCAACCAATCCCTTTCTCTTTTCCCTTCTCACTGAGGATGACCTTCGCCTCGGTGAGCTCGATTTAATTTCAACCTCTTCTAACCTAAATCATTTCCTGATGAAGGTGACACAGAAGATTCATTTGTCATGATGCCTCCTAAGAAACAACCTGAGGATGAGGATTATGATGACCCTTGCAGCAGATATTAGCTAGGATGGCCACCACAGAATAGCGAAATGTTCTTGTTAAAGCACAGATGGGCCAGTTGAATGTGGGGGTTGACGCCCCGATGTACACATCATATAACCCCGGAAATTATCAGAATTTAAATTGGTTGAGTCTACCTACACCAGATGTGGAATATGAACCGAAGCGTCATTTCCTCACTTAGTTGCCGAAGTACAACAGGAATGCCAACGAGGAACCTTATTTATTCCTTAGGGACTTTGAGCTAATCTAAGATAACTTTAGGCATCCTAGGGTTAGCCAAGACTACATTAGGCTCAAAGCCCTTCCTTTTCCCTTGGGAGATAATGCAGATTACTATCTAAAGAACTTAGGGGTAGTTGTAACAATCTACAATCAGTTCAAGGATCTATTCTTGAAGATCTATCTTTTGAGTAGAACTAATCAGATGAGAACTCGCATCACGAGCTTCACCCAGTTGTCAAACGAACCATTTTGTGATACTTGGGAGTGGTTCATGGAGTTGATTCAGAAATGTCCTTGTCATGGTATGGAGAACACCATCCTGGTTCAGGCCTTATTAAGTGCTCTCACCGTTGAGATGCAGGGCTTAGTGAGTGCTTGCCTTTGTAAGGGATTGGATACTATCTGAAAAGTATTCGAGAAGATGGTTGATACAAATCGCTCCATTAATCTTCTACCTCTAGCCTTGTACAATTGGTTGAACTTAGGGACTCTCAGAAACTCACGCACCCTACTTCAGTTCGCGGATAAATCCACCAAGAGGGCTGAGGTAGAGGTCAAGAACATTGTTATTTCAATTGCGGGACAAGAGTATATGGTGGACTTTACGGTCTTTGACATGGAAATCACCAATCATTGGAGAGAGCCCTAGATAATTCTAAGGTGCCATTTCCTTAGGACTATCGGAGCCTCATTTGATTACCAACCTGAGATGATGAAGTTCTAGTCTCCATGCGGAGAAAGGGAACTCCATATGCAACAAACAAAGTTCAAGAGACCTGATTCAGAATCCAACAAAGACTACTCTTCTTTTGAGGTAGAATGCAGAGTAATAGGCACAGCTAGGACATAGAAACATACGCCAGTAGTTCTTAGCGAGACTCTCTCATATAGAACGGATAGTGTTCATGAAGCAGTTTGCCAAGTATTGCCGAGCTTCTCGATATATGCATCCCCCTACTCCCTTGATGACACAGAAGTATCTCTTGACTTGTCGGTTTCTTCTTTCGTGGAACGATCAAGGGTGGTAGATGATGTTGAGTCCGACGCGGCTTTAGCTAACTTACCGAGGATCTTTGGCGATCAGACTCAAGACCCGGCATAGTTTGCGGCAAGCACAGCACAGCCAGACCACTTTCATGCAGCATGGAACTAGATTCAGATATGGTAAAGCCTAATTTGTTATATGATATATCCTTACCAGAGCTAAAGCCATTACCACTTACACTTAATGGGGAACAAAATCCAAGTATTAAATTCGTGTTTAAACAATTTAAACAGTGCCGAATTTACTTACTAAACAGATCTGCGAAATCAAATGCGGTAAAAACTTTCGCGACCTCAACGAACCCAAGTCGTCCTCGGTTTTTCGAATCATATTCGAAACCGTCGACCTAAGGCTCTGATACCACTTGAAGGATGTGGAAATTATCCTCAAGCGCATCACGGAAGCGTGATCGTAGTATCGGATACGACGAAGAACGACTAGTCGTACTAGTTGTTCGGTGCAGCGGAATTTAAAATTTTATTTGATGAAACCACATGATCCGAGAACCATTCTCAGATCGTTTCATCTATAACCACAACAAGTATAATGCAATACCTCTTGAAGCGTGGTTGATCAAGTCTCTAAAGAAAGAGACCTCATGTCTCAAGTCCGATCGTCGGCGAGACCGATTGCGAGCGCGGGGATGAACCGCGTTGTCCTCGCAATCCAAGAAGATGATCCAAGCATAGTTGCTCCTGATCTCGTCGCATGAGATCAAACGTCTCCTTCGTGAGAGGAATTCTCTAAGAAGACGGAGAACCGAAGAACGTCGAAGCGGCGGCGCGGTGGCGAAGGCGACGACGGTTCTCTCCTCTAGGGCATGGTGGACGGCCACCAACAAGAGAGGGAGAGAGGGCTGGCGTGTATGAAGAAATGAGGGAGAGAGAGAGCTCCAATATTACAAGTAATTAGAGAGCATAGTATGCCTCTCTATTTATAGGGTTTTGGGATCCATGGATCTCAATCCATGGGACACATAAAATCAATGGGTGAGATTGATTTGTGTCAATCCAATGGCCAAGATTGTTGTTGTCAAAAGCAACAAATTTAGGTCAAAATATATTTGATAAAATCAAATATAATTTATTCCTAAATCAACCCAACAAATAAGGAGAGAATACACATGGAGATCAAATCTCCATGTGCAATTAAGAGGGGACGGCCACCCATTCCATATAGGAATTGGGTGCCGCCCACTTGTTTCCCAATGGAGAGCAATCTCATGGATTTCCATGAGATTGCATATCTCCTTGGATTTCTCTCCTATTAATTTGCAACAAATTTATTGGGTTTTATTCTTCAAAAATAATTCACAATTATCTTTGAGAATATTGCATTCTTGCCATGGAAAAAATTGTGAATCATATTCACAACCCAAAACAACATATAATTCATATTGTTAATTAATTACACATTGTGTATCCAATACAAATAATAATTAATCAACACATATAAATTATAATTAGCTCTCTCTAATACATTATAAATCACATTTATAATATATTATGAATAATTGGATATTTCTATCCACATTATTCTTATCCACATTAATTAAATCACATTTAATTAAATTGGATAATTTCTTCACACATCAAGATGATTAAATCACATTTAATCATTATTTCTTCATTACTTAGATCTTATGGAATTATTCTTGAACCCTTCAACAATAATGCAATCTCTCCGCAAATACTTGGAGATAAGGACAGGGCGATTGTATTGTTCCACGTATAGTGACATGGATATTGAGATCATATCTCAAATCCGGATCGCGGGCCTCTCATAGATGCTTGATTAAATCAAGACCGTAAATCTAATCTTCTTATTGTATCTGAATCACATTCAGATCAATGTCCAACACTTGGACCAAGATCAGATCACTTCTCTACTGAGAGGAGTCACTAAAATCCAGACCCGTTTCATCACTCCCTAGGAATGGAAGCGTCATGGTTATACAATCGTTTATGATCAAATCACCCTCAGGTATTCCCAATACCTGTACATCCTGCATACTGGAAGACTCAGACTAAACCCGAAGTATCGGATCAACTTTATACTGTCTACTTCATGGTTTTATCAGTAAGTTTCTCATTCGATCATTGGGAGTTGGTATCGATCATACACTTTCCAAAAGTGTATATCATACCTAGGTCTTGATCATATACTAAAAGTATATATCAAACCTACAAATTCAGTCAAGCTTCCAAAGCGAGACGACCATGCGCATGGAATTTGATTCATCCCAATATCTCATGAGTGAGCTCATGTCTTCCGGTTCAGTAACTGAACCTGTATGATCCCTTTGAGAGATCGTATTACTCATATGCCCTTATATGCACACCAGCGCGCCGGTGTATAGACCTTGATTAGGTCATCAACCTATTGGTCTGCCAAATGTACACACTCAGACATATAGTAACACATCTGTCTCCGGTCAGAGGATGCGTGCCTATATCATGACAGCATACGATATAGGACTTTGGTTATCTCGATCTCGTTAAGTCAACTCTTTGACCTAACTAATCTGACACCTCCGAATCTCTATTCCTATGCAGAGGACCTGCATCAAGAGGTCGGTCAGATATCAGCCTAAAGAGATAAGGATTGCCATCTCCTACTCAGGCTGGAGATCATCTCTTAACAATCATTTGATGGTGCTTGATGAGTCCTCAATCTAACCCTTTAGATATTCATCCAAGCACCAGCCTCTATGATTCAATAGTTGAATCAACAGCTGTATGATTATTAAGATGGCCATGGTACATAACCCTAATTGTACTAAGGGACCTATTATGCAAATTAATTATTCTTCATTTCAGATCAGGGAATGATATTTTGCAATAACATTTATTGCATAATGGCTCGCCGTGGGCTCGCATTTCCAACAGAGCCTCACTTTTTGAGCTCCGGTCAATTGAACCTCTAGGCATCTCTGACCTGTCAGAGACTGCGACTTGCCATATTCTCCTCTTTATCCAACTCGATCGATTACTCTTCTTTCTTCGATAAATCACGTGATAGGATTTATCCTAAACTCTAGGTCAATAAGGCCCATCCACTCTATCAATAAATAAAGCTCCTTGCCTTCCTCTTCAATTTCGATACCTCTTCCTACTTCATAACCTCAAAGGAACATCGGGTTTGAGTCTTGGGTGATAGCTGAGCCTCTCAAACCTGTTGGCATGGAGAAGGAGAGATCGGAGGCGATCCACCATCGTCGAGTTTCACAGCTCCAACGAGGGTTTCCTGCTCCTGTTTTACGTAGGTATGAGCTGCAAATTTAGGTCTATTCCGTAGCTTTTAGTTCCAGTAGTGCAATGTAGTTTTCTATTTAATCGCATAGCTTAATTTTGAGTTTTAGATTTGCTGGAGTCTTAAGCTCCAGCTTGAAATCCACCTGTCCCCGACCGTTCGACTCATTTCCACCCCACCTTTGAGCCTCATCATGTTCTCCGCATTTCCTCCATCTACTCACCTCTGATTCGTCAAGGATCAGAGTCCCCGAGCTCAACCTATGTTAGCTCCACTGGAGCGAGATCATCTCCATTAATCCCACGTGCGAAACAGGTTCCTTAGGAGTCAAGGGAGTCTTCCTCGAGCATCTCTTCATTTCTGTGCAGGAATAAGAGCGAATCGGCCTCCGAAGCATCCCTTCGAAGCTCAACAAGGAGCTTCAGGCCCCCTCTGACGAGGCCCGGACTCAACCAAACCCTCCTGCAGATGCGGCAAGGTCCCGGGAAGTAATTGGGACCATCAACGATAAAGGCGGCTGGAGGATGAAGAATACCTTCTTCCCCATTCTTCCAGTTGAACTCATAGTCGTTGAATCATCAGCTCAGCCCAGATCTATTCTGGGCCGTTCATTTCAGCCGAAGAGGTACGCCTCCCCGACCATCAGATCAGACGCGTGGTACACGCAGCACTATCCGATCTGGGTGGGTAAATTTATTAGTAATGCTCCGCACTTTTTGCATTTCTCTTTAGTCCTGTAATTATTAAGTTTAGAAGGTGTTGTAAGAATTGCACAGACCCCTTGGAACATATTGGATAACGTTTTTAGGTCAATGTCATCTTACCTCACATGGCGGCCCACGTGAAGTGGGCAAATTGCAAGGAAGCCCTATCAGGGTCCTTTATTTGTATTTGGTCCTTAAAGTTTGTAATTAAGAGTAAACTTTTGGGATATTTTGCACAGGACACCTCGCACTTAATTTTTATTGCATAAATACCCTCGCCAGAATCGTATTCATTTATTTAGCTTTTTATTTTTATTAAATAGCTCCCGTGCCACAATTATTTTGGGAAAATTATTAAGAATGCTTCAAATATTGCTCATGCATGCTTATTTTTTTATTTAGCATTTACTTGCATTTTCCATTTACTAAAAATCATTTAGGAGCTATTTATTCCCTGTCAAGCTTTAAAAATACAAAAAAAAATTAAAACCTCATCTAAAAATTCCAATATATATCATTACTAGCTATATTAACTCCAGATCAAAAATCACAAAAAAATATGAAAGAAAAACACTAAAATTTGAAAAATCCTCTTAACCTTAGAAATTTTTTCTAAATTCTGAAAATTCCAAAAAAAAATAGTTTTCTCTGTATATTTTTATTTATATTATGTAGCATATATTAGTTTTTGGGGATTTTGACACATTTATTTATTTATTTTAAAAATCAGAACAATCCAACCTATTGTTATATTCCCGATTTTGTTGTATTTCAGACTTTAAAAACACCTAACAATTAGCAAAAAATACATTAAAAATCACAAAAATAGATAAACTTATAAAAACACAAAAACGATTTTATTTTGTAATTTTTAAGTATATATAGCTATATTTATAAATATTAAACCGTATATAGTATATATATACATAATACTACTTATATATACTTATTATTAGTATTATTATATATAAATATTAAATATATTTTAAAACCTTTAAAAAATAAAAATGAATGTACTCGTATATATTTCCTGAATTTCTATATATTTGTTATATATAGATCATATATAGTATTGATAATATCCATATTATTATACGCAGATATATATATACAGATACATATTATATATTTAAAAAGAGAAGGAAACTAAAATTTACAACATATAAAAAGAAAAAATGATAAAATTAAAATCCATAAAAATTAAATATAATTAAAAACCCACCCAAAACTAAAAAAGCTAAAAGTACAAAAATAGTTGTCTATTTTTGTTAATAGTCAATAGTTATTAGCATATTCCCATTGCTCTCTGTGGTTCGACACTCTACACTTACATACTATATACATATTTTGTAGAGTTAAAATAAAAATAAATGTTAACTCACACATTTTGCATTGCATTATCATTATCGTGGGTTAATTGTTTGCTTGATTAGGTTGTTCATGAACTGAGCGCCAAGAGAGGGTTGATACAGCGATAGCCGAATACGACTTGTCGGACATCATTGGCTCCTCCAAGACTGGACAGTAGGCTCCTCTGAATAGTCGATCAACAGGTACGACTTCTGATCGTAACGACAGATCAGCTTCCAAAATAGGGTTTGTCTTCCCCGACGGTGATACCGACAGCTTCAACCTCCTCTCTACCAACACATCACCGGTCACAAGCAAGTTGAGCCGCGAACGTTTCTAACTCACGTCCGCTCCAGTCTTGCAAACCTCTAGGCGCAATCTTTTCCCCTCCAAAAGCATCAAAACTGGTCTCGGAAGTGGTATCACAACTTCGCTTACTACGGTGACCACAACAACTGATTGACCTCGTCTCATCCCACTACACACAATGTCTGAAACCTTGTCAATCGAAGCCAACTTCTCTGCGATCTTTTCGTGCCTTTGATAGATAAAAGGAATTCCCCGAACCCAAATTATTATACTCGATCAACCGCTTAACGCACCGTCACGAAGCAACAGCTTCCTCTAATGCATCTGTCCCTTTGCATCATGACTCAACCTTAGCAGCTTGTACACATCTTGCTCCGATAAGCCCCTCATATAGAACAGAGAGCCCTCGATGTGTGTCACATCCCCGGTAAATGAAGCCTCAATTACCGATCTGATATCCGTCATTGCATCGAAGACACACAAATCCTCCCTTCTTCCAACTCCACCAATGATTCGATCCCCACAAGCAATAGCAACCTTTAAACATGGACGCCAACTCTTCTTGGAAGAGCAAGTATGTCTTCGATGACCAAAACCGCCACGCAAGAAACACTGCACAGGGTCGTGGCAGTCAGCTGCCCGATGACCCACACTGTCGCATCTCAAGCATCTTCCTCAAAGCAACTCCCCCTATGACCCGGCCTGCATGTCTGATTGTCTTCGCCCTGTGTCATGTCGCCTCCTCTCGACAAGCGATCACCCACCCTCCAAATGCCTCTCGACTGTTCTTCCCATCCTCAGGCAATCCCAAAAATTTTAAGGCTTAACCAACAATTAGATTATAATAAATAGTAGCTATCACTCACGCTTCATGGTTACCTCCATGTATGGTGTGGCAGGAGGATCTACAAATGCAGCATTATGGTAGGAGTTGCGAGAGATTAGGCGTAGATTTTCAAAGATGGCTTGACTAGTGGGCGGTGGTTTTAACGTCAAGCTTTATACGAAGGATCGACCGGGTGGGAGAGGCACGCAAGATCCTAAATCTGGTTTTTTTCGAAGGTTGTGGAGGAACTGAATTCGGTGGTTTTGGGCACTGCAAACTGCTGCTACACTTTGAGGAACTCGGATATTGATCATGCATTGATCGCTTCCTCTTGTCCATTGAAGCATTGGAGATGTTTAGTTTGGTAATTGTCATCTCTCTCCTAGATCCCGATCGGACCACACAATGGTGTGCCTTGACTCGTGCAGTAGTAGAGGATTTACTTCATACTTCAGGTTTGACGCTTGAGCGGTGCTGGATGTTGGGGGATGGATTTCGTGACATGGTGCGCACTTTCTGATTGGGGTTGGACGTAGAGGGGTCGGCTATAGCTTGTTTGGTGTTGAAGCTGGCAGCATTGCAGCACAGATTAACAGCTTTCGAGAGGGACTCCCGCAATGAGCAGGAGATGAGGAGAAATCATGTGCGGGATGAGTTTGTGAGACTGGATTTGATGGAAGACATTAGGGATTTGGACGATGAGGAGTTGGCTAATCGTGGAGTTATACAGAAGATCCTTGGGGAGGAGGCCAGGAAAAGAGAATGTGATGGAGGCAGAGGACGAGGCAGAAGTGGTTAAAGGAAGGTGATATTAATACAAGATTCTTTCACTCGATGGCTAACGGTAGGAGGATGGGATATGATCCACTCGATGGAGGTAGAGGAGGAGGTCGTTCGAAGGGACGGGGAGGCAACGAGGGTCGTGATGAGTTATTTCAAGGGAATGAGCGGGCACCTTCCTCACGGTGGTTCGTAGTGGTTGAGGATGAAGCTCTCCCATCTTTCCGACACTGATGTGGTGGGGCTGACAAGACCTTTTACTTTGTCGGATGTTCGAGAGGTGGTCTTTGGCCTGAACCCGTATGGGTGTCTTGGGCCGGATGGACTTTTTGTTTTCTTTTTCAAGGAGGTTTGGGACCTCATTGAAGGGGAGATGATGGCGGTGATGATGGAATTCGTTGAGGGGAACTATGGTTTTGACCAGATCAATTGTTCTTTTATCTTTCTCCTTCCCAAAAAGGATACAGCGATAAAAATTGAAGATTATAAACTGATTGTGCCTCCCAATGCGGTATATCTGATTATGGCTAAGCTATTAGCTAACCGACTTAGGTGGTAGTGAACAAGATCATCTCGCCAGCTCCTTTTTTCTGGAATGCAGCTCATGGACAGTGTGGTTACAGCCTCTGAGATCATGGGGGATTGGTGTCGGCGGAAAATAGGAGTTCTTTGGACTCAAAGGCCTATTATTGTGTCGATTGGCATTTTCTTTGGGCCTCTTTACACATGCACGGATGTTCGAAAAGATGGATTTCATGGATGAAGAGATGTATCACAAGTGCCTTATGTGCAGTCCTGGAGAATGGGCAGCCTGTGGGGGATTGTTTTTAGCCACAACATGGAGTTCGACAAGGTTGTCCGATGGCACCCCTTCTTTTTGTTCTTGTGATTGATGCCTTAATAATCATGGTCAATCGAGTTGTCTCAGGGGATTCTGCAGCAACTACTCACACGGGAGGACCTATCTATACATATCCTTCAGTGTGCAGACAATACAGCTCTCTTTACAACGGATGGTGCTAATAGTTGCAGAGAGTTATCTGTGGTTCCAGACATGTTTGATGCCTTATCTGGTCTAAGGCTTAACATAAATAAGTCGGAGTTTGTCTCTTTTGGGTTGGCAGAAGTAGAGATTGCATTGTGCGCAGGATGATTGTGCTTGCAGCATAAGGATTAACTGATACAGTATCTTGGTATGCCTTTGGTGGCAGGGAGGATGCATGTTGCTGAGTGGCTTCCGGAAGGCACTTTTGAGCAAGTGGGTAGCCCGCATCTGGAGCGATTGTGACCAAGGTTCGAAATCTCGATTTCGATCTCGTTTCGGTCCCCTCCAAAACTGAAATTTCGGTGAAATTTCGGGAAATTTCGACCGTTTCGGTGGAAATGTCGAAAATGACTCAAAAAAGCCATTTTTCGATGATTTTTTTGGAAATTAAGATCTTATGAGTTATTACAACAATAAATAGCTTACAAATACACACTTATATCACACATATTGCTTATATATGCCCATTAGATCGCACATATCGGTCATATCGGTCATATCGGTCAAATCGATGTTAATGTTGATTCTTGACTGATATGTACTAGAAATTAATATCATCCAATCCAAGATCTTAAAACAACATCTTACAAATGCACATTTATATCACATACATCTCTCATCCATGCGCCTTATATCACACCATATCGGTCATATCAAACATATTGTTGAGCAGTCGGATAGATACTGGAAATGGAAATCAAAATAACTAAGTTAACAACACTTAGAAGACATCTTTTGTTCATAAAAATAGAAAAGATTTTTTTATTTAAAAATGTAGATAATGATTAATTAAACAATGTTTTGTTCATAGAAATAACCGTCACAGACAAAGTTCGAATGAATTACAGAATTAATTACATACTTACAATAAAGATGCATCTATTTACGAAGATAAATGACAAACAAATGAATAGAACAAGCTATATCAAATATATAAAAGCTATAGAGTTTTTTCATCTCCACTGCTTAAACCCAAAGGGGAAGAAGCTCCCCAAGTTGAATAATCGATGTATGTACCATCTTGTTTGAACATACCATGTATCCATGAATTTCAACCGAAATGGGTCGAAATGGATCGAAATGTCGAAATATCACCGAAATTTCGGTCGAAATCCAGGAAATTTTGTACTGAGATCCATGAATTTCAATCGAAATGGGTCGAAATGGATCGAAATGTCGAAATATCACCGAAATTTCGGTCGAAATCCGGGAAATCGATATATATAGGAGTTTCGATACCCATGACCTCTCGAAACCGAAATTTCATTCCATGATTGTGACAGTCTGGTCAGCGGTTTGATTTGGTGAATATATGGTCATGGCCTCTCTTCCCCTGGACCCGGAGAATATGGCATTTCACCTTCCTATTTCTAGAGAGGCATATACAATGTGGCGCAGGAGATACGGCCATTTCTGAGACCACTGTTGGGGGATGGATCTGGTTTTCATTTCTTGAGTGAGGGTGGGGAATTGCAAGGGAAGTTTCTGTGGCTGAAAACGCTGACGATTAATCTTGATTGCTCGGTGGCGTAAGCTTGGGATGGGCAATCGTTCTTTCCTCAATTTAGGTCGGAGCTTTCTGACCGACGGTTGGAGGAGCTCTTGGTGTTAATTGAGGAGCTTGAGAGAGTGGTTGGACCCACTGACGGACGTGATTGCTGGACCTGGTGTGATAGATCTTCTTCAGTTGGGAAGGTATATAGGGTCTTGAAGGGCCCTCTCACTTTTGACCCTGGGGGTGTGCGAGGGACTGCAGGCGTATATGGAAGTAGAAGATTCCAACTCAGGTGAAGGTGTTCCTTTGGATTTTCAGGAGAGCTAGATTGTTGACCAAAGACAACTATGCGCGATTCATACTGACATCTGACCCGACATGACTCCCTGTTGCCCGATGAGCGTGGAGGATGCTGACCATCTTTTCTTTGGTTGTGGGAGTTCAACTGAGGCTTGGAATCATTTTGGAAGTCATGCGATCTACACCGGCAGTGTTTCTGGATTTTGGAGCTCCATTGGGAAGATTGGATTGGCACGGATAAGGAGAGATCATGGTGTGTGGCAATGATCTGGGCATTATGGTTGGCTAAAAAGGGGGTGGTATTTAGGCAGTATCGTTTTACGGGGAAAATGTGGTAGCGCATGCTAAGGCGCTGAATGAAAGTTGGAATCTGTAATTCTAAAGCTATACATGTACATGCAATACTTTTTGGAGATAAATGAAGTTGTTGGGCACACACCTTTACGGTGGAGGCCCTTTTTCTTTCAAATATTAGTTAGATTTGTAATACACTATAATGTGGTCAGGAACATGTTTCATTGAGCCAAGCTCAGGCAGAAAATTCTAAAGCACAAAAAAGTTTAAGAAAAGCAACTGCAGTTAATAAGCAGGAATATGTAAGGGCATGATGAGCGCACTAAATAACCTGGCAATAAGGTCAGACATTTCAATTGGTCCATATACTTAAAGGCTACAGCTTGTCCTTAAGTCATATGCCAACCAGAGATAGTAAGATAATTTTCCCCAGGATTTTTCCCTATTCGGTTTTACATTACAACTCTCTCAAGAAACTCAAAATCCTAACCTTGAATAATAAAGCACAAACTTTGAAGAATTCCGAGATAGCATTCTTAAATACGATGTCGACAATTATGAACAATGGTAAGTGCAGCAACATGAAACAAAAATCTTCATGAACAAATGTTTCTTAACAATATGGTATCTAAACACTTGATTAATTTGAGTCCAGCAACACCAATAGGTCATCCAAAACCAAAACCATTTTCAGTTGACCAATGTGTGCTCTTCCGTGGAAAGAAGACTCGAGAACGTAATTCATGCTATTGTTTTTAAGAGAGAATATCAAGAGCACAATTACACAAGCGACCCTGAATGTCACAAATCTCTTACTAGTGGCATGGGATTAAATGTAGACTTGGATTGGAGTAACATCATGTCAAAGGGTTAGTCAGATAGGTAACCCTTTTGTGAATAGCATTAGTAGGTGTTTGATGGTTCAAAGGGTTGAAATGTTAACGTGATGTGATCTGCTATTGTTTATACGTTAAATTGATTAGAATATATTTTTAATGTTGAATTAAAACCTTAAATCGCATACACCTGCAAAACATATACAAACATTCAATTTACAACTATAAACATGTGCAGACCTTGCTTATGGAGTCGTCTGATTCTTCCGTGCAGCATCTACGACAATCCGAAACCAGCTCTGCATAATAACAATATATTTTATTTTTCCTTTGGCAATGATTAAGACTATAATCAATGGCTATAAGAAACGTTCAAACTCAAAAACACCAGGAAACCCCAAGACTACTTTCCTTGGTAGTCGGTAGCAAGGTACTGATGCAAAATGGGTCATGAGGAGGTTACTTCATTACAATGGTTGTTTATTTAAATTATACACTTCAATATAAATGTCATTCATTACTTTACCCATTCCTTTATAAAGGAAACAACCAATCTTCTCCGCCTTCTAAGTCAAATATTTTCATTCATAGATTCCTTTGTCACAAAAAATCAATCTTCTCCACCTATATATCATATAATTGTCTTTCATTAAGTTTCCAGTTGTTATTCTTATGGAGAGCGGGTGGGTAATCTTTTTTTGAATTATGTTACGATGTGAGCAGTGTGCACTGCGCGCTCAAAAAATCAGAGTTCAAATCCCCCTTGTGTGGGTTGTGTTAGGTAGCCAGCAGTCAACGTAAAAAATAGTCGGATCTTTCAACATGGATTTGAGCAAGAATCCATGTAGATGACCCTACTTATAGTGGACGAAAGATCTACAACAACAACAACAAAGCATTTTCCCACAATTAAGTAGGGTCGGCTACATTGATTTTTTGACTCCATTCAGATCTATTCTGGTCATTCTCAAGCTTAAATCAAAATAACTAAGATCCCTACAAATAATCTCACCAACACTTTTTGGACCTTCTTCGCCCTCTCTTAATCGGCTCATCATCCCAAATCTCACATGTTCTAACTGGCGCATCAACCGACCTTTGCAAATGGCCAAACCATCTTAAGTAGTTTCCTCTCATCTTATCCTCTATCGAAGCTACACCAACTTTCCTTCTGATTGCATCATTTTGAATACGGTCTTTTCGTGTATGACCACACATCCACCTAATCATTTTCATTTCTCCTATTGTAATTCTCTACACATGTCTACGATTCACAGGTCAACATTCTAATCCATAGAGCATAGCAGGTCTCACGACTGCTTTGTAATACCTTCCTTTGACTGTTTAAAGGATTTTCTTATACAAAGAACAATAGAGACTCCTCTCCAATTTAGCCAACCTGCATTTATTATATGAGTAACATCTCCATTAATTTCCACATCTTGTTGCAAAATAGATCACAAGTATCTAAAAGAATCTTTATGCCAAATGTTATCGTCTCCAATCTTCACCTTGAATCCTACATCGTTGTTTCCATCAAAAGTGCACCCCATATATTCAATCTTAGCCCTACTTATATGAAATCATTTAGTCCCAAGGCATGTTTCCAAACCTCGAGCTTCTCATTTACTCAATCTCTTGTCTCGTCAATCAACACAATATCATCAGCGAACAACATCGATTAGACTTCCTCTTGTGATTGATCATTCTGGTACGTCGGGGATTCATTTTCCTTCGTTATCTTTTTTTACTAATGTTTTCCCTGATTGAATACTCGTGTTTTTCCAGAAGCGGCTCCCAAGTCACATCTCGTTGTCGGTTCCTCATCTTCGAGGCACTCATCTCCCTTCATCGAATATCGAGACCGTCTTGCTATCTTCCTCACCATGGAGACTTGTCGCCCCATCTTCCGGCACATCTTCGTGGATTGCTTTCCGAAGACAAGTGACATATTCACGTGTAACCTCTTATAAAGGTTTTTAGATCCCACCTTCTACCCATGGTTCAAAATTCATCTCACTTGTATCAACCCCATAGCCATAGCTCATTTCAATTAGAGTATGTTTGCAACCATATTCACGCAAATACGAGAGGTGTCTCATTCTAAATGTGACTAGTCAACCCGTCCATAACAAAGTAAAAAGGAATGGACTCAAAGCTAGACCTTGATGCAGACCGATGTTGATGTTAAAATATTCAATCTTCCCAAACTGGATACAAAAGATGAAGCCCCATCATACATATCCTTTACAAGGTTGAAGTGTAGGACAGGTACATGTCTCTTATCCAAAAACTCCCCACAAAATCTCCCTTGGGAGTGAATCATAAACCTTCTCCAAATCAATAAAAATCATATAGAGGTTCCTTTTAGCTCTATAAATCTCCAATGTTCTCGACAAGTGGATAGCTTCGATAGTTGAGCGACCTGGCATGAATCTGAATTGATTTCGGTTACTTTGAAAACTTGCCTCAACCTTATTTTGATAGCACGTTCCCAAATTTTCATAGTATGACTCATCAGTTTGATACCTCCATAATTCGAACAATTTTGAATGTCTTCTTTATTCTTATAAAGAGGTACTACAATGCTTATTTCGCCAAATAACATTGAATAAATTTGTGAGCAAGGCAAACCCCATTCACCTAGAACTCTCCAGACTTCTATACTAATGCTACCAGATCCTACTCCTCTCCCAGGTTTCATAATATTTAGAGCATCCTCTACTTCCTTCCTTTGTCCGTCTATAGCTTGCACTATTCAGTAATATTCATTACGAGCAAGATCTCCAAAGTGATCTTTTTATTCCCTTCCAATGAAAAGCTTATGGAAATACTGCTTCTATCTAGACTCCATATCCTTTGAGTAACAAACGCATGCTCCGCTACGAAGGCCTATGACTGTCTCGACTGGAGCTTCATTTAGTCGGTTCTAAGGAGTCGGGGATTCCCGGAGGTATAGATTTCGTGGATGTGCCGCTACGTCACTACGACATCCTTCTCAGTTATGGTGAATGGGCGCTTGGAGGGAGGTTTCTTCCAACCGCGGAGGGGGGTTCGGCAGGGCTGCCCTCTTGCGCCCCTCCTTTTCATGGTGGCGGTGGATGTTCTTGCTCGGATGACTTGCCGGGTGGTCGATTGTGGTCTCTCGAGGGGCTTCTCCTGCGGCGGGATAGTGGTCCCTCTCCTCCAGTACGTCGATGACATGATCTTGTTCATTGGGGGCGTGATGAGGTCTCTGCCATGGCGGCAACTATGGGGGTGTTTAGCGAGATGTCGGGCCTGTTCAAGAATGCCGAGCTAAAGTGGTTCCTTTTGGTATGGATGCGGAGGAGGCGGTTGATTGCGGTTTGATTTTGGGCTCTCTACCGGGCCCTTTGCCTTTTGATTATTTGGGTATGCCGCTGGACACGGGCTGGATGTGTTTGAGGGACTGGTCCAAGGTGGTGGAGAAGATGGAATTGCGGCTGACCGGCTGGAGCTCGGCTATGCTCTCGAAGGGTGGCCGCCTCGTCCTCCTCAAGGCGGTATTATCATTTATCCCCGTTTACTTTCTATCCAACCGGCAGTTGCCTGTAGGGATTCGTTGTCGAATTGAAAAGCTGATGCGGAGGTTTCTGTGGGGAAGGACTGGGGTGTCTGCGAGTGGGCTGCACTTGGTGGGATGGGAGGAGGTGGCGAGGCGTAAGAGCAAGGGGGGGCTTGGAATTCATAGGCTGGACCATGTTAACGACGCCCTTCTTCTTAAATGGGTGAATAGATTATGGGGTTCTAGCGAAGATTTCTGCTCTGTGGTTTTGCGTAAGATCCGTGGCATGGGTGGGTCGCTGCCGGGGCCGGGGGCTAGTCTTGAGCCGCGGACGCCTTTCTGGAATGGGGTGTTGGCGGTTATCTTAAAATACTCTTCTCTATTTGCTCCGGTGCTTGGTGACGGTCAAGTTTTCATATTCTGGAAAGACATTTGGTCCGGTGAGGCACCTCTTAGTGAGAGGTTTCCATGTTTATTTGTTATGGCGGCTGATGGGAGTGCTTTTGTTGCCTCTTCTTGGTCCGAGGACGGTTGGCTCCCCATCCTTCGTAACAACCTTTCCGACCAGCGACTCCTCGAATTTCTCCGTCTCTTGGATTCGATCGGTGGGGCGTCTCGGCCCACGAGGGGGAGGGATCACTAGGCTTGGAGGGGGGGCCTTCATGACGAGGAAGGCATATTTGACGATTTCTTCCTCCACCCAATTGGGGATGGAGGTGTTGGTGCGCGACTGCAGCTTTGTTTGGGGCTTGAAGCTTCCTCAGAGGGTTGGTGTCTTCCTTTGGTTATTTCGAAGGAAGAGGTTATTGACGAGGGATCGCCGCACTAGGCTATTTGGCTCTGTCCCGGAGGATTGTGTTCTCTGCAGCAATGGTGTGGAATCTTTGGAACATCTTTTCTTCGCCTGCCCGGTGGTGATGGGCGTCTGGGAGGAGGCGGCTGTGGATTGGATCAACACCACCGATTTGGCTTCTTTTTGGGAGTCAATGGTGTCTAACAAGGATAGGGACCGTGGAGATCTCTTGCGTCCCATGGCGAGTGTTTGGGCAATCTGGCTTGGGCGGAATGAAGCTATCTTCAAGGGGCAGCGGTTTTACAAAGAAAATATTGTGTCTCACTGTACCCGTCTTCTTGTTGACTGGCTGTTGGTTTAGTTCCCTCTCAATGTTCGAGCTGAGTTCCATGTAAAGTTTTTCTTCGTTTTTCTCTGTCCTTGCTTCTTCTCTTTTGTTAATAAAGTAGGGGTGAACACCACCGAGTGTATCCCCCGAGTTTTTAGATTTCAAAAAAAAATATGTGAATATGATCTGTACATGTGGAAAGTTGATTCATAAAATCAATTATATGAATTTGATTCATGTTAAATTCAAAGGACTTGTAATAGTGTTCACAAAGTCGGTCCGGGTGGCCGCATGTGCGGAGTCGGGCCCTCAAACGCACGACATAGTCTATACTCATTATTATGCAGGTAAGAACACATAGGCAGCAGAGTATACTGCATATACGACCGCATATGTAATAAAGTTTAATAACATGCCCAGCCATAAAACTCCCCTTCGATTTAATGAAAGGCCGCTAACCCCAAGAGCCTCCGACCCTATCTCGACTTTGGTACCCGTACCCTCTAAAACATTAAACCGATTGCCTGCATCGCACCTCGATCGCTGCTCTCGCACCTAGAGTGCCTTCAATCAAGTCACAGCCACTCCGCAAGCAGCCACGACACTTCCGACGCTTCTGCTCGCTGCCTCCAATGCTTTCGCTCATCAATACACCATCTCCTAGCACCAGCCCAAACCTACTGCACCTTCAAACATTGTCTCCAGCACCACCAATCATTTCTTGAGGCCCTAAGAGCCTTCAAGCACCACCTCAGCTACTGTTGCAGCCATGTCACCGTGAGTATATGGTTTTATTTGGCATGCATGCACTGCAAATCGTACTGTACGCATTTTAGTTCAAGTTTACTGCTCAGTTTGCTTCATTTTGGTTCATTTTATATAAATGAAGCGGATCTACTACTTCATTTTGGTTCAATCTTACCGCCTACTTTGCTTCATTTCGTTCGTTTTATTTTGGTTCAATCCTGCTCATTTTACTTCAATTTTTGAGGTTGTCTAAGGCTTATTATGACATGAAGTCAGATTGTCTGAACTTATAAATTGCTAGAATTTTATTTACTTAAAAAATAGTTATAGTCAACTTTTTAGGCACATTTGGAACTAAATTGACGTTTTTTCGAAATGCTTCGACTGAAATCACATCCTACTAAATGGGTTATGCTTTATATTATATTTATGTCATAACTTTTTAACATAAATGTCTAATATTTTAATTTATTTTAATATTCATAATTATTTATAATTTAATAATACAAATTGCATAATCCACGTATACTTCCACACATCTGCATACTCGCTTTAGACCGCTTGACCGAAGAATACCGCATACCAACTTTTGAACCTTTCTTGTATACGAATATGATTCACACAATCAATGTTAATATGAATTGGATTTACTTAAAATTTGATTAATGTAAATTGTATTTACATCTAATGTGTGAATAGTATTCATATATGTATATATAAAGACATGATTAAGGCGAATATTGATTTACACTAATCATTTATAATAAGAATTTGATTCTTATTTAATTTCGGAATTTATGTGTGAATTAGATCGACATAATCAATGTTAACATGAATTGGATTCACATTGAACATTGGTAAATGTAAACTGGATTTACATTTAATTGTGAGCCTATGAATTTGATTTCATTCCTCGGAGGGTTGTTTACTAATTCTCACAAAATAATTATGGATTATTTATTTGATAATTAGTTGACAATAAATTGTATTTCAAATTGAATTAAGACTAAATAAAGAGGGAAGAGAGAGAATGAAAGTTGTTTTTCAACAATTTCCTTCCATGGGGACATTCGCATGGCGTACAATTCAATGATGGGTGTCCATCATGTCTATTTTATTTTTTATTTGATGATGATAATGTTATATTATCATTTTCTAATTCTAAATGAAATAAGACTGAATCCTACACATTCGATCCAAGGAACAGGAGGTCATCTTGGTCATCCATTTGCTTATAAAGAGAGAAGCACGGATACTCTTCTAATTAATGGTTCCAAGTCCACATAATTAAGAATACCTTCCAAGAAAAACCATAAGAAAATCCCATGATCATCCACCCTCTCCACCCCTTCCACGTGGCCATCCACCTTCTCCTCTCCTCTCCATCGAGTTGCCCGACCTCATGAGGATCATCTTCTTTGAAGGAGGATTTTGTATGACAAAATTCGGTGTTGATCCTCTAAGGATCATCTTGGAGAGGACATCAAGAAGAGAAACAATCTCTCTAATCCATGGAACATACACGGTCAACTCCATACTCCATGGTGTTACTCTGTTGAATCAGACTCAAGCCATGAGGTTTCCTACTTTGGTGACTAAGGATCGTATTCACGTTTTAAAGGTATCTTTCCTGCATCTCGTGCGGATGGTGAAATGGTCGGAAATTGTTTCTGGTACTATGTGGTTTTGCCTTGGAACATTTTTTGTTATATGATATCTATGTGACTCATATGATGAGTCTTTTATTGGATCATGATTTCTGCTGCTTCCATGATGTGTGAGGCTAACCATTTCCCTCCACTCCCTAATTTCATTTCATGAAAGTAAACCACTTTGACCATTTGCATGTCACGTAAAGTACCAACGAACACTCTTCTCAGGTTTTCCCAAGCCCCTAGATTATTATAGGTAAACTTCATTAGAAATAGTTGCTTCCCCTCCCCAAACGACAGCATCCCTAACAAGCAGGCCACCTTCTTACGAAGCTCTCGTCCTCTCCAAAAAAGTCTTACTTCCAACTGCTCCATGCCACTATCCTATTAAGTTCCACTCTTCCAGTTCCCAAACTTAATACCTAACCTCACTCATTTGGCGTCTCTGTGTGGAGAAACTAAAAAAACTCCATCTTTCTTACCACTTTCCACTAGACCTCCTCCTTGCACCCACCACAGACCACCACCATATTCATCTTTAGCAACTTTTCAACTTATGAAATGACAGTTGTATCTCCTACGAGAACTTTTCAAAGCACCATGATCCCCATCGATGTCTTCCATCCCAAGGATCATTCCCAATCCACTCTTCATGACAGATCTCAACAAAGCATAGGGTACATTTGTCAACAATGAAACCCAAATGGATTTGCTATTTTTCCATTAAAATTATCACCTCAGTGTTAGGGAAACCAAATTATCACCTCAGTGTTAGGGAAACCAATGGGTTCCACTGCCTTTTAAAGAGGAACCCATGACTAAAACCCATTGGAGATAATCAACTTCACCTCACCCACCAAACCAAGGGCTAAATGCATTGAGGGGAGAATGCGACACTATGACAGTATTTCAACATCCGTAGCCGACAAGCATCAAATTGAGATCAAGCACCATTGCAAAGGAGAGGTTGACGCCAACCCATAGACGATTGGGTTCCTTTAAACTAACCTCAACAACAGCCAACTTGCTCCTCTTCAATACCAAGAATAAAAAATAATAAATTCTTTAAGTTCAATTATATCTCTTTTGATAGAAATGTCGAACATCTCATGAACCTTCGATTCTATTGCATGTAAAGTCGTAGATCGCTAGCTTCAATCAAGCAAGTTCCAATCACAAGCCCATCATTCATCGAATAAAGCCACTTCACATCCTCGATACCTTGTCGTCATTGTTGCAATCGACATGGAGGGCTTATGCCTCCAAATCTATGAAAATTTCCCAAAGGACTCCAACAAAAGGATCCACACAAGAAACAACGAAGGAGCCCACTAAGCATTGCACGATTAGTTACATCGCAACCATGCCCGCACCCCGCGAAGGCGAAGCCCCAATTGTCTATCAATGTCATTGCTTGACCTCGAATCACGATTCCTCACTTGCCTTGGACGACATTGCACCTACACCAAATGCCACTACCTTCTCCTTAGCCTTCTCACTCTTCTCATTCATTTGTCTCCCTTCTCCTTTCAACTCTCCAACTGCTCTTTCCCATCGTCCCTCTAGACTCTACGTGATGGATATAAAAAATGATATTATTGATCAAGTTCTATCTTGTTATTGAGTCTAAGAACTATAGGAAACATAACTTAAGAGAAATCATCTTTTCAAGCAATTTCAGTGATTTACACCACTATGTGTGATATGTTTCAATACATCACTCCCTTTTTTAGACTGGTTGATACAAAATCGGCATCACTATCTAAAACCTTGCTCATAAGTTTGCTTCTTAATCATAAGAACCTCTTAAAGCAACATGTGAATTCAGTAGTTATATGCATAGAACTAAATATATATAGTATCTAATGTTTATTGGTGAAACGCTCAGTAACATTCCAACTAAAACATGACCAATTTTAAGAAAGAACTGCATTATAACGACCGTGCAGTAGAACAGTCAATTGAGCACCACAGAATTTGTCGAAGCCACATGTCCATACTCATTTAGATCCTCCACATATCCATACTAGTTAAGGTCCTTTAGATCAGGCGAATTTTCGGTGAATTATTAGCTTAGGATGTCATTTTCTAACAGTTGCTATACGTTAGTGTAGAGATGAAAGAATGAATTGCATTACTAAGAGGCCTTAGTGTTCTCTTATATAGGAGAGAAATTGATTGGGCAAATTATAGGAAGAAGAAAAAAGAAAATACATAAATAATATGAAAGATAAGTAATATCTCAACACTTCCCCTCAAAGCTGGAGCATAGATATCGATCAGGCTCAGCTTGGAATAGCATCTCTGGTGAGGCCCTCTGGCTAGAGCCTTAGTAAGAACATATGTTGTCTGGTCTCCAGAGCTGACGTGAGTAGTGGCGATAAGATCCTTATGTATCATGTCACGAGTGTAGTGACAATCCACCTCTATGTGCTTGGTCCTCTCATTGAAGGCAAGATTGTTTGCAATGAAAAGAGCAACTTGGTTGTCACATTAGAGGTGCATGGGAAGAGGCACCACAATAGTCAAGTCAGTAAAAACATATCTGACACACATCATCTATGTGCTAGCCTGCACCATGGCCCTATATTCTAACTCAACACTTGATTTGGCAGCTACAGTCTACTTCTTGCTCTTCCATGAAATCAGGGAATTCCCTATGAACACTGTGAAGCATGAAGTAGACTTCCTATTCTTTGGACAGGAAGGATAATATGCATCTGCACATGTAGTAACTAAAAGAGATGTACATCTGCTAAAAAGAAGTCTCGTGCCAGGTGATGTCTTCAGATACCTCAGAATCATGTGGATTGCGTCCATATGTGCCTGTTTGGGTTGTTCCATGAACTGACTCACTTTGCTCACAACAAATGATATGTCTGGCCTGGTAATAGTCATATACATGAGCTTGCCAACAAGCTCCCTCTACCTCTCTTATCGACATCCTCAATGTCATCATCGTAGAGCTTTATGCTCGGGTCTATAGAAGTAATAGCAAGTCTGCAATCTGTCATGTTTGTCTCTGAAAGAAGATCTGTAACGTACTTTCTCTGGGTCATCACAAGACCTCGCTGGTTCCTGGCAAACTCCAGTCCAAAGAAGTGACGTAAACTACCAAGGTCCTTAATCACAAGCTGCTAACCTTGGAAATCCTTGGCAACCTGAATGCACTGCTGCTCATCCCCAATAACAATAATGTCATCAACATAAACAAGAATGACAACAGCACCTCTTTGGGTCCTGTGCACAAACAAAGAGTGATCGGCAGTCGATCGCATAAACCCATGTTGTTCTATCAAGTCTGAGAGCTTCTGGAACTATGCTCTTGGACCCTGCTTAAGGCCATAGATAGCCTTGTGTAGCCTGCAAACCTTCTGACACTCCCCTCAGCAGCAAACCCAGGTAGTTGTTGCATGTAGACCTCCTCATGTAGATCACCATAAAGGAAGGCATTCTTCACATCAAGTTAGTAAAGGGGTTGATCACCTGTCACAACAACAGAAAGAAGGATACATAGAGTGGAATGTCTGGCAACTGGAGAAAAAGCATCCTAATAGTCCACCATGTATGTTTCGGTGAACCCACGTACCACAAGTCTCGTCTTATAGCAATCTACACTTCCATCTGCATGGTGCTTCACAATGAACACCCACGTGCACCCAACAACAGATGCGCCAACTGGAGCTGAAACAAGAATCCAAGTACAATGTGACTGTAGCATGGCAATCTCCTCCACCATGGCTAACCGCTATTGACTGTCCTGAAAAGCCTCCTGATATGTCCATGGTATCTCCACAGCTGATGGTGCCAAGGTAAACCTCCTGAAATCCTCTAGCATTCTGCTCAAGAAAACCTGGGATGTAAGAGGATAAGTAGCACATGTACGTCTCTGCTTTTGCAGAGCAATCGGCACATCAAGATCATCTGTCAAGTCTTGAACCTGTAAGTTCCCCTCTTGAGAAGGCATATGCTCATCATGTATGGAATAATGTTGCACAGACAACTCAGTAGTGCCATCAGTAGAAACAATGTGTTCATTAAATACTTGAGGTGTGTTGGATGATAGGAAAGACCTCTGAGTAGAGGGAACATAGCAAGATATGCGAGTAATCACACGTGACAAAAACTGAGTCATGGTAGGTGGTGGTCCAGAGGCAGCCACAAAAGCAGGTGGAGGAGCAGGATTAGGTGTAGGTGGTGGTGGTGACGGTGGAGGTGGTGGCGGTGGTAGAGCAGAAGTAGATGGAGGTGGTGATATGATAGTAAGAGGTGGAGGCATGTAGATCTCAGCATCAAAGTCTGATGGGGCTAGTATGTCACTTGTAGGAGAAAAATACATTACAAACTCAAAGAAAGTAGCGTCGGCACTGACAAGTATTTCTGCCTAAGCGAATCAAAGCAACGGTACCCCTTCTGGGTACCGAGAGTAGCCGACAAAAACGCACTTGAAAGCTTTGGGAGAGAGCGTGTCACGGCCTGGAGAGAAATCATGAACAAAAGCAACCGAACCAAACACACGAGATGTAAGGAAGAAAAGATCCTTCTCGGGAAATGCTATTGAGAAAGGTATCTTCTCTCCCAACATAGACGAGGGCATGTGGTTTACTAGGTAGCATGCAATGAGGACCACATCACCACAGTAAGCGTGAGGAACATGGCTCTGGATCAATAAGGTTCTTGTCACATCAAGTAAGTGATGATGTTTCCGCTCGGCAATACCGTTTTGTTGGGTTGTATAAGCACATGAGACCTGGCAAACAATGACAGGAGATCAAAGAAACTCATAAAGTTGTAAGGTGCAGAACTCTGAGGCATTATTAGAACGAAGATATTTGATATTGATAGAAAAAATATTCTTTACCTCAGTAATAAAAGATATGATAACAGACCAGTCTCAGACTTATTATTCAATAAAAAGACCCAAGAGAAAAATCACCGACGACCAGATAAAAACGCTATCCCTGGTGATCAGGGACACAACTTGAACCGCAGATATCTTAATGGAGGAGCTTAAACAACTGAGAACTGCTCCGACTCTATGGAAAGGATGAATGGTGATGCTTCCCAAGCTGGCATGCCTCACACTGGAAGGAAGAGCTCATGGAAATCTACAGAAGAACATGACACAGCTTCTGCAGAGGAAGGTAGCCAAAATGAAGGTGTCACAGATATTGTGAGACTGGTCCAGTAGGTATAGTAGAGACACTAGCATGAGGAGGTTGGACCAGTCGTTAAACCCCTCACTGCTCACAGGCACATCCAATTACCATGTATGTGCGTATGTCCTGAAGCATAAGAGATGAAGGATCAAAAATGGCATGTCAATGCAGATCCTTAGTAATCTGAGTAATGGAAAGTAAATTCATCTGAAAGTCATGAGCATATAAAACATTCTGAAGGCGTATAGACGGTGTTAGATACACCTCCCCATGTTCGATGGGTAAGTAGACCCCATTAGCAATGACAACCCATTTACCATGAGATATGGTCCAGTAGGACCTCAACCGGGCTTTGTCTCCACACAGATGGTTGGAAGCACCAGAGACCATATACCATTATGTCACATATGCACTGCTACTACCAGTAAAAGCGTAAGTGATACTCTCGAATAGGCTCGGGCTGCGGCTGTTGTACGTGTGGTGGTGGCGCTTGCAACAAAAGTCATGATCTCTTGTATACGAGAGACAATATAATCCATGCAATGATCGACCTGGGATGCCGAAGTCTCTAATGGCTCAATATGTTCTACCGCGTGAGTATACGTAGGATATCCATGCTTCTGATAGTATGTATCATCTACGTGTCCTGGCCGACTACAGTAGGTGCAAGGGTCACGCTGACGTCCACCTCCGCCACAAGGGGTGCGTCCTCTGAACTAGGTCATCCCTCCTTTGTCACGAGAAGCGATCATCACTGAAGAAGGTTAAGGAGTGGCAGTAGGAGGCATGAGAAGTCTGTTGAGACGTCTATAGGCCTCCTCTATGGAAGGTATGGTAGCTCCGATGGGAAGTTGTTTATGTGCAGCATCGTACTCTGGATCTAGTGTAGCTAAGGAAACTCCAACCATCGTGGAGTTCCCGTATACCATCTGTTACTCCATAGATATCTTGTATTCATGAAATCGGTCATGTAGAGATATTTACATATTTCTATATTCTATATGTATCTTTTCTTATTTTATTTCTCTATTTCCACCTTATATAATTTACCCATAGGCCTTTCCTCTATATAAGAGAGACTAGGGTTCTGAGAAATAACAAGGCACTCATTTCTTCCAACATGGTACCAGAGCGACGGTCCTATACCGGAGCTCGTATACCCTAACCCTAATCCCTACCCTCCAGCCCCACCGCCAGGCCCCTCCCTCCCGCCTCTCGACACCGCCGCCAGGCCTCTCGCCCCCCTTCTCTCGGCGTCGCCGCCGCCAGGCCCCCCCCCCTTCTCTCGACACCGCCGCCAGGCTTCCCCCCTTCTCTCGGAGCCGTTGCCAGCCCCCCTCCCCCCCTTTTCTCTCGACGTTGCCTACCCTCTTCTAGGTCGTCGGCTTCCCGTTCCGTCGGCCCCCGCCTCTGCCCCTCTTCTTTCTTCGTATGCCTCAGTCGATGGGTTTGATTGCATAGGTCTACATATGCAATCAAATCCCCACATGTCATTGTATACATCTATTTATTGGTATACATATCATGTGATCTTCTTCCAGCATCATGTCAAAACACAAAGTCGACGTACTCACCATAGGTGCCTTCAGAGGTTCGGCACCGATTATCAAGATGGACGGGACGAACTATGAGCTCTAGGCGATGCAGTTCATGAGCCTTATGAAGTCTAACGGCAAGAAACATATTCTTATCGAAGATGAGCTGGTGGAGAAAACAGGGATTCATGCCTCATGGGAGGTGGACGACGCATATGCCAAAGTCTGGTTGTCAGTGACATTATCGATAGAGATTGCCAATGACGTGTTGCATCAGCCTACTGCGAAGGTAATGTGGGATATTCTTGCGGCAACATATCCTCGGGCGCAAAATGAGACCAAGATTCTTCAACTGCAGCATGATATTTTTACAGTCAAACAAAATGGGTGGCATCTTCACTCCCTGTACACATCCTTATGTGGGATGTTTGAGAAGCTTCACATCTTCAGGCCTTTGATGGCCACTCCTGAGTAGCAGAAGACATACAGAAATGCTACCATGGTTGGGGTATTCCTTACTGCACTTGATCCAGAGTATGATGCTTCTCGCTCTCAGATCCTTGCAGATGCTACTATTCCTCCTATGGAGGAAGCTTTCCGTCGACTTAGTCAGATATCTGTCTTGAGCTCTTCTACTAGCCAGACATCTTCAGCAATGGCCGCTTCCAGGGAAAGAGGCGGTTCATCTACCTTTCGTGGACGTGGACCCCGTGGTCGAGGGGATCGGATTCGGTAGCCCTGCACTTACTGTCACCGTCCTGGCCACTCCGAGGATACATGTTATTCTAAGCATGGCTTCCCAGCATCAGCACGGGTAGCAGAACAAGTTGAATCTCCTGCACCTTCTACTTCGAATCAGAGATTCGATGACCTCGTTGCCAGACTGAGGGATATCATGCCTCCTGCCACAGCTCTAGGAGGCCATTCAGATGTAGCTGCCTCTACGTCTACCAGTACATCCGCTACAACCAGTACCTCGGGTAGTACTTATGCCTTTACATCTTGTTATGCGTCAGAGATTGCATAATAATTATGGATTCTAGGGCTACGCATCATTTATGTGGAGACAGGTGTCAGCTTCAAGCTTACAAATAGGTTGCCCCCGATCGAACCGTGGTGATAGCTGATGGGACTCATTCCCCAATCACATGACAGGGAGAGATTACTTTGACACCTTCGATGCGACTACAGAACGTCTTACATGCCCCTGATTTTTCTATGAATTTGTTATCTATCAGTCAGATTACCAAAGATTTGCATTGTAGAGCTATTTTTGACCCATCGTCAATGTTTCTCAGGACATTCTTACGAGCAGGGTGATTGGTTGTGGTCGTGAGCAGGGCGGTCTTTATCGACTGGTCCGGACTCCTTATGCATGTGTGTCCTCAATCTCTACTGGACCAGTATCTCCATTCACTTGGCATCTTCTCTTTGGTCATCTCCCTCTCCAGAAGATGTGTCGTACCTTGCCTCAGATCTCTCCAGGGTATTCGTTTCAGTGTGAAGCATGTCAGTTAGGAATAGAGTCCGAGTCGCCGAGTCATCCGAGTTGGAGCAGTAGCTCCCCTTTTGAGTTATTTCATGTTGACATTTGGGGTCCGAGTCATGTTCCTGATCATCAGGGACAGAGATTTTATCTTGTTGCTGTTGATGATTATTCTCGTTTGTCATGGGTTTTCTTATTGAAAAATAAATCTGAAGCAGGGATATGATCAAAACATTTATCAATGAAGTTCAAAATGTTTACTCTTATTCAATGAAATATGCGAGGACAGATAATGCCTTGGAATTTTGTACACATGCTTTATCTCATTTTTCCTCCCGTGGCATCATTCATCAAACCACATGCCCGTATACTTTATAACAAAATGGTATTGCATAGCGGAAGCATCACCATTTACTTGATATCACTCGAACACTTCTTATTCAGAGTCGGGCCCCACATTCATTTTGGGGTAATGCTATCCTTACGGCATGTTACCTAGTGAATCGCATGACTTCGTCTATTCTTGATGAGAAAATTCCTTTCTCCATTGTCTTTCCTGATAAGGAGTTATTCTCCCTTACTCCTCGTGTTTTTCGTTCTGTTGCATTTGTTCATCAGTTAACTCCAGGTCTTGACAAACTCTCTCCTAGGGCTGTCAAATGTGTATTTGTTGGGTACTCCAAGACCCAAAAGGGATATCGGTGTTATGATCCTTTGCGTAGGAAATATTGCAACAGCGCCGATGTGATGTTTTTCGAGTCTGTGATGTTTTTCTCTCCTACAAGAGACAAGTAGGCAGCATCGGATTCTAATGATGAGGTATACTTCTGGATAATCTTCTGGAACTTCTGGAACTTCTGGATAATCTTAAGAATGCGCCCAGGCCCACGACGGGGCGTGATCACTGGGCTTGGCGAGATGGCGACTTCTCCACGAGGAAGGCTTTCAGGGCTATCTCCCTTCGTCCGCAAACCACAGTCTCATTCGGACTTCGTCTGCCGCGACTGCAACTTCTTGTGGTTACTGAAGCTACCGGAGAGGGTAGCTTTCTTCCTTTGGCTATTCCGCAGAGAGAGGATTCTAACGTGGGATCGTTGCGCTAGGCTCTTCGGTGATTTGACGTCGGTGGATTGTGTACTTTGAAGCAACGACGCAGAATCCTTAAATCACCTTTTCTTCTTTTGCCCAATCACTGCAGGCGTCTGGGAGGAAGCGGGGATATCCTGGATCAACACCTAGGACTTGGTCGGTTTTTGGGACTCGTTGCGGTCCAACAAGGGCAGGGCGCGCAGAGACTTTGTGGGCATTTTTGCTTGCATTTGGGCGATTTGGCTGGGGCGTAACGCAGCAATTTTTAGAGGCCAAAGATTTTACAAGGAGAATGTTTTGGCTTACGCGGCACGTCTAACTTGCGATTGAACTTTGTTGTAATTCGCGTCTCCTGGTCGGGGGGGGCCTTCTCGATCCCATCTCTGTACCCCTTCTCTCTGTCCCTGTACTTCTTACCTTCTTGTTGACCTCTTTTTATTAATAAAGCTTTTGGGGCGAACACCATGCCGTATCTCCCCCGAATCGTTAGATTTCAAAAAAAATGATGAGGTATACATGCCACCTCCTCCTACGTCTATGTCTTCTCCTCCGATTGTGCCTGCGCCACCACCACCACCATATTCAACCCAGACTCACATTGTTCCACCACTACCATAATTCTATACCCGTCGACCTAGCTCTACTCATGGTAATTGTCTGTCATCAAGCACGCCTCAGGTTTGTTCTGATAACATGATTTCTAATGATGGGCTTGAAGATATTTCTGTGCAGGAGTCATTGCAGGAGACTGATCCACATATGGTTGTTGCTACGGATGACCTGGATGTACCCATTGCATTACGGAAGCCGAAGCGTACCTGTGCAGCATGGAAGGAAATATCGTGATATATCGCCGATATCTCGATATCGAAATGGGACCAATATGGACACCGATATGGCGATATATTCCGATTTCCAGGCATTTTCTTCACAAAGGCTCGTCGATATGGGCGATATTTCGGCGATATATCGTCGATATATCGTTGAAATATCGTATCGAAACGATATCGAAACGATATTGATACGGCCTTCCATGCCTGTGCTACTTATCCACTTGCGTCTCAGGTATCTTTTCATCGTCTGACAGGGGACTTTCAGATATTTGCAGTTGCTCTATCTGTTGTGACTATTCCACGGAATTACCTGGAGGTCCTAAAGGATAGTCATTGGCGTCTTGTTATGGAGGAAGAAATGGCTGCACAGCAATCACGTAGTACCTGGACTTTGGTGCCTGCTCCTCCTGGAGCTTCTGTTGTTAGTTGCAAGTGGGTGTTTACTGTTAAACACCATGCAGATGGAAACCTTGATCGTTACAAGGTAAGATTGGTGGCTCGTGGTTTTACGCAGACCTATGGTGTCGATTATATGGACACGTTCTCTCCTGTTGCTCGTCACTCCATGTTACGTGTTCTTTCAGTTGTTGTGGTACGTGACTGGCGATTATTTCAACTTGATGTTAAAAATGCATTCTTGTATGGAGATCTATAGGAGGAGGTCAACATGCAGCGGCCTCCAGGGTTTGCTGCTGAGGGGGAGTGTCAACAGGTTTGCATATTCCATAAGGCAATATATGGCCTTAAACAAAGTCCAAGGGCATGGTTTCAAAAGCTCTCAGATTTGATCGAATGAAAGGGGTTCAAGAGGTCAAATGCAGATCACTCTTTATTCGTGCAGAAAACACCTAGAGATACAATTGTTATCATGGTTTGTGTTGATGACATAGTTGTTACAGGAGATGCTGAGCAGGGAATCAAGATGGCAAAAGAATTTCTGGGTAGTCAATTTGTGACTAAGGATCTGGGTACCCTAAGGTATTTCTTAGGGTTGGAACTCGCTAGGAATGCGCCGCGTCTTGTGATGACCCAGAGAATATATGTTACATACATGCTTGTTGAGACGAGCATGATTGGGTGTTGACCTTCCACTACTCCTATGGATCCTAACATGAAGTTATATAATGATGATATAGATGAAGTTGATAAGAGGAGATACAGAGAGATGGTGGGAAAGCTCATCTACGTTACTACTACCAGACCGGATATCGCTTTTACTGTGAGTCGAGTGAGTCAGTTCATGTAGCAACCTCGACAAGTACATATGGATGCTATATACATGATATTGAGATATCTAAAATCTTCTCCAGGTGCGGCACTACCTTTCAAGAAAGGAGAAACTCTCTCTGTATCCGCGTGTGCTGATGCAGACTATGCAGGGTGTCCTAAGATAGAAAATCTACTTCAGGCTTTGCAGTATTTGTTGGCGGCTCTCTTGTTTCTTGGAGAAGCAAGAAACAAACAGTTGTGGCGAGACCAAGTGTCGAATCTGAATATAGGGCTATGGCACAAGCAAGTGCAGAGATGATGTGGGTTCGAGCAGTGTTAGTGGATTTGCATATAGATGTTTCTCTACCCATGCAGTTAAAATGTGATAATTAGGCTGCCCTATTCATTGCAAACAACCATGTGTTCCATGAGAGGACAAAACATATTGAGATGGATTGCCACTACACTAGAGATATGATTCAGAAGGGCTTGATTTCTACCTCTCAAGTCAGTTCAGAAGAGCAAACAGCAGACGTCTTTACCAAGCCATTACTCAAACGACCAATCCAGAAGTATTCATCCAAGCTGAGCATGATTGACATCTATACTACATCTTGAGGGGGAGTGTAGAGATATTTACATATTTCTATATTCTATATGTATCTTTTCTTATTTTTATTTCTCTATTTCCACCTTATGTAATTTACCCATAGGCCTCTCCTCTATATAAGAGAGCCTAGGGTTCTCAGAAATAACAAGGCACTCATTTCTTCCAACAGGTCGTACGGGCCGCATATGACTGTGCGGCAAGCAGACCGAACCAATTTCATGAATCGGTACATTATGCACCCTCCCCACATATGCGGCCCACATACGCCCCACATATTCCCCGCATATGCCCCGCATATTGCTCCAACATCTCCAACTTCGCAATCATCGCATTCAGGTGCTTAATTATGTAGATATGACTCTTCCTCCATTCAATTGTAAGAGTATGACATGCATTTGTATACAATTGCAATGCATTATACCAATATATATATGCAATGTTTTATATTTATCTCATGTATTGTTTTCATGAGTATATGCAATGTATCATTAAATATTTTAATATATGTTGATTGAGGTTTTCCTCATGTAGTAGACGTATGTATAATGAAGTTTAATTATTATGAATCATCGAATATGTGAATTTTTTATGGTTAAATATTTTTTGTGATTAAATGTTAGGCAATTAAAAGCATATACTCAACCATCTAATATGAACCATTTTTCTTAAATCTTTTTTAACTCCACTTAGATACATAAATTCAATAGTAATGACATTCATGTTTATTTATTTTTAAATTAAAAATTAGAAAACCGCATAGAACCACATGTACCTCTCATATGTGCCCCATACCGCTTATTCAGTATTCGTGTCCTGTCTAAACGTATATGCATACCACTTTCCTGAACCTTGTAGATATCGTAATAGGCATGAAGCTATGAAACTTCTCGAACATGCCATGGAGTAAAGAGTAGAACAAGTGCATAGGACGGACATTCTTCTTGGCCCTGTAGTTATCGAACTGGAGCTGAAGAATCTTGACTTCATTCTTCGCTTGAGCATAAGTGGCTTGGCGGTGGGCTGATTCACATCATTGGCTATCTCCGTGGTGAATGTCCCAGTAAGCCAAATACACATTACGCATCATCTTTCTTCCAAGAAACATTGGTTCCAGTCTTATCCGTTGGCTCTGGATCTGTCAGGATGTGCTTCTTGTTATTACATTGTATGAAGGTGAGAAACTATATGGACCACAACTCATAGTTGGTCCCATCCATTTTTACCACAACTCATAGTTGGTCTCATCCATTTTTACGATAGGAGTCAGGCCCTTAAAAGGCACTGGACGAAGAAAATATGTCACCTTTATTCTCTGACATCAGTGTTGCATAAGACGGTATTCTGTATTCAGTCGGAGGGGTCACTGAATAGAGAATAATCGGTATTTGGGCGATTATTCAGAATTATTCGGTTTTGTATTTTTTAATATAAAAATTATTTATAATAAATATATTCTTATATTTTTATACATATACGGTCATTATTTAACATGAATCCAAGATAAAAATACCAATCAATAAAAAAGACATATAGAATTTGGCATTTGTGGCGATACCGTGGTAAAATGTAACCCATAAATATTGAAATCTGAAAATAAAAAAAATAAAAATATGAAGAGTCAGACTCCAGTCGGCCTCATAGTCGGGCCAGTCGGCCTCATAGTCGGACGACTATTCGGTCGGGCCGACTATTGCCCGACTGGAGGTCTGTTCAGTCGGGTACCCCACCGCACTGCATAGTCGGACTGACTATTCGGGATAGTCGGCCGACTATTGCAACACTGTCTGACATGATGGAAAATCGGCCAAAAAAGGAACTCGACTGAGAAGTAGACGTTGAGAGAGTCTACACAATCATACGGAGGCTTGGTTGCATGTGTAAACTCATACAACCATCTTCGTCAATCCTCGATGCGTGTTAGGGTCGGAAAACACAATTTTTATGTCTAAAATCAAGTTTTCTAGTCAAGATCAGATCGGTTCGGGCCAAATCAGACTATTACAGCGGCATGAAGAGGTCTTGATGGCGCAAAAAGATGATAGAGCGGCGCTAGACGAGGGATGGCAGCGTTCTAGTGCTCCTAGCAGCGCTAGGCAGCCATGCAGCGATGCAAGGGGTGCGTGAGGAGGCGCGAGGGGTGTTGGGGTGCCCCTGCTAGGTGCATGCAGTGGCGCGAGGGGCTGCGCAGTGCCCTGGCAGCGCGAGGGGCGCTGCTTGGGTAGAGAGGCGGCACGCAGCCTCATGAGGCAGCGCGAGGGAGAGGCAGCACACAGGGTTGCGGGTAGGGATGGGTATTTTAGTTCAGGGCTTCGATCTAGAAATGTCGCTCGGATACCAAGTGGAGATGAAAGAATGAATTACATTACTAAAAAGCCCTAGGGTTATCTTATATAAGAGAGAAACTGATTGGGCAAATTACTGGAAGAAGACAAAAGAAAAAATACATAAACAATTCGAAAGATAAGTTAGCAGTATATGTTAGTAGAACTCGGTTCAACATCAACATTAAACACGGATGGATGAGCTTGTTTCCTTTGAAATGTCAAATCTGGCAGCAAAATACTATCATAGATGGATGGATGAGCTTGTTTCCTTTGAACTGTAAAATATGGCCGCAAAATACTATCATTTCATAGGCATCTGAATATTTTGACACCATCAAATGTCTCCAAAGTATTTTTTGTTTCCATTCCACTCAACAATAAAGTTTTTACTTTCATCAACTATTTCCAACCACGGTTTATATAACAGCACAAAAACGTGTTAATTATACATCTTCACGCATGGATCTCCGGCCTCTTGCACGACATAAGCCTCAAGGACTGATTTTATTGAGGTTGGCACATTGGGGTGTTGGACTATACTCCCTAAGGCATTGGCCTCAAGTTGCTTAGGCTAGAAATGCACATCAATCACCAATTCCGTTAAGGTACTAGCTCCAAAAATAAATGATTTCTAGAGGTGCATCCCCAGACATTTGAGGCAATTTTGAAGAAGCACCTCACATCAATCCGTTTAATGGGTTTCCTCTTGCAGTGCCAGCAGCTCATTTCTGAGAAGTAAAAACATGCTAATCGAAACTGTGGATGCCCCGCCAGTCAAACCTCCCACAGATTTTGCTCTGACCATTTGGTTCGGCATTTAAAATATCTATTTTCGAGGCTGATTTCATAATTGCAGATCCTCTTGCCATACGCCAACTAAGCACCATGTAGCGCAGATGCGGATGCCTCTCATATTTCTTAGTTGTTAATCCTAGAAGCATCAAATTAAGCACCGTACATGCTTTCAACTTAGGGAAAGGTAGCTATATGTTGACTGTGTAGCTAGTTAGAAAATAAAAAAACATTAAAATTGAAAAAAAATCATTTTTTCAATATGACTTCTGAACATAGTCCCCCTTTCATGAAATCTTACCGGATAGTTATTAGGGAGGAAAATTCCTTGTTTACATGGTCTAAGTTCCATGGGATTCAAGTCTGCAATTCTTTAAGGGAGAGGAATAGTGATTAAGGAAGAGGGTTGGAACCTTCACTCTTGACGTACTCAGCGAAGGTATTGCAGTCGGAGCAAAGGGCGAGGCCAGTGAACCCTAGATCTTCGCACTCTTTCGAGCTCGGCTTTCTATCCCCTGTCGCAATTGCCGTCGACACGAGAGACATCAGAAAAATAAGCAAGAAACGCCCCATCGCTCTTCCCTCTTCTTCTCCTTCTGAGACGACCCTCGTCAGCCGCGATAGAGGTCGACTGTCGCACGCGGGCACAAGAACGGAATCCCCCTTCACAGCAGCGGCACCGTCCCCACGATTAAATTCCTATATATATATATATAGGGTAAAATGTGTATGCCCCCTAGGGGGAGCTAACTTAGCTCCCCCGCCCCTTTTTGACATAATTTTTTTATTTTTTTTGAAATCTAAAACCGTGTAAATTCATTATTAAATCCTTATATTATACTATTAAAATTTCGTGAGAAACAGAGACTCCTACGACCTCCATCCAAACGGGGTCGATTTAAAAAATCCTGTTACCGTTAAAAAATGACTGTCTGGATGGAGGCCGTAGGAGTCTCTGTTTCGCACGAAATTTTAATGACATAATATAGGGATATAGTGATGAAATTCCACAGAAGAAAATTTCAAAAAAAAAATAAAAAAACCGGACGAAATGGGGCGGGGGGAGCCAAGTTAGCTCCCCCCAGGGGGCAGCCCCATTTATCCCATATATATATATATATATATATATATGGGTAAAATGGGGCTGGAGTAGCCAACTTGGCTACTCCCACCCCTATTTTTCCCTAATTTTTTTATTTTTTTGGAAAATAAAAATTTGTATATTCATCATTATATCCCTTTCACATTCTATTAAAATTTCGTCAGAAACAGAGACTCCTAAGCCCTCCATCCAGACGTCATTTTTTTAACGGTCGCAGGATTTTTTAAATCGACCATGTTTGGATGGAGGCCGTCGGAGTCTCTGTTTCTGACGAAATTTTAATAGAATGTGAGAGGGATATAATGATGAATATACAAATTTTTATTTTCCAAAAAAATAAAAAAATAAGGGAAAAATAGGGGTGGGAGTAGCCAAGTTGGCTAGTCCCTGAGGGCAGCCCCATTTACATCTATATATAGATATATAGTGAAAAAGGAGCCTACCTCGGCGGGTGCAGGTAACTTCCTACACCCGGCCTAATTTTTCATTATTTTTTGATTTTTTTGAAATGAAACCTTGGGGGATTTAGATCACTATGTATCACCATGTTGTCATTCCAAATTCAACTTAATTCGAGACTTCTATCATCTCCATCAAGACTACCAAATTCTAACGGTCTCAGAATTGCTGAAATCGACCATGTCTAGATGAATGTGTTAGGAATGTTTGTTTTGCATGAAACTTGAAACACATATTCCCCTTAACATATTAAGTAAATCTCTCCAACTTTTAATCCAAAAAAAAATAATCGAAAAATGGGGGTGGGTGCAGGGAGTTTCCTACACCCCAGGGTGCAGGCTCCCTGCCCCCATATATATATATATATATATATATATATATATATATAGGGTAAAATGGGGCTGCCCCCAAGGGGTAGCTAACTTAGCTACCCCCGCCCCATTTTCTCCATATTTTTAATTTTTTTTGAAATTTTCTTCCATGAATATTCATCACTATATCCCTATATTATGTCATTAAAATTTCGTGTGAAACAGAGACTCCTACGGCCTCCATCCAGATAGACATTTTTTAACGGTAACAGGATTTTTTAAATCGACCCCGTTTGGATGGAGGTCGTAGGAGTCTCTGTTTCGCATGAAATTTGAATGACATAATATATGGATTTAATAATGAATTTACACAGTTTTAGATTTCAAAAAAAAATAAAAAAATTGTGAAAAAGGGGCGGGGGGAGCTAAGTTAGCTCCCCCTAGGGGGCATACACATTTTACCCATATATATATAGGGATAAATGGGGCTGCCCCCTAGGGGGAGCTAACTTGGCTCCCCCCGCCCCATTTTCACCATTTTTTATTTTTTATTTTTTTTGAAAATTTCTTCCATGAATATTCATCACTATATCCCTATATTATGCTATTAAAATTTCGTGCGAAACAGAGACTCCTACGGCCTCCATCCAGACAGTCATTTTTTAACGGTAACAGGATTTTTTAAATCGACCCCGTTTGGATGAAGGTCGTAGGAGTCTCTGTTTCGCACGAAATTTTAATAGCATAATATAGGGATTTAATAATGAATTTACACGATTTTAGATTTCAAAAAAAATTAAAAAATTATGTCAAAAAGGTGCGGGGGGAGCTAAGTTAGCTCCCCCTAGGGGGCATACACATTTTTCCCATATATATATATATATATGAGTAACTTAGCTCCCCCCGCCCTATTTTCTTCAAATTTTTTTATTTTTTTTTGAAAATTCTTTCCGTGAATATTCATTACTATATCCCTATATTATGTTATAAAAATTTCGTGTCAAACAGAGACTCCTACGGCCTCCATCCAGACAGTCATTTTTTTAACGGTAACAAGATTTTTTAAATCGACCCCGTTTGGATGGAGGTCGTACGAGTCTCTGTTTCGCATGAAATTTGAATGACATAATATAGGGATTTATTAATGAATTTACCGATTTTAGATTTCAAAAAAAATAAAAAAATTGTGAAAAAATGGTGGGGGAGCTAAATTAGCTCCCCCTAGGGGGCATACACATTTTACCCTATATATATATATATGTGGATATTTACACCCATAACCAAGTAATTTCATAATTACATTCACATATGAACTGCCATTTGAAGAGTCGAACAAAGGAGAGAGATATATAAAGGATGAAGTAATGAAAGAGGAAATAAGTCTAGATCAGTTCATGTATGATTGGTAGGTGCCGGACTGGAAGGAGATTATACCTTCCCTGATGAGAGACCTCACCTCCGGAGAGTGTCTTTACTGAATCTATCTGCGATGAGCAAGGTCTGTTAAAGCAAGAATGGAGACTCTTCGTCGTGTGGCGTGCCAATTTCTTTCTGTTAGATCCTCAATTTATTGGAACGGAATCCTGCTTTTCCCGAAGTGGTTCGAGCTCATGTTCAAGCGGACATGGGAGCGAGAAGCTGAGCTGTGATAAGGGAGCAGGGGAGCGGGTTGAATTATAGGACGAAGGCTCGGACACGAAGAGTAGTCAAGTTGCACGTCAGGGTCTTACCAGCAAGCGTTGTCCTTTTTTTAGTAGGGAAGACTTGTTACGATATTCATAACCCGTCATAATCGTGAATTACACTTAGGATCCTAAATAATGTTTAACTCTTACAGTCATAATCCCGTATTAACTTCCATCTAATTTCCCGTTAACTTTGACGGTATCTGTCATATATTTTACTATACCCTTTAAAATTTGAATTATTTATGAATGGTCACTCCCTTTCCTCTTCTAGCCAGAAATGCATTGCATTGCCCCCCTCCTGGTGGAAGCCTTACTCCCCACATCGACCCCCACCGCCAGCCTCCACATCTTTGATGCTCCACACCCTCATCGCATCCGCTCGCAAGCCCCAATCGAATCCTCCTATCCATCGACCTCCAACGACAGCCTACACCATACAACCCCCCTGCAAGCTCAGCGCCTGGAGAGAGGGAGTATTCGGAGACCAGAGAGGGAAAGGGAGAGAGCAGTGGTGGTGATGGCGTGAGGAGGAACGACAATAGGAGCATAGGGAGGAGAGATGGAGGAGGTGGTAGCGTTGGAGGGGGATGTTGGAGGAGGAAGGGGGAGAATGTTTCCTTTTTTACCTTTGGTTAATCCCGACCGTCATATCGTGTATTAGTTTGATTGACTCAGTCATCTGGTTGAGTTAATGAACTAAGCTAACGAAGGTTTATGCGTGTAAGATGGCACACTTTATTCAGGGTCTTGACGAATCTCCATTTCATCACCCTTATTCTATTATTTTAACCTTAAAAATCCTAGTAAATGCATGTAAATATCTTTAATTTGCATAAATTAACATTCATATATTGTTGGATAAATTGTGTATAAAATATTGCTTTAAATACAAAAAATATGAATAAATAAAAGAAAGAAAAAGAATAAAATATCGAAGATATTTTATGAACTTAAACTCCGAGACCTAGACATCTCGATGATTAGGTCGATAAGGAATAAAGTAGAGGGAGATAATGGCCAAGGATACAATAAAAATTCCATTTATTTATTCATTTATTATTCATTTTTGGGACTTATTTATTTCCACTTTTTATACTTAAAATAAGAAAGTTTGTGTATGAAAGTTGTAGATACTAAAATATAGAAAAATACAAATTTTATTCCATACAAAAATATTACACAATGTAAAAATTACAGCCTAAATAAGAATCCAAAATTCCAACTTCCATACCCATATCTCTCAAATAAAAACTCAAAATTTATCAAAATCACCTTTTTATTATATATAACTTTTAATAAACTATTTAATGAATGTGGTTTCATATTTTTTGGAGTTAAGGTGTGGAATTTAGGTTTAGGACCACTATTGTATAGTATACTCGATTAAAATATTCATTTTATTTATTATTTATTATTTTCATAATTATATATTTCTATAATGTTGTAGATATTATTTATAATATATGTACACATTAAAATTAGAATAAAACAATAAAGAAAATACCAAAATAAATTATTCATCTAAAATACATAGCTGAAATACCTGTAAATATACCTATACAATCTATACCTCTATTTATTTTATGATACAAATAACATCATAAAAATATAATAAAAATACATTTATACACTTAAAAATAATTTATAATATATAAAATAAGAGAACAAAATTATAATATAAATTATACAAAATAAAAATAAAATATTAAAAATATAGATGAATATACCTATAAATACACCCTAATAATTAATTTGTAATAAATAAAACCAAAAACATACATAAAAATCATATTAACATACTACATAAAATAATAAACATTTTCTATTTTATAATAAAAACAATAAATTCATTTACTATATTTAATTAATTCTTTTCTAATAATGTAGTCTATTTTGTCCTATAGTGGCTTAGCTGGACTAATCATGATCCTTCATCTATTGACCACCAGTCATCTCTCCCTCCATGTCCTTTGACTTGACGCGCGTGTCAAGTCTTGTGATTTCAGCCTTTTTCCCAGACGCATCATCCCTCGCATCGAAATCTGATATTCTGCCAAAATAACCCTTGACCAACCCTAAGCCATGCCTAAGCCCTAAATCCTTTGTACATAGTTTGTATCTCCGCCAATACGCCAATCAATAAGGGTGTACCTAATGTTTATAAATAACCCCCTCCAACCTCCATCTCCATTTTGGTCACTATTTCGAGTCTAGGAGCTGATTTCTTGGATCATGAAAGCTTCCTCGTGATAGAAGGAGTGTCTTTGCCGTCGGATCCACTCCAGGAGGACGGAGGTGCACCCAGGCAGCTGTCGCCGGCCACCTCTGCTCCCTGCCCTCACCGGCATGTAAGAGTTGCGCTTTTTCCCCCATTTTTAGGTAGCTTTTAGTTTATGCATTTTAATTCTGCCATTAGTTTAGTTATTAGCCTAGCGTTCTAACCCGAATTTCCCAATTTGTAGTTCACCGGAGCTCAGCTCCAACGAACGTGTTCATCATACCTCGCATGTTCTCTGTTGCGCCTCTCACTCTCATTTCATTCCTTGACAGCTTCTAATCACTCCTTGCATCCTCACTCACCTCCATCCTACTTGGATCGAGCAATCACTCCGTCATCATCTGTCGTTCATCGGAGGGAGTCCATCTCGCCCATCTTTCGTCTATTCCACCTTCTAACGGGACGAGGCAGTTTGCCCTCATCCCTAGCTTTGTCATGTGCAAGTTCAACGCGTAAAAAGGAACCTGGAGGCGACTTTGCAACTTGCTGAGGTACTTGGAGCACCACCTCAATTTCGACCTCATGGTAGGGCTCTGGTGACCCTCCGTTCCTTCTGATGCCCCCAGTCGATAGAGTATCGCTGCAGGAACCTTATGGACCATTGTGGATTAGTAAAGAACAATAGAGGAAGGTGATTGGGTCGGAGGAAGCTTGAACCACTCGGAGTTCTTCAATGTTCCTCCTCATCCTTCCCCTACCGTTGGATCAAGAACAAGAGCCCAGTTATCATCAAGACCATTGGATCGGGCATTGTCTTCATCGTCATATCATCGTCGCTGATCTAATCCAGGCGAGTCGTCGTTGAAGCATCATCATCATCCCTCGCGTCTCCATATGGATTATGAAGGAAGGGGAACCGTTCGATCGTGAGCCTAAAGGGATAATTTGCAAACTAGACTCTACTTTTTTGTATTTACTATTTAGTCCTGTAAATAAAATATTAAGTTTAAAATAAAGTAGAGAAATTACATGTAGGCCCGTGTACTTATTGATAATTGCATATGGGTTCATGCTAGGTCACCTCACGTGAGGTGGCCATTTTGCAATAACACCCCTATTCGTTGTTGTAATTTTTTTTGGTTCTGGTTAAATTACACATAAGCCCCTGTTTACATGTATGCCCTACTAGTAATTGAATTTTTGTATGCTTGATAAATCTATTTAAAATAGCTATCGTGCTCCAAAAATCGTAAAAAAAATTAGATGTATGTTCCTGGTTGCTTGAAGTTTCACGCCATGATTTTTATTTGCAACTCTATATACTTCTGTTATTTATCAAAAATCATGTAGAGCACAAACAACCCCTGTATGGTGTTTAAAATACCAAAAATATCAAAACATCTTGAAAATTTCAAAAAAAATATATATTGTGTGTTTTGCTCTATTTTAACTTCAGACCAAAAATCACTAAAAATGGAAAAAAAGCCTAAAAATTGAAAACCCCCAAAAACTTTCATAAAAACTAAAAATTCCTTAAAAAGTCAAAAAAAATATGTTTTTCTTTTTGTTAAATTTTCTTTATATACATATCTATATATTGAAATTGATTTGGATAATTTTGGACCTTATTTACTATTTTTAAAGTTCAAATCAATTTCAGACATTTATTAAATCCCTGACTTGGGATATTTCCAACTTTAAAACACCATAAAAATTAGCAAAAATTCCAAGAAAATTACAAAAACATTAGAAAAATGTAAAAGCCCCAAAACAGTTTATTTGTTGAATTTTATATATATTTACTAGTATTTATAAGTATATTACTCTATATTATATATATAGCTTTATATATAACTATATTATATTTACACCTTAAAAAAAGAAAATATATAAATCTGAAAATATAAAAAGAAAATATAAAATTAAAAAATGTGAAATAAAAATATTAATATATAAAAATTAAAAAATCACAAAAAGATACATGTATATACGTGATAAATGACACGGTTGTACATAAACTCTTTGTTCACAATAACCATAGGCTACCCATATTGCTTTATGTGGTTCAACCTCTACGTACTTGTTTGCCATACATCTAGTTGCAGATAATAACAAATTTTAACTCACTTTTTGGTATTCTTTGTATGATTTGCTTTGTGGGTTATTTGCTGATTAATCGGAGACTTTTGAGTGAACACACCTACTGTGGTTTTGCTTTGTGAAACTGTACGACCCTCGGACCTTCCTTAGTTATCAGATGGTGTAGTTGCCTGGGAGCAATGAGCTTAGCCTATTTTCGCTATTTTTTGTATTGTCATTTGTTCATTATTCATTGATTTATTGATGTAAATAATAATTGATTTATTTTCTATATTAGTCATCCAATTATTCTTTGTACATAGCTCATTTTGATTATCTGTGCTAATATTATTTCTTTGTGGCTTTGCTGCGAGAGCCCGTCACACGAGGACAACTTTTTAGGAGGCTGATGCTGCCAAGTTTAGTGGAGGATGGTCTTCATCCCTTGACCAGTTGGAGAGGCTACGAAGGAAGCAAATAAAGGGAATTTATCATAGATATAGCTCAGTTTCATTCATATATTTATTGGTGAGAGAGGGAGACAAATTAAATGTAATAATTAAAGACGTGGACTCTACACTCCACAACGAGGTCCAGTGCCCGGGTGTTTGTTCACCGGGGAGCTTCGTCGCAGTTTTCCGTGTTTTATCACCTTCTATTATTTTTTCATGTTGTTTTGAGTTTTCCGCCTTATTTTTGTTTGTTTTGTGTGCATGGAGCCCTAAGACATAGGATGCTTGCCTTGGTAATTAGGTCCAAACCTAAGAATGCATGTTCCTAAAATCTTTTACATTTAGATCTAGTTAAATAAATAAATGTTAGTCTTTTTTATTCAAACCCGCACGTCATGAGATACATCATATAACTCTAGCTGGAACCGTTGTGGTGGGCACTGAGATGTCTCCAAGATTAGACTCTATGGTTTATTTCTAAATAACTAACATATGGTTCTTCATGATTATAGAAGCTAGTGTTCATGGCGATTTTGTCGATTGCACACCGCCATGTAGATATGTTTAAAAATTCTATTTTGTATCCCGTATGGATAGAGTTGAGAAGCACTGTAAGTCCTCTAACTCATCATGCATCATTAGATTTAATGGTGAAATTTCCATCATTGAATCGACTTGCATGACTTTTTTGCTATCTCCATCTGATTTTAAGCACCTAAGGCATAAAATGAAAATCTACCAAAACGTTAGGCGCTTGTATGCAACAGATCCTAAAAAAGTGAAAACCAAAAGAATTAAACAAGGGTATTGCTAAATAAACTTAGACCTTAATTAAAATCCGTAGTGGACTTTCATTGTTTTGGGTTCATAAAGCCCTCATTGATTACAGGTACCATAGGAGGGGACCAAAACCCCTCCCGTGAGCGAGGCACGATCTGCTAAGAATTAGACCCCAAAACCCAGTCTGTAACTGCCTTGTGTATCGTATGGATTTTTGGGTCCAAGAATGGGGGCGGTGATGACAGAAACAACGGAGGTAGGCCTTAATATCCCTATAACTAGCCAAAGGACCTCGGTTTTGCCGAGGGGGACCGGCGAATCAAATATAGTAATTAGGTTGATTTTCTTCATCATTCCAAGAGTCATTCCGTGGACTCAAAGTAATAGCGCTTCTATTGTACGTGATCGAGTAGGGCCTTGTCAACGATGGTGTTCTCACCTTGTGTGGAGCATCGACATGGTCTGAAGTACTGAGCTTAGGCCAAGTACTCGCGGCGGTGTCTGTTTTATCGGTTTGCATCCGAGTAGGTTCTTGTACACTCACGAGTGATTCCGTTGCGAGCGAGGATCGAAGTAGCGGTTTTGCATATCGACTTCCTCTCCCTATTTCTTTACCTGAGTAGGGATCCAGGAAGGGTTACAAGGACCTCAAAAAGTGCAGATTACATGCTATAAAGAGGAGGACAAGTACGTGATACTTTTCTGCCAGTACTCTCTCTCCTATAGGGTTAGCGTGCTAAGGACTTGTTACAAGATATGCCTGAAATAATAACCCTAACACTGAAAAGATAATAAGTAACCGAACCTTCAAGGCTTCACATGGCATGAGTTGGTGAATCCAATTTTGCATTGCGTTTGTATGGACTTATATTAAGGTTCAAAGATCAAAGCCCCGTGCATTCACGCAAATTTTGTGCCTCCCTTTTGGCACCCACTCAGTTCGAGCCTTTCCACTATTTTACACTCTTTTTATTCATTGTTGACCACCGTATCTTTCCCCCTGCATTGATCTCCCTCTTGCTTCATGACGCCGATCTATGGATGGTTCTATCGAGGCCCCACCAATGCCTACATCGAATCCAGAGACTCGACCTCGTCCATAATTCGAGGCGATTCCTAAGAACCCGATCTGGACTTTGCGGATTGATGTCCAAGCTCCTCGTTTTCTATCTTTCCATTTTGATCACCCAATAAACTATGATCACTTTTATCCCACCTTCGCCATTGTGAATGAGAGTCGATTACAGTCCACATCTTTTTCATTCACAACACTCTGGAATCGACCCTAATTTCATATTTGTCTTGGCAGCTGGGAAACCATTTCAAGTGGTATGATTGGGATTTTTCACATTTCTGATAAAAGTTTGCCCCAGTCCTGGATCCCAACACCGGATTCATTTCGTCGGACTCGGACCCAAAGATGGCACCTCAAGGAAAGGGCAAGTGTCAACAACCTCCCCAGCCCGAGCAAGGTCAGATGCCAGACCAGAACCAAGTGAATTCTCAATTGTCGGCCTCCATCCAGACCATCTGGTAGCAACTGACCGAGCAGGCCCTTGCACAGACTGCATTCCAGGATATGCTGAATGATGTGATGAATCGACCAGTAGGAGGAGGGGGAGACAGACCCCATGATGACCCTGACGAGGAAAAGTCAGAACAAGGGAGGCATGAACCCACACTAAAAGAGACATATAACCCTGGAGATAGCCAAATGACTGAATGGATCCTCATTCCACCGGTGCATGCTCACTTTGAGCTCAAGCCTCAATTATTGGCCCTTCTAACATCATTTCACGAGAACATCAGCGAAGAGCCTTACATTCACCTGCATCAATTTTCACACTTCTATTGTACCATACACTACCCGATGTTCCTTTGTACATAGTGAAGATGATGGTGTCCCCCTTCAATTTACAGGACAAGGCCCTTTTCTAGGTAAATCATTTGGGAAAGGTTGTGACGACATGGGCAGACCTAAATTCCACCTTCCTGCACAAGTTATATCATCTCGACCGGCTCAACTAAATGCAAGCCGGGATCAGCAACTTCTCCCAGGGTGCCCATGAGACCATCCATGAAGCCTGGAAGCGGTTCACAGACTTGTAGGAGAAGTGCCCTCATTATGAAATTTCAAGGACCAGCTTAATCTAACACTTCTTCAGGGGCCTGAAAAAGCTAAAGGCTCGTTGACGTAGCATGTGGGGGTCACATTTAAACAAGTATGAAGATGTAGTTTGGTAGATTTTTGAAGAAATGGTTGAAGGAGAGGTTGCCCTCTCTTCAACTAGAGCATACCAGAAGCAACCTTAGATCCTCCAAGAGCAAGTACATATGACAGTGCCTCGTGAGGCGTAGAGAGATGAGATCTCCAACCTTAACATCATAGGCGGCCATATCTTAAATATTGATATTATTGAGAAGCAATCACAGGATCTTGAGAAGCTCGATGTCATCGAAAAAAGGGCGCAACACCTAGACAAGCTGGACCATATCACTAAGTAGTTGGAGCTGCTGATGAGCACTATCAGTTCTGTTTAGTCGGCGACACCATCGTCAGAAACTCCTATTGAGAAAAAGGATGAACCGTCAACGCCACATCAACCTCAGCCGAGTCAGTAGCAGCTAACCATCCAACACATGTACAACGTGCAGGCGCACGAGCAGGCCCTATCGCAGCAGCAGACGATGCTTTACCATCCAGACTTCCTTCCCCCTTCAGATCCAACATTTCTGCTACCACCACAGATTCATTAAGTCAACAGTGTCTAGAGCAATGATGCAAAGTTGACCCGTCCTGCAGAACAACGCCTGGGTTATCTATAGGCCAACCGGCCTTACCACCAACCTTAGGGTGGTTGTTATGGACGGTCCTTTCAGCCTCATCCTTGGTACCAGAATCACCTGCCTCTACAGTACCAAGGCAACTAGAAACGGTCACAACAATACCCCCAGCTGCAATACCATCATTAATAGCTGTATCACTGGTACACGACTGGACAACTACAACAATATCCCCTACATCCATATCAAGAACATCAGCTTCCTCCTCATCCACAACACCATAAGTAGTCGCAACCTCAGCCTTCCAACTATAAGCAACAGCGTGGTCTTCATGCTGAATCTTCTGAGGCAACCCCAGTGAACCCTACCATGGATTGCTTAGCCCAACTTGTGAAGGGTCTAGCAGAAATGATGAAGAATCTAGATGACATGATCGTCACCAAACTCCTATTCAAGATCAGGTCGAAGCAAATCCCAATAATTTTAAAAGGGAAGAGCAGGTAGAATGTGATATCTCGTGTGTGCCTATCGAGTCAGATAATCATAATTTTGTTTTATCTAATGTTGCCACTCTCATGAGCGGTAGGACTTTGCTTCCATCTACCGCAAATGCAAAACAAGGGAAGAATAAAGCTTTGACAGGTTAATCATCATCTTCTGCATCAACTGCACCAGCTACAAGTTCGGGTGAGGAAGAGAAAGAAGGAGGAGGAGCCATGCCAGATGCCACTCACCACCATCTCCACTAGCAAAAAGAACAAACAAATCAGAAAAAGCAAAAAGACCAAAAAGTTGATCTCCATCGAAGCGAAGCCGCGCTAGTCACGGAGGAGCCCGCAAGAACAGCCGATCCAACGCCAGTCGACGGAGTGGAGACCTCACCTTTTGCTTGTCCACCTGCAACATCATCTTCACTTCCAGCATGTACACCTTTTTCTGATCCAGATGTACAAAAATTTGTGGACAAGAATTTTGTTATACATAAGAACACTACTTCTGATTCCAGCATTGTACATATTCCTTTTCCTGATGCAATAGAAAAATCCAAAAAATCCAAAAAAGTGCATTGTCCGATCCTGGAGTTGTGTACATAATTAATAATTTGACTATCGAGATTCCATTGATGAAGGCCATGGAATACATGCCCGTAGTGAAGAAAGATTCGAAAGAGGCTTGTATAAACAAGAATCAACTAGCACGATACAACAGACACTGACATGTTTAGAAGCACGTACCACCATGGCCACGGTTGCAGCCATCAGCAGTCTCCCGCAGAAAAAACAATACAAAGGAGTGCCTTTAATTAGTTGCGAGATTTTCGATCAAGTATTCAAGAGAACATTGCTTGACAGCGGTTCTTCCATCAGCCTCCTACCATTTTCATTATTGCAAGAATTTGGTCTATGTCCTCTCAAGCAGACATGAATGATCCTTTTTTTGTTGATCGATCCATCAAGCAACCTCGAGGTCTTTTGGAAGACGTTGTGGTAAAGGTGCGGGACATGCAATTTCCAATTGATTTTGTAGTCCTTGATATGGACTCCCCGCATCCTTACTCCAGACTCCTATCATCTTGGGCCGGTCATTCTTGCGCACTTCAGAAGTCGTGGTTAATCATGGGACTGACAAGATCAACTTCAGCTCAGGCAACAACAGAATCACCATAGATATGTCAGCGAGCCCAAAGTCGTAACTGATAAGGGTTATGCAACACCGTATGAAGTAGATTGTGACTTCATTGCGGAGATCAGAGATACACCACTTTATTCGAACGATCCATGGATACAAGAAGTCCTCTCTCTAGGGGAGGACCTAGAAAGCACAGTTGACGCAAGCTCCGAGGACATTTGGGATACAGAGTCCAATTTGTTGATGCATATTTTTGATGTCGATGATTTACTCCAGCCTTAACACAATGAGCCTATTACAGATCTGCATGGCACATTGTCAGAACATCAACGAGACACTGAGGTCTGCACTACCTCTAGAGTTTAGGCAGAGCATCCACCAACTAGCATCATTTTAAAAGTAACCGAGAAGCCAATAAAATCAGAACCGGAACTAAAGCCACTTCCAACAGGCTTGGAGTATGCTTTCCTTGTAGGTGCAGAAAATATGTATCCGGTCATCATCAACAACAAGATAACTCCGAAGAAAGAATCTCAACTCCTCGAGGTTCTAAATAAGAACTGCAAGGCACTTGGTTGGCATGTTTCAAATCTCCTCGAGACAAATTTTACCTTGTGCTCACACCACATCTACATAGAAGAAGATGCCAAGCCGTCCCGCGAGTTTCAAAGAAGACCAAATTTGAATCCGAGGGACGTCATCATGAAAGAAATCACAAAATGGTGTGATGCAAGCTTCATTTATCCTAGCTTCGATTCAAAATGGGTGAGCCCTTTGCACGTAGTTCTGAAGAAATACGGGCTTACTGTGGTTATGGATGATAGAGGAGAGGAGATGTCTACTCGAGTACCAACATCCTGGCTTGTATGTGTTGATTACTGCCGCCTCAATGCAGAAACTAAGAAGGACAACTTCCCCTTGTCATTCATTGATCAAGTTTTGGAACGACTGACTAGCAAGGAATTTTTCTACTTTCTGGATGGGTACTCCGAGTACAATCAAATAGCAATCGCCCCTGAAAATCAGGTGAAAATGACCTCCACTTGCCCGTTTGGCACATATGCTTTCAAGAGAATGCCCTTTGGACTGTGCAATGCACCAACGACATTCCAGAGATGCATGTTGGCAGTTTTTGTCGAGATGGTAGGAAGTTTTCTCAAGGTGTTCACGGACGACTTCTCCGTCTATGGTGACAGCTTCGATTCTTATCTTGAACTCCTGTATAGAGTACTTCAAAAATGCCATGAAGTCAATATGGTATTATCCTGGGAAAAAGAGCCACTTCATGATCGCAAAATGGACTATGCTAGGTCACATTGTGTTCCAAACGTGGCATGGAATTCGACCGACAATGGTGGATGTAATTGCTAATCATGAGCCACATCAGACAATCAAGAATGTTAGGTCATTCCTAGGGCATGTGAGATTTCACATAAGATTCATTCGTGATTTCAGTCGTATTGCCTGACCTCTTACAGAATTACTATGCAAGGAGACTAAGTTTAATGTTGATCAGTAGGTTCTCCTTTCATTCAATCAACTGAAGGGGCTAATCACTCAAGCTATTGTCCTACAGCCGGCGGATTGGTTTCTTCCTTTTGAGATCATGACGGACACGTCAGATTTTGTAGTTGGGATTATTCTAGGATAAAGGAAAAACAAGGCATCCTATGTCATTCATTATTCCAACAAAACATTAGATGAAGCCCAACGAAGTTACACTATGATAGAGGCATAATTGATGGTTGTGGTATTCACCCTTGAGAAGTTTAGATCTTATTTGCTTGGATAAAAAGCCATGATTTACACTTACCACTCTACTATCAGATACTTACAGCAGAAGAAGGATGCCAAGCCTAGACTAATCAGATGGTTCCTTCTCCTCCAGGAGTTTGATTTGGAAATCAAGGACAAGCATGGAGTTCAGAATGTGGTAGCATACCACCTCTCCAGAATAGACCTGCAAGATCCTCTACTGAGTAGTGCACCCATCACAGACACCTTTCCTGACGGGTTAATTCTGGCAGTGGATTCACTCCCTTGGTATGCTAATATTGTCAACTACCTCATCTCAGGCATAGTTACACAAGAATGGATCCCTCTATTATTTAGGGAAGGAGCAGACTGTATTTGGCGCTGACACATTCCTCAAACGAAGCAACAAAGTGTCCTCGAGCAAAGTCACCCGCTCGAATCTGGTGGGCACGATTCTGGAAATAGAACAACAACAAAGATATTACAATGGGGCATTTGGCGGCCTACATTATTTAAGAAGGGATTTTTACCCGACAGACCCTGTAATCTTTTGCAATTACCGCTACGACCTTTGAAACATCGATATTCCTCTCTCGACCCCGTAAACTTGCTAACTCTTACCCTATAAACCTTGTGGTTAATCCCCATCTATTTGTCCGTTAAAACTAACCGGATTCCGTTATATTCGTTTACATTACACCCATTTTGTTTGTAAAATTTACATTCAATGCCATTTTCCCATGCCCCCTCCCACTCCTTTGCTCGATGCCCCCAGCCATCGCCTCCTCCGGCTCGAAGCCCCTGCTCCCCCCACCTGCGCCGCCTGAAGCCTGCCCCGCTTGTTGCCAACCCCCCGTCCGCCCCGCTGTAACCCCCCCTCCCCCCACCCCCCGTGCTTCCTCCCGCCTCCTCTGCTTTCCCTCCTCCTGCGTCGAAGCCCCACTCGGCGCTGCCTCTCTCCTGCTCCCTCCAGGAGCGCCGCCTCCCCTCCGCCGATCCCCGACGTCGCCTCCCCTACTTCCCCCCTCCCACCTGATAGTCGAAACCCCAACCGGGGCCGCCTCCCCTGCTGCACGTGGATTCCTAAGAAAGAAATATAACCGCTTGTTCTTCTCTCAGTCTATAACATCCAGGCGCTGAAGTTTGTACTGACAAAGCTCTCGGTTTCAGGCATTGCAAATGCCTCAATCATCTCTCCAACGATGATTTCAAAAATACATAGTGCTCCATGGCGGTGCTCTATTATGTTTCTCTGATTGGAACGACTTCCCCAACAGAAAATGCATGGATTTGGTTTCAATCTCCAGATGACTGACTTATTCAATGAAGAACAGTTGTTGATGGTGCTGCTCGAATCATTCCTCCTCTTTTGATTTTGATTGCAAGTATTGGGATCCATGAGGCAACGTTGTTTCATTCTTCAGACACACAGTAGGTTTCGGCTCCAGACAATGAAGTTCCCGGCAGATCGCAGTGATGCGATGCAACTTCGAAGCGCAGAATGCTACATCGGAATCAAACTCCAGGTGGTAGAATTAGCTCCCTCGTATCCAAAGCAATGTTCGGATTTGATCGAACAGAGACCTGCAAAGGAAAACCTGACTCGAATACTGTGACTTGGTCCAATTCACATAGAGATAGGTGAACAAAAGGGGTTCTAGTAACGCGATGGATTGGAACACGAGGTCCAGCCACCATGCATGCCCCCCCCACGGATCCCCGACGTCGCCTCCCCTGCTCCCCCCTCCCACCTCACAGTCGAAGCCCCAACCGGGGCCGCCTTCCCTGCTGCACGTGAATTCGAATCCTCACCTAACGTTGCCTCTCGTGCTTTCCCCTATCCCGTGTCAGTCAACCCCCCCCCCCCCCCCGCGGATCTCTGCCGCTCGATTCGAAGACCCACCCCTCCCGTCCACTCCCCCGATCGAAGGAAACCCTCCCCCCGCTGCTCGATTTGAAGAACTGCCCTTCCGATGGGGTACTTCATCCAGTAAGAATGAAGAAGAGAGAGAGGGGAAGAGGAAGGAGGGGGAGAGAAGAAGAAAGGAGGGGAAGTGGAAGAAAATCTACCCTTGGATTTGTTAGGGTTAGATTAACTCAACTTAAACCCAAACTAGTTAACTTAAAAAGTCTCAAATTAACGGTAGGGTCTATAAGGTAAGACGGAGCAAGTTTACGGGATCGAGAGAGGAATATCAATGTTTCAAAGGTCATAGCGGTAATTGCAAAAGATTACAGGGTCTGCCTTATGAATGCGGCAACATTTGTCAAACGATGCACTGACTGTCAGTGATTAAAAGGCACCCTTACAACCAAAGATTCCATTCCCCTGAAGATCATTCAGATTGTTGACGTATTCAATGCTTAGGGGACGGATTTCATGGGACCTTTCCCAAATACTCAGGGATACGAGCACATCCTTCTTGTCGTTGATTATGTGAGTCACTGGGATGAAACTATCCCCCCTCAAGCCGTAGACAACCGTATAGTGTACCGCTTTCTAAAAGAAAACATCATCTCACAGTTCGAGATTCCGAGAATACTAATATCAGACGAGGGTAGTCACTTCATTCATTTCTTCTTTCATTATTCTTTAGACTTTTCTATACTCAGTACAAGTTATGTCCTCTCTTTTTCTCTTTGATCTATTAGGACATAGCTCAAGCTAAGTCTAGGGGGTCGTATATACAATGTACATTAGCCATAACTCGTACTTTGTATTTTAAATAAGTATGGCTAAAAATATTTCATTAATACTATACCATGAACTTTATTAAAATCACATATTAAAAGTATGCTTATATCTCCTCAAATTCTCTTTGTACATACTAATTAATAAATCATGCAAAAGACCTTTTGCAAAATGTTTGAAAAATAGTTTGAAAATTTTTTCGAAAAATCTTTTGAAAACTATTTGGAAAATATTTTGTAAAATGTGTTCAACCTTTGTAAAAATATTTTGTTTGCAAAAATATTTTTTCTTTGTGTGAAATATAAATGTTTGAAAAACAATTTACAAATGGTTTGAAAAATGGTTGCAAAAATATTTGAAAAATCTATAAATACTATTTGAAAAGCATTTGCAAAATGATTATCAAATGTGTGTAAACATTTGTAAAAACTGTTTGTAAAAATTATTTTGGACTATAGTTTTTCAAAATTGTTTGTAAAATATTTTTCAAATAAGTTTGCGAGTATATACATCACACTTAAATTCTTTAGATATTGATAAAGTTGATCAACTACCCCTTGTAAATTCTTAAAAACCTAACTTTTGTAAATATAAGATGCATCCATGTGTAAATATTTATACCGAGTTTTTATCCAAAATCTGTTATTTTCAAAAATCACAAAAATGTTTGCAAAACTAAAATTACCAAAAACATTTGCAGAATTTCTTTGAAAAAATACCAAAAAATGCATTTGCATCATCTTTTTAAAAAATCCATAAAAAGTTCAAAGTTTTAAAATTGCATCACAGATATATTGTCTGTATAGCATTTGTATATTCACATTTTTCGGATTAAGTTTTGTAATTGAACAAGTCTAAGTAAATCCGAAGATTGGAGCTTGGTTGGATCTTAAATCTACCTAATAATAGGAACCTTATAGGAGCTGGAATTGAGATACTTCAGGTCTAGTTGACTTAGTTCTTTGAGGATCATGAGACTTGGTTCAAGGAATTCTTGACTGCCAAAGTAAAGTGTTTCGGAGCACACACACGTCTCTTGTCGATAATGACCTTACTTGGGCACCTGCACCTTTTACTTGGCTCAGCTCAACTCAGTTGGAGTGGTGAGGGGATTGGATTTGCTAGTATGAGACGCACACAAGTGGAAACATTTGTCCTCGTCTAGGGAGGAAAGTGCACCCCAAATCGTCTAGCGACAGTGATGTCTAAAGACAAGAGAGCGTCGGTTGCAATAATGCTTCAAAAGAGGGATAATCTACTAGCTCAAGAGGAAAAACTCCTTATGTAATTGACGTTGTATATAGTATTTCAAAAAGAAGAAGAAGAGCAAAAAGCATAAACTCCAAAAAAATGGACATGCCTAATTGAAAATAAAATGCCTACCAGAGTATGTATATTTGTATAATCAATAAGAAAGTTTGAGCTTCAAAGTCAAATCATGTGAACCTGCAGTTGGATGACTTTACTACACCGGTCTTGCATCCAAGGATAGGTAGACTTGCTAGCATCCATTCTTATCTTCACCCCCATTCTCTTGAGCCGGTTGTCACTTGAACTTAGAAGGGAATACCCCGCTCCTCGAGGGAGGAGTTGCTGGATTGCAGAATCACTGGATTGTTGTACTGGAGAAGTCAATCTCTTGGTCATTTTAGTTGGGGGGAGCCACTATCACTTACACTGTACGAGTCAGATTCAGAGTCATAAGGGTTTACGTATGAGTTGAAATATTCTAATCTGTCTATTGAGGAGACTTGAGCAAAGTTTTGGGATTCTTGAAGGCTGTTGGATTTCAAATCTGATTCTTAATAAGGTTCCGCCCGCACTTAAATTCCAAAGGTCCGACTTAAGCTCCAAACTTTGATTTTCTAATGACAAGTTTGATAATTAAATTTAATCCATTCCTTCTTTTTCTTTTCTTTCCTTTTTAATTTCTACACTTATTGCATGTATTTACTGGGGAATAACGAAGGCAAGTATAGGGTGTGATGAATCTCCTTTTCATCATCTTTATTATATCATTTTAGCCTTAAAAGCCCTAGTAAATGCATATTAATAACTCCAGTTTACATAAATTAACATTCATGCATTATTCAATAAATTGTGTATAAAATATTGTTCTTAATGCCAAAATTATAGAATAAAGAAAATAAAAGAAAAAGAATAAAATATAGAAGATATTTTATGAACCTATACCTTGAGACCTAGGCATCTCGATGACTAGGTCGACAAGGAATAAAGTAGGGGGAGATAAGGGCCAATAATATAATAAAAATTCCATTTATTTATTCATTTATTAATCAATTTTCGGACCTATTTTATTTTCCACTTTTTATACTTCAAATAAAGAAACTTTGTTCAAGAAAGTTGTATATAATAAAATATAAAAATGCAAAATTTATTTCATAAAAAATATTACACACTGTAAAAATTACAACCTAAATAAAAATCCAAAATCGTAACTTCTCAGACTCATATCTCTCAAATAAAAACCAAAATGTATAAAAACATCTTTAATTATATATAACTTTTAATAAGATATTTAATGAAGGCGGTTTCATATTTTTTGGAGTTAAGATGTGAAAGTTTGGTTTTGGACCCATATTATACGTGATTAAAACATTTATTTTATTTATTCTTTATTTTTTTCATAATTTTATATTTTATAACATTGTAAATATTATTTATAATATATGTACACATTAAAATTAGAATAAAACAATAAATAAAACATCAAAATATATTACTCATCTAAAATACATAAATGAATACCTATAAATGTACCTATACAAGTTATACCCCTATTTATTTTAAGATACAAAGAACATCATAAAAATATAATAAAAATATATTTATACACCTAAAAATAATTTACAAATATATAAAATTAGAGAATAAAATAATAAAATAAAATATATAAAAATAAAAATAAAATAGTCAAAATACAGATGAATATACCTATAATACACCCCTAAAATTTAATTTGTAATAAATAAAACTAAAAACATAAATAAAAATCATATTAAAATGCTACATAAAATAATAAACTTTTTCTATTTTATAATAAAAAATTATAAATTCATTTACTATAATTAATTAATTTTTTTCTAATAACCCAGCTTATTGTGTCATGTAGTGGCCTAGATGGACTAATCACGACCCTTCGTCTGTTGACCACCAGTCAACTCTCCCTCCAGGTCATTTGACCTAATGCGCTTGTCGAGTCCCGTGAGTTCAGCCATTTTTCCCGAGCGCACCATCACTCGCATCGATATGATATTTCTCCAAAATAACCCTTGATCAACCATAATCCACGCCTAAGCCCTAAATCCTTTGTACATAGTTGTATCTCCGCCAATATGATAGTCAATTAGGGTATGCCTAATGTTTATAAATAACCCCCTCTGACCTCCATCTCCATTTTGGTCATTATTCCGAATCTAGGAGCTGATTTCTTGGATCACAGAAACTTCCTCGTGACAGGAGGAGCGTCTTTGCTGCCGGATCCGCTCCAGGAGGAAGGAGGTGCACCCAAGAGGTCGTTGCCGGCCACCTCTCCTCCCTTCCCTCACCGACAGGTTAGAGTTGCGTTTCCCCCCAATTTTAGGCAGCTTTTAGTTTATGCATTTTAATTCTGCCGTTAGTTTGGTTATTAACTTATTGTTCTAGCCCGAATTTCCCAATTCGTAGTTTGACGGAGTTCAGCTCCGACGAACGTGTTCATCGTGCCTCGCCTTTTCAACGCCATGCCTTTCACCCTCATTTCATTCCTCGATGCCTTGATCTCTCCTCACATCTTCTCTCACCTTGATCCTACTTGGATCGAGCAATTGCTCCCTCATCCTCCGTAGTTTGCCAGAGGGAGTCCATCTCGCCCATCTTTCTTCTATTCCTCCTTCCAAGGGGTGAGGCAGTTCGCCCTCGTCCGTAGCTTTATCTTGTGCTGGTTCAACATGCAACAAGGAACCTGGAGGTGACTTTGCAACTTGCAAAGGGACCTGGAGCACCACCTCTACTCTGACCTCGTGATGGCGCTCCGGTGACCCTCCGTTCCTTCTGATGCCCCCAACCGATAGAGAATCACCGCAACAACCTTATGGACCATTGTGGAGTATTAAAGAACACGAAGGAGGTGATTGGGTCGTAGGAAGATTGCACCACCGCAAGTTCTTCCATGTTCCTCCTCATACTTCCCCCACCGTTGGATCAAGAACAAAAGCCCAGTTATCACCAAGACCATTTGATCGGGCACTGTCTTCACCGTCAGATCATCGTCGTTGATCTAATCCGGACTAGTCGTCGTTGAAGCATCATTGTCGCCCCTCACGTCGCCACGTGGATTAGTGAAGGAACTGGAACCGTTCGATCGCATGCCTAAAGGGGTAATTTGTAAACTAGACCATGCTTTTTTGTATTTACTATTTAGTCCAGTAGATAAATGTTAAGTTTAAAATAAAGTAGAGAAATTGCATGTATGCTCACGTACTTATTGATAATCGCATATGGGTTCAACATGAGAAGGAAATGGCAACCTTTTCTCTAAAGGCTGATATCTAACCGACCTCATGATGCAGGTCCTCTGCATAGGAATAGAGATTTGGAGGTGTTAGATAAGTTAGGTCAAAGAGTTGACTTAACGAGATCAAGATAACCAAAGTCCTATGTCGTATGGTGTCACATTATAGGCGCACATACTTTGACCGTAGACAAAAGTGTTACTATATATCTGAGTTTGTACATTTGGCAGACCAATAGGATGATGACTTAACCGAGGTCTATACACTGGCGCGCAGGTGTGCATGCAAGGACATATGAGTAATACGATCTCTCAAAGGGATCGTGCAGGTTCATTACTGAGCCGGAAGACATGAGCTCACTCATGAGATATTGGGAAGAATCAAACTCCGTGCACAGTCGTCTCGCTTTGGAAGCTTGACTGAATTTGTAGGTTTGATATATACCTTTGGAAAGTATATGATCAACACCTAGGTATGATATATGCTTTTGGAAAGTATATGATCAATTCCAACTCCCAATAATCGGATGAGAAAACGTACTGATGAAACCCTGAAGTAGACAATGTAAAATATATCTTATACTTGGGTTTATTCTGGGTCTTCCAGTATGCAGGATGTACATGTATTAGGAATACCTGAGGGTGATGTGATCATAAACGGTTGTATAACCATGACGCTTCCATTCCTAGGGAGTGATGAAACGGGTTTGGATTTTATTGACTCCTCTCGTAGAGAAGTGATCTAATCTTAGTCCAAATATTGGACATTGATCTGAATGTGATTCATATACAATGAGAAGATTAGATCTACGGTCTTGATTTAATCAAGCATCTATGGGAGGTCCGCAAGATCTGGATTTGAGATTTGTTCTCAATATCCAAGTCATTATACATGGAACAATACAGTCGCCCTGTCCTTATCTCCAAGTATCCGTGGAGAAAGCACATTATCCTTGAAAGAGTTCATGGATAATTTCATTGTTGATATATGTATCTGAGCATTTAAAATGGATATTTAAATGTGATAAATATCATGAATAATATGATTTTGATTCATTTTATTAGGTGAGTTAAATAAGATAATTAAATGTGATTTAATTATCAAGGATGTGAATAATGTAAATGTGATTCATATTATTTAGGCACATGAGAAAAAGAGATCCAAGATGATTAAATGCGATTTAATTATCACGGATATGAATAATATGGATAACACTATCCATATTAATCATGTGTATATTATAAATGTGATTTATAATATATTAGAGAGAGCACATTATGATTTATATTTTTTAATTAATTATTGATGTGAATTGGATTCACATTGGATGATTAATTAAAATATAATTTACATTTTATTTTGGGATGTGAATTTGATTCATATTTTTCCGATGGTATGTTTGCAATATTTCACAAGATAATTATGAATTATTTTTGTGAAATAATTTACAATAATTGTTGTTGTAAATCCTAGAGATATCATGAGATAATGGTATCTCATGAGATAATGAGATCTCACGAGATAATGAGATCTCACGACATGTTGGTAGCCGTCCCCCTTTTTTTGGGGATATGGTTTATCTCCTCATTATCTCCAAGGAAAATTAGTTGATTTGATTTTAATTTAAATATATTGATTTATTGATATATATTAAATTGAATTAAATTAATTGTTGTTGTGTTTTTACAACAGGATCATAGCCATTGAAAGAAATGTAAATCAATCTTAACCATTGATTGTGTGTTGTCCATGGATTGGGATCCATGGACTCCCAAAATCCTATATAAGAAGAGGCACCCCTTGCTCTTCAAGATATACTATTATGAATGCTTTCTCTCTCTCGTTTTCTCCATACACCAAGCCCCTCTCTCTCATTTTCTCCATACACCAAGCCCCCCTCTCTCTCTCATAATGGCCGTCCAACCATGGAGCCATTGTGAGAGTTATCATCGACACAACATCGTCGTTATGTTGCCGGATCATCTACTCGTAGATCTCCGTCTCCTTCGGTGCGTCTCACTTGTGAAGAAGATGTTGTATCTCGTGTGACGAGATCAGGAGATCCACCGCTTGGATCATCAACATGGATGCGAGGAGCATGCGATTCATCCATGCGCTCGCAAGCATCTCCTCCGTCCGATCGGACTTGAGACAGGAGGTCTCTTGGTTTAGGGACTCGATCGCAACCACGCTTCAAAATGTAAACCTTATACCTAATTGTGGTTAGATGAAATGATCCGAGAAAGGTTTTTGGATCATGTGGTTTCATCATATTACATTTTTTTAAAATTCCCTTACCTGGAGCAACTAGTGCGACTAGTTGCTCCCGATCGCATACAATGCGATTCTCATGCTTCTGTGATGCGCTTGAGGATTTTTCCCATATCCTTCAAGTGGTATCAGAGTCAGGTTGTCGAAGGTTTTGGATTAGATCCATGAACCTACGAAGATTTGGGCTCATTTGGGTTTGTAAAGATTTTAACATTTCAATTTTCGCATCCCTGTCTTTTGATAAAATTTCGGCCTTGTTTAAAAATTTAAACACAAAATTTTAAATTGGATAATGTTTCCCATTAATTAAGTAAATAATAAGATTTGAGTTTGCATGATTTGGAATCTGATAACTCAAGTCATGATGTTTTTTAATAACCATATATCCACTGTTTCGGGGATGGTGGTTTGTGACGTGATTAAAGAGTTAATTACGGGTCCTAATGCCTGGAAATTCATAATTATTACCTGTATTCTGTTTTAAATCAAATTGGTGAGTAAAATAAATTTAGTTCACATTAATTGGATTTAAATTGATCGAGGTATGTTGATTTTAGTGAGTAGGGGTTACTGCTGGAAATTAACAAACTTGATCATGAACCCTGTAATTGTCATTCAAATAAATTAATGAAAATTAATTATTAGTTTTCTGAAATGATTATTGATAAATATTTGTGAAATATTTAAATATAATAATTATTTCCTTGAATGACATTGCACTAACCAAAATGATAAGATAGTTGATCTTGATCACAATTGGTTAATATGAAATCACTAACAAACATTGTTTTTCATGAAAAACTCTAGTTTATCCTACAATAGTAGTAGGACAACTTTTACATACAAAACCTTATTGCTTGAATATGATTGGGTATTTTTTAGTAAATCTCCTTATAATACTATCAAAATGGTTTTGATGAATATTATATGGTATAACTTCGCTTGAAAAATCGATAAACATCTCAAGTACAAAGTGATTGACTCGGCATTCTTTTTTCCCGAGGCGGATATGGTGCCTAGTCGGGGAGCGTTGGGGTAGCAGGTTGCACCGTGTGTGGTCTGTCCCACTCCCATCAGTACTGGCCATGACAGCGGGTAGGAAAGGAATGATGCTTGAGAGATCATGATGTATTTTCTGATTATTAAAATCCGAATAATACATATTTGAGATAATACCATAATTCAAGTAACAATTAAGAATGTTGGATATTAATTGGATCATTAATTTAATATGATCAGATTAATTAAAATCTAATTAAAAGCTAAACACTCTATTTTTAATAGAGTTGTTATTTCCCTTGGAAGAATTAATCGTAATGAATATGATTCCTAATGATTAATTAAAATTTGAATATGAGGTGGAGGATCACATAAGTGACATCCATGGTCTCCTATCAAGGCGAAAGGTTTCGTCGCCAGGGGTTGTATATAGGAGACGCATGTCTGAAGTGACAACTACTCATACAAGTTCACTTGAATCGGGCCTTTTGCTTCTCGAAAGAGTAAGGCAGTATGCGTAGTGACCCCAGTATCAATTCTTCATATTATTGGGGTGATATTGGATTGCGCATAGCGAGTACCAAGCCCGTTGACGGTTGGTTCAATTAACAACGGGTCAACATCACCTTATGGGTGGTGGGCTCGAGTGTTAAAGACCGAATTGGGAAATGCAAGTTGGACTTGCAAGGCGGATTGAGTTCCCGCTTCTTTTTATATGAGTTGTAGTTTCTCATATTGTTGGGACGCAACAAAGATAGGAAAGGAGAGATCCCTGATCTTGCTGGAGATATGATGGCAAGAATATCTCTTACATTGAAAGTGATTAAGGGAATGAACTTTCAATGTTGACAAGGCAAGACAACTTTGATATAAAAACTCCTAAATCAATGTAAAATATGTATATATAAATATATACACTTATGCAAATTTCTTATTTAAGATAATCCTTCATTAAACCTACTCAATATTATACTCAATAATAACCAGTAAAATATCATGGATTAGATCCACGATCAAGATATTGTACTTGCATTTGGACACATAATGTATGTGGTTGCAATGTGCAAGTTTCCTCATAATAATGAGGAATGACAATTAAATAGACAATAGGTCTACAACCGTAGGGTTTGTATGTCTCTATAGTCTTGATCTCATCGAATGTACTTTGGAAGTGACATGTCGATGATGATCGTTATTGTCAATTAATCCTTATAAAATTTAAGAAGATGTTTAAGGCATACATATGTGCTCTTGACATTTATCATGAATGACATGGTTCACTGCATCATGCAGAATGGTGGCTCTATAAGAGATGATGTATTAAAAATGTTTGAGTACCTACCTGAACCAAAAGTCTTTAAGAGTCTAGATGGATGTAGATACGATGAGTGTCATTAGTCTACTATCTATGCTTTATTCATTCACGAAGCTTCATAATATTCATATTGTATGAATTGAATGAAGCATGTATAAATGTTGAAGTACTCTTATATTGAAATCTTTTAAGTTTGACATAAGAGATCCTTTGTCTTTCGCAATGGTTGTTTAGAGAAGAAAGGAGCGTAGTGGAAGCATGGGTCGGACCTAGGTTAGAAGTAAAGTCAAAAAGTTGGCTGTACTTCTATGGCTTCCACACACATATGACATCAAATAGTTGGATGAATGCCAATACTGCAATAAACCGATGTATTGATAGTATGACTATCTGGACTATCTAGGATCCTTAGAGAAGGACTCGGATAGTGCATCGAAATAATATACATTTAGTCATTGAAATTGACTTTCTTATAAGATAGTATTAAAGTCTAATAATTGTATCTCATTCTTCTAATGACAATTGCAATTGTTGCATATGTTGTAGAAGATTAGTAGATTTGATCTTAAGGATTAATAGTCACCTATATGGAAATTGATACAATTGTTGCAACAATCTCCATAGGATAGATTGACTTCATATTTTCAGTGGGAGAGCTCTTGGTCTTAGAGAATGTCTCTATGACCTAGATATTTGAATACATTCATTGTTGGAGATGAACATGTATTCTGGAATAGATCTATCATAAAGAGTTATGATAGTGGACTCTACTAAATTAGAATATTAATAAAAGGTTCATTAACATTTCTGATACTGAAAATTAAACCTTAAAAGATCAATAGAAGGGTGAAGATAATTTGACAATGATCTGGCATCGAGTCTTGGACATATGTCTATTGATATGATCGGTAGACTAGTGAGATAACTTTAAATTGTCTAAAGGTTCAAATCTTACATACTTGTGAATATTGTATTCAAAGTAAATATGTCCAATACACTCTTCTTTGAGAATTGTGTAAGATGCCAAGGTATTCAATATCTCATACATATTGATGTATGTGGATCATTTGTATCATAATAAACATTGATGATATGTGATATCATTCGATGATTATTTGTGATATAAGATTCCTTCCTTTCACCTTAGAAACCTTTGAAATGTTCAAAGATTTCACAATTTTGGTTTAAAACCAAACTTTGAAGGAAGATGAAATGAATTTGATCTAACCTAAGTAGCAAGTGCCTATTAGATGAATTCAAGGAATACCTTATGGAGATAGGAATATCATTCCTATCTCATTTCTCCTAATACACCTAAACTCAATGGAGTTGTAGGGAGATACAATTAGATCATGTGTGACATGATTTGATAAATGATTAATCTTAGCATAGTTATCTCTTAGTTTCCAAAGTATATATGTAGTAGAGACTACAATATATATCCTTAATAAGGTTTCTTGCAAGTAAGCTGAAATCTAGCACTAGAGAGTGCTACTTCATTAGGAATGGTATTGGATGCCTACTTTATGACCTTGAGATTCTTAAAGAATTTCGTCTCTAAGAATATGATTCTAAGATGATGAATTTCTTGAGAATCAAGATGAAAATGAAGTAAAGGAACTCATTGAATCTTGAGAGGAGAATGAGGCTCCTTAAGTCAGAAACTAAAAGGACAACTAAAGATGAAATACTAATACCTCTTCAAATGAGTTTGAAGATGAATTACATGTGCCAGATAAGTCTGACAATGATCTAACTTCATATGATGAAGCTTTTGAAGATCATGACATGGAAAGATGGATGTTAGAAGTAAAGTATAAATGTAGACTTCATATAAAAATGTTGTATATGAACCCTCAAGGATCCACCTATAAGGGTAAGACCCATTAAGATGTAAATGGATCTTCAAGAGAAAGAGGGAACCTGATGAGAAGGTAGAGACCTTCAAAGCACAGCTCGTATCCACAAGATACACACGAAGAGAAGACATCGCTTGTGATGCGATTTCTTCTTCAGTGACCATGCTTAAACCCATCCGAATATTGCTAACTATAGCTGCACAGCTTGACTTTGACATCTTCAAGATGGAAGTCAAGATTGCATTCCTCTATGAGTACCTCTTTGAGGATATTCATAAGTAGTAGCTCGAGGACTTCATGGTTGAGGAAAGCAAGGTGTGAAAGTTGAATAACTCCATCTACGAACTCAAATAAGCTTCTTGTAGTTGGAACATAAGATTTAATGAAATTATAAATGTTATGATTTCAAATAGAATCTTGATAAACTATGTGAAGCTTAGTGGGAGTACCAATGTGTTCATCGTGCTAAATGTAGATATATCCTAATCATTTAGAATGATATAAGAATGATAATAAGTGTTTTATGATCTGGCTATTTCATATCGTGAGATATGATCTCAAAGATACCTCTTAGAGCTTAGTTCTGATGTTGTTCAGAAACAAAGAGAAGAGAGACAATTGTGATTGTCACATTATTAGTACATTCTGGATATATTCTATCTAAGAAAGGCTCCTTTCCCTTAAGATTTGTTACTGACCAATCTGAAGGGATAGCATATCAAGTGGTTATGATGCTAAAACTGCTTGCCCTTGTGCATTGGTTGCTAGAAGCCTGGTATGTGCTAGATATGTACAAAAAGCTAGATATCTGCCTTGCAGTGGGAGTAGTGAACTATTGTTAATCCTACTATGGAGATAAAATACTTAGTTATAGTAATAAAATAATATCTTCAAAGATGACAAGTCTTAAAGATAATGATCTCAAAGTCTCATCGTCAAGAACCTAAGACTTCATAGATAGTGATCTAAAAGGTCTTAACTGCAAATACCTTAAGAGATAGAGATCTCTGGGAAAAGGGTATTCTGATAATTGAAATTACATACTGGTTATAACGATTGTTGAGTTGTAGTGTCAAAGACATTATGACTGCCTCAATATTGAGTATTGGTTGCATAAGATGCAACATTCGCATGGGATGCGAGCACTGTTACTGAGGGATATGCAAGTGCCGTAAAAGGACTTGTCATAGTCTCTTGGGAATAGAGTGACTGATTAGCTTACCTAGATATATTAAATAGCCTATGATTGTCACATGAGTGTGGGTTTAATGATTAACCCATAATGGCTCTTTGGGCTAGTGGGATATTGTTGGACATGCGAGCCCACAACGAGCCATTATGCAATAAATGTTCTTGCAATTCAGTCCTTAATCTGAAATGAAAAATAACTAATTTGCATAATAGGTCCCATAGTACAATTAGGGTTATGTACCATGGCCATCTTAATGATCATACAACTGTTGATTCAATTATTGAATCATAGAGGCAGGTGGTTGGATGAATATTTAAAGAGTTAGATTGAGGACTCATCAAACACCGTCAAATGATTGTTAAGAGAGGATCTCCAACCTGAGAAGGAGATGGCAATCCTTTTCTCTAAAGTATGATATCTAACTGACCTCTTGATGCAGGTCCTCTGCACAGGAATAGATATTTAGAGGTGTTAGATAAGTTAGGTCAAAGAGTTGACTTAACGAGATCGAGATAACCAAAGTCCTATGTCGTATGCTGTCACGATATAGGCACGCATCCTCTGACCGGAGACGGATGTGTTACTATATTTCTGAGTATGTACATTTGGCAGACCAATAGGTTGACGACCTAACCAAGGTCTATACACCGGCGCACTGGTGTGCATGCAAGGTCATATGATTAGTACGATCTCTCAAAGGGATCATACATGTTCATTACTGAGTCAAAAGACTTGAGCTCACTCATGAGATATTGGGAAGAATCAAATTCCATGCAGGGTCATCTCGCTTTGGAAGCTTGATTGAATTTGTAGGTTTGATATATACTTTTGGAAAGTATATGATCAACACCTAGGTATGATATATGTTTTTGGAAAGTATATGATTAATACCAACTCCCAATGATTGGATGAGAAAGCGTACTGATGAAACCCTGAAGTAGACAATGTAAAATAGATCTTATACTTTGGGTTTATTATGGGTCTTCCAGTATGCAGGATGTACATGTATTAGGAATACCTGAGGGTGATGTGATCATAAACGATTGTATAACCATGATGCTTCCATTCCTAGGGAGTGATGAAATAGATCTAGATTTTATTGACTCCTCTCGTGGAGAAGTGATCTAATCTTGGTCCAAATATTGGACATTGATCTGAATGTGATTCATATACAATGAGAAGATTAGATCTATGGTCTTGATTTAATCAAGCATTTATGGGAGGTCCGCAAGATCTGGATCTGAGATTTGATCTCAATATCCAAGTCACTATACATAGAACAATACAATCGCTCTGTCCTTATCTTCAAGTATTTGCGGAGAAAGCACATTATCCTTGAAAGGGTTCATGGATAATTTCATTGTTGATATATGTATCCGAGCATTGAAAATGGATATTTAAATGTGATTTAAATATCATGAATAATATGAATTTGATTCGTATTATTTGGAGAGTTATATAAGATAATTAAATGTGATTTAATTATCAAGGATGTGAATAATATGAATGTGATTCATATTATTTGGGCACATGAGAAAAAAAGATCTAAGATGATTAAATGCGATTTAATTATCATGGATATGAATAATATGGATAACACTATCCATATTAATCATATATATTACAAATGTGATTTATAATATTTTAGAGAGAGCATATTGTGATTTATATTTTTTAATTAATTATTGATGTGAACTGGATTCACATTGGATGATTAATTAAAATATAATTTACATTTTATTTTGGGATGTGAATTTTATTCACATTTTCCCAATGGTATGTTTGCAATATTTCACAAGATAATTATGAATTATTTTTGTGAAATAATTTACAACAATTGTTGTTGTAAATCCAGGAGATATCATGAGATAATGGTCTCTCATGAGATAATGAGATCTCACGAGATGTTGGTAGCCATCCCCCCTTTTTTATTGATTTATCAATATATATATATATATATATTAAATTAATTATTGTTGTGTTTTTACAACAAGATCATAGCCATTGAAAGAAACACAAATCAATCTCAACCATTGATTGTGTGTTGTCCATGGATTGGGATCCATGGACTCCCAAAAACCTATATAAGAAGAGGCACCCCTTGATCTTCAAGATATACAATTATGAATGCTTTCTCTCTCTCTTTTTTCTCCACACACCGAACCTCTCTCTCTCTTATAATGGCCATCCAACCATGGAGCCATTGTGAGAGTCGTCATCGACGCTGCATCCTTGTTATGCTGCCGGATCATCTACTTGTAGGTCTCCATCTTCTTCGGTGCGTCTCGCTCGTGAAGAAGATGCCGGATCTCATGTGACGAGATCAGGACTTCCGCCGCTTGGATTATCAACTTGGATTGCGAGGAGCACGCGATTCATCCCCATGCTCGCAAGCGTCTCCTCCGTCAAATAAGACTTGAGACAGGAGGTCTCTTAGTTTAGAGACACGATCGCAACCACGCTTCAAGAGGTAAACCTTATACCTAATTGTGGTTTAAATGAAACGATCCGAGAAAGGGTCTTGGATCATGTGGTTTCATCATATTTATTTTTTTTTAAAATTTCACTGCCCGGAGCAACTAGTGCGACTAGTTGCTCCCGATCGCATACAATGCGATCCTCATGCTTTCGTGATGCGCTTGAGGATTTTTCCCATATCCTTCAAGACCTTCCTTGGTTATCAGATCTTGAGCATAATTCATTATTTATGTAGGGTTACAAATGTAATTACAAAATTACTCAGGGATATGAGTGTAAATATCCATACATTTTTTTCTTGGAATTTGGCATTATGCGTTTCAACTTAGGGAGTAGTTGTGGTAGGTTAAATTAGGGATGCTATTAAATTGAATCATTTTGATTTTGATGATGATTCTTTTCCATAAAAAGTTCAATTTGAAATAATATGAACTAAAGTTGAATTCAATTCGATTCCCAAATTAATAGAATCTAAATTAAACTTGTATTTATTTGATAATTATTCGATCTAATACATACACACACGTGTACACACATTCGTATATTTATACTTATAAACATTATACATACATACACACACACACATACATGCATACATACATACATACATACATACATACATACATACATACATACATACATACATACATACATACATACATACATACATACATACATACATACATACACACACACACACATACACACACACACATACATACATACATACATACATACATACATACATACATACATACATACATACATACATACATACATACGTACATATATATATATATATATATATGCGCTTGCAATACATATATATTTAGATACATAACAACCCCCGTCGTGGACCGATCCAGATCCCGTCCAAAAATTCTGTGCATGAAGTTATAACGTATAAAAATAAGCATTTGAAAATCATTTAATCTAATTTCATTTTCAAGTAAATAGATTAAAAAATAATATATGAACATGTACTAGCAAGAGTTGAGATAAAAGCTTCACATTAGAAGATTTAGGATTTGCATTGTATCTATGAGCATAACATGTCAAAGTATAATGATGGAAATAATCATTTTTTCTATTTTGATTTCTCCATTTACAAAGTTATTAATTAGACTTTTACCACTAATTATGAAGGAAGATAGTACCACCAAATTCCTGTTATAGCAAGCAACCACTAGATGCATGTTACAACAAGCAACCACTAGATGCATGTTTCATCGAATTAATCATTGTACGTTTCAACTTATTTAATCTTGAGAAGATAATGTGGCTCTTGAAATTGGAAACTAAAAGGACAATTAAAGATGAAACACTCATACCTCTTCAAATAAGTTTGAGTATGGATTCCATGTGTTAGATAAGTCTGGCAATTATCTGACTTCATATGCTGAAGCTTCTAAGGATCATGGCATGAAAAGATGGATGTTAGCAATAAAGTCTAAAGTAGACTTCATATACAAGTGTTGTATATGGACCCTCGAGGATCCTTCTAAAAGAGTAAGACCCATTTAGGTGTAAATAGATCTTCAAGAGAAAGAGGGAACATGATGAGAAGGTACATGCCTTCAAAGCACGGCTCGTATCCACAAGATACACATGAAGAGAAGACATCTCTTTCGAAGAGACTTTCTCTTCAGTGACCTTGATTAAGCCCATTAGAACATTTTAACTAAAATCTACACAACTTGACTATGAAATCTGCAATATGTCAGTCAAAATTGCATCCCTCTATGAATATCTCTCCGAGGACATTCATATGAAGTAGACCCATGGCTTCATGGATGAGGAATGCAAGGTGTGAAAGCTAAGGAACTCCATGTATGTAATCAAATAAGCCTCTAGTTGTCGAAACATTAGATCTAATGAAATTATAAAGGTTATGATTTCATATAAAATCTTGACGAACCTTGTGAAACTAAGTGGGAGTGCCATTATGTTCATCGTGCTAAATATAGATAATATCCTAATCATTTGGAATGATGTAAGGATGATAATAAGTGTTTTATAATATGACCGTTCCATACCTTGAAATATGGTCTCAAGGATAACCCTTCGATCTTATTTTTAAAGGTGTTCAGAAGCAAAGAAGAGGGCATTGGTGCTATCACATTAGTGGTACATCATGGACATGTTCCATTTGGGAAAATTCCAAGCAAGTCTTACTTCCCTTAAGATATGGTACTGACCTATCTGAAGGGATAATACCTCAAAAAGTTGAGGATGTGAATGCTTAAACTACTTTCCCTTGTGCATTAATTACGAGAAGCCGGGTGTATGCTAGATGTATATAAAAGTCAGATGTCTACGATGCAGTGGGAGTAGTAAACTATTATTAATCATACTATGGAGATAAATATACTTATTTACAATAATAAAACATCTTTAAAGATGACAAGATTTTTGAGATAGTGATCTCAAAGTCTTATCTTCAAGAACTTATGACTTTATAGATAGTGAGCTAAAAAGTCTTAATTACAGATGTCTTAGGACATAGAGATCTCCAGGGATAAGGACATTATAATAAGGATAATAGAAATTACATACTAGTTGAAATGATTATTGAGTTGTAGTGTCAAAATACTATAACTACTTTAACAATATTGAGTATTGATTGCATAAGATGCAACATTCACTTTGGATGCGAGCATTGTTACTAGGAGATATGCAAGTACCGTAAAAGGACTTGGCGTAGTCTCTCGAGAACAGAGTGATTGATCAGCTTACAAAGCAATTTTTCTAAATAGGTTATGATTAGTACATGAGTGTGGGTTTAAAGATTATCCTATTAATGTCTCTTTGGGCTAGTAGGAGATTGTTGTACATGAGAGCTCACGACGAGCCACTATGCAATAAATGTTATTGCGAATATCATTCCCTGATCTGAAATGAAGAATAATTAATTTCATAAGAGATCCCTTAGTACAATTAGGTTTATGTACCATGGCCATCTTGATGATCATACAGCTGTAGATTCAATTGCTGAATCATAGAGGTTGATGCTTGCGTTATATCTAAAGAGTTAGATTGAGGACTCATCAAGAACCAACAAATGATTATCAAGAGAGGATCTCCAGCCTGAGTAGGAGATGGAAATCCTTTCTCTAATGGGATGATATCTAACCGACCTCTTGGTGTAGGTCCTCTACATAGAAATAGAGATTCAGAGATATTAGATAAGTTACGCCAAAGAGTTGATTTAACGAAATTGAGATAACCAAGACCTATGTCGTATGTTGTCACAATATGGGCATGCAACCTCTGACCAGAGATAGATATGTTACTATGTGTCTGAGTATGTACATTTAGCAGACCCATATGTTGATGATCTAATCAAGGTCTATACATCGACGTGCTAGTGTGCATACAAGGACATACGAGTAATACGATCTCTCGAAGGGATCATACAAGTTCATTACTGAATCGGAAAACATGAGCTCAGTCATGAGATAATGGGAATCAAGTTCCGTGCACAATCATCTCACTTTGGAAGCTTGACTGAATTTCTAGGTATGATATAAACTTTTGGAAAGTATATGATTAGTATCCGGGTATGATATATGCTTTTGAAAAGTATATGATTAATACCAACTCCCAATGATCAAATGAGAAAGTTAATAATAAAACCCTGAAGAAGATAGTCTAAATTGATTTGAAACTTCAGGTTTATTCGAGGTTTTCCAGTATGCATGATATACGGGTATTAGGAATACTCGAGGGTGATGTGATCATAAACAATTGTATAACCATGATGCTTCCTTTTCGAGGGAGTGATGAAACATGTCTAGATTGTAGTGACTCCTCTCACTAGAGAAGTAATCTAATCTTGTTCCAAATGTTGGAAAGTAATCTGAATGTGATTCGGATACAACGAGAATATTGATTTTACGACTTTGGCTTAATCAAACATCTGTGGGAGGTCCCCAAGATCTGGATTTGAGATGTAATCTCAACATCCAAGTCACTATATGTGGAATGTACAATCACCCTTTACTTGTATCCAAGTATCCGTGGAGAAAGCGCATTGTTCTTGAAAGAGTTCAAGAATAATTCCAATGTTGAATTAATGTGTCTGAGCATTGAGGAAAATTGATAATTAAATGTGATTTAATTATCATGAATAATATGAATTTGATTCATATTATTTGACCATATAAGGAGAATTATCCAAGATAATTAAATGTGATTTAATTATCAGAGATGTGAATAATGTGAATGTGATTCCTGTAATTTAGGCACATGAAAATAAGAGATCCAAGATGATTAAATATGATTTAATTATTAAAGATAGGAATAATGTGGATGGCACTATCCATATTATTTGTATGTATTATAAATGTGATTTATAATATATTAGAGAGAGCTTATTGTAAATAGTATCTTCAAATTAATTATTGATGTGAATTGGATTCACATTGAAAACTAATTGGAAATACAATTTACATATCATTTTGGGTCATGAATATGGTTCACAATTATTTGATGGCATGATTGCAATATTCACAAAATTAATTTAGAATTATTTTTTTGAATTAATTTACAATAAAAGTTGTTGTAAATATGTATGAAAGGATTGGAGGAGCCAACACTATCCATTTAATTGATGATGGATGGCCACCCTTTGACTTGGTCACAAAGGTGGTCGTCCCCTCCCCCTTTAGGAGGGTGGGTGGCTTCCCACCTAATCCTTCTATGCTAATTATTTTTAGTTCAAATTAAATTATATTGATTTTTCAAGATATTTTATTTTAATCTAAGTTAATTGTTGTTGTGTTTTTACAACAAAATCATGGTCATTGTGTAGAAACACAAATCAATCTCAACCACTGATCTCGTGTTTCACATGGATTGGAATCCGTGGACTCTCAAAGTACTATAAAAGAAGCGACAACCATAGCTCTTCAAATACACACACAAAATATAAGCTCTCCCCCCTCTCTACATGTCAAGCCTCTCTCTCTCTCCCCCCTCCTTAGAATGTCTGTCCACCCTAAACCATAGAGAGGGTCACCATCATCGCCACACTATTATGCTATCACTTCGACCGCTCGTAGATCTCCATCTCCTTCGGTGCACTTCGCTTGTGAAGAAGATGTCGGATCTTGTCAGATGAGATCAGGAGATTAGCCGCTTGGATTATTAACCTGGATTGCGAGGAGCGCACATTTCATCAACGCACTCACAAGCTTCTCCTCCATTGGATTGCAAGTACCTAGGTATGATATATGCTTTTGGAAATAATGTGATCAATGCCAACTCCCAATAATAAAATGAGAAACTTAATGATAAAACTCTGAAGAAGACAATCTAAATTGATCTAAAACTTCAGGTTTATTCAAGGTCTTCCAGTATGCAGGATGTACGAGTATTAGGAATACAAGAGGGTGATGTGATCATAAACGATTGCATAACCATGATACTTCCATTCTATGGGAGTGATGAAACGGGTCTAGACTTCAAGACTCTTCTCACTAGAGAAGTAATCTAATCTTGGTCCAAATGTTGGACAATGATCTGAATGTGATTTCAGATACAATGAGAAGATTGGATTTACGACTTTGATTTAATCAAACATCTATGGGAGGTCCCCAAGATATGGATTTAGATGTAATCTCAACATCCAAGTCACTATACGTGGAACATACAATCACCCTATCCTTATATCCAAGTATTCGCGGAGAAAGTGCACTGTTCTTGGAAGAGTTCAAGAATAGTTCCATTGTTGAATTAATGTATCTGAGCATTGAGGAAAAATGACAGTTAAATGTGATTTAATTATCACAAATAATGTGGATTTGATTCATATTATTTGACCATATAAAGAGAGTTATCTGAGATAATTAAATGTGATTTAATTATTGAAGATGTAAATAATATGAATGTGATTCATGTAATTTGAGCACATGAGAACAATAAATCTAAGATGATTAAATATGATTTATAATATGAATGATTATAATATGATTTATAATATGGATAGAACATTTATCAAGGGGTACGAATAATATGGATAGAACTATCCATATTATTTGTATATATTATAAATGTGATGTATAATATATTAGAGAGAGCTTATTGTAAATAGCATCTTCAAATTAACTGTTTATTTGAATTTGATTCATATTGGAAATTATTTGGAAATACAATTCATATTTTATTTTGGATGTGAATATGATTCACAATTATTTAATGGCATGATTGTAAAAATCATAAAATTAATTTGGAATTATTTTTGCGAATTAATTTACAACAAAAGTTGTTGTAAATATGTATGAAAAGATTGGAGGAGCCAACAACATCCATTTAATAGATGGTGGACGGCCACCCTTTGACTTGGACACAAGGGTGACAGTTAGGGTGGAGCATTGGGTCGGGCCGGCCCGAGCCCGACCCTGACCCGGCCCGTAAATACCCGGACCCGGCCCGAACCCGACGTACTAGTGGGTCGGGCCAGGGTCCTACTTTTGCCAGATTTTCAAACACGGGCCGGGCCCAGCCCGAACCCAATATAGCCCGTTAAAGCCCAACCCGACCCGTGCTAACATGCAAATTATATTTGGAACACTACCATCCAATCTGCAAAACTGCTCATCGAAGCATCAATCATAGACCTCTAAACTAAGAAATGGAAGTTTGATATTATTTTTTTAGAAAAATGGATACGCAGCATTTGCATGGGTATAACATGGGGAGCAATATTTGCATGAGAAAATTAGGCAACGACCCCTCCATCCCAATCTATTCTACCGACGTTGCCTGTATATTGGAGAAGCTGTGACCTACTACTGCAAAGAAGCTGTGACCTACTACTGCAAGAAATTTGACCCAAATTCCAGCTATTCATATTTGAGCCCACGTATTGGAACCAATATTTAAATTACTGCTCTTTATTAGACTAATCAGAAGGTGATCTTGAAAGTGAGGATGTCTGATTGTTGCATATATTAGATAATTTGATATCTTAAATCCATCATTCCTCATTCCACATTTGAGAAATCATGACATATAGTTACACATATTGCATTTAGTTTAGTTATGCTTCAAAATAAGACACTTAGTCAAATTGGTTAAAAAAAAGGTTGCTTTTATGACGTTGTGCGAGAGATAAATATATGTCTAATCTAGTAGTGAAATTAATATCAAAACCCATCCGTTTTGGGGTTTTAGTAATAATGCAAAACATCCACGGTCAATCCCTTGAGAAAGTAAAGTGCCGCGGGTCGAGCCCGGCCCGAACCCGAGCCCAACCATGTGGGCCTTGGGCCGGGCTCGGGTTCTTGTTTTTGTCGAAATTCCGGGCCTCGACCCGGCCCAAAGCCCATGAAAAAATGGTGGGTCCGGGTCGGGCCTTCTCGGGTTGGGCCGGGTCAAGCCCAATGCTCCACCCTAGTGACAGTCCCCTCATTTTTAGGAGGGTGGGTGGCTCCCTACCTATCCTTCTTTACTAATTAATTTGATTCAAATTAAATTATCTTGATTATTAAATATATTCAATTTAATATAGATTAATTGCTATTGTGTTTTTACAACAAAATCATGGCCATTGAGTATAAATACAAATCAATCTCAACCATTGATTTTGTGTTTCACATGGATTGGAATCCATGGACTCCTAAAGTACTATAAAAGAAGAGGCAACCCTAGTTGTTTGAATATACACAAAAAAAGTCTATGCTCTCCCCCCTCTCTATATGCCAATCACCCCTCTCTCCTCCTTAGAGTGTCCATCTACCCTAAACTCTAGAGAGGGCCACTTTCTCCGTCGCGCCATTGTGCCGCTGCTTTGACTGCTCGTGGATTTCTTCTCCTTCGGTGTACTTTGCTCGTGAAGAAGATGTTGGATCTCATGAGATGAGATCTGGAGATTTGCCGCTTGGATCATCAACATGGATTGCGAGGAGCATGCATTTCTTCAACATACTTGCAAGCGTCTCCTCCGTCGGGTTAGACTTTAGACAGGTGTTCTCTTCGTTTAGAGACTCGATCGCAACCACGCTTAAAGAGGTAAACCTAATACTTATTTATGGTTTAGATGAAACGATCCGAGAAGTGTTCTCGGATCATGTGGTTTCATTGTTTTAAATTTTTTAAATTCTGCTGTTCCGAACAACTAGTATATTAGTCAACCGATCGCAGATGATGCGATCTCCACGCATCCATGATGAGATTTAGGTTCTTCCCATAACCTTCAGCTAGATAGAGTAGTTTTTCATAAGAGGTGAACACGAATCGATAAGAGAATATGTATAGGATCGTGATACTGCTAGAGGGGGCTGCATGATATTGGCTAATAAAAATAATCTATAAAATATTTTTGCATGAATAATCACCCACGAAATGACAAGCATCATTTGCATAGTTAGTTTAACATAGAAACACTCTTTGTAAAACCCACAATCTAAGTCACCGGACTCATGATTTCTGATTGACTGAGATGCTCAACCTATCACCATACTTGAGTTCTTTAACATGAGGAACTTAATAAATTACTTGTGGTTTAGATTTTCACATCGAATTCATGCCATGACTTGGATCACATACCAAGTTTTCAATGCAACAATACAAATATTTTATATCACAATAAAGTTATTATAACAACTTGGATCACACACCAAGTTTCCATATGAATATACAATTACGAATAAGAAATATTACAAAAAATGTTATCATGCACACATATTTATATGACATGCAATATATTTATCACAATATAAAAAATAGAAAGTTGAAATACTTAAACTCTTGTTTATCAATATGTAAAAGTGAAAGTTGATTGCATGGGGCGTTCATCACAATGGGACATTTCTCTAGCAAGTCATGTAGAATCAAAGAACAAGTACTAGAGCAATCATGGCTTTATAGCAGTAGAGTGCCCAGTTAAAAGATGTTTTGTGGTATATTATATGTATGTGTGTGTACAATAGAGAAAAAGGAATGGCATAGTGCCCACTCATTTTCCTCATTTTTTTGAAATGGAACTTAGGTAGATTTAGATCACCGTATATCATCATGGTGTCATTGAAAATTCAACTTAATTCGAGCATTTATCCCCTCCATCAAGACTGTCAAATTTTAATGGTCTCATAAATGCTAAAATTAAGCCCTCTATATGGACATGTGTAGGATGTTTGTTTTACTTGAAATTTGAAATACATATTCCATATAATAATTCTAAGCAAACTCATAAGGGTTTCTTTTCATAAAAACAAAAAAAAAGTGGAAGAAAAGGTGGAAGCATGCTTTTATATGCTCACAGGGAGCATACATACATACATACATACATACATACGTACGTACGTACGTACGTACGTACGTACGTACGTACGTACGTACGTACATACATGCATGCATGCATGCATGCATGCATACATGCATGCATGCATACATACATACATACATACATACATATATGTGTATGTGTACGTATATATGTCTATATACATATATGTATGTGTACATATGTATATGTTCATACATACATACATACATACATACGTACGTACGTACGTACATACATACATACATACATACATACATACATACGTACGTACGTACGTACGTACGTACACACGTACGTACACAGGTACATACATGCATACCCACACACATACATATGTACATATATGAGAAAAGGGAAGCTCCATCAGCAGGTGCATCCAAGTAGATGAACTTGGTCATTTTTCTCATTGATTTTTGATTTTTTTACAGGAAACCTAGGGGTTTGCTTAGTCTATTGAGTAGAATATGTGGTTCAAATTTAATACAAAACAAATATTCCTAACATGTCCATCTAGAAGGGGTCAATTTCAGTAATTTTGAGACCATTAAGTTTTAATAATCTTGATGGATATGATAGGTGTGTCGAATTAAGTTGAATTTGGCATGAGACCATATTGATATATGATAATCTAAATCCTCCTAGGTTTCATTTAAAAAAATAGAAACAATGAAAAATGACCGGGTGCAACTAGTTGGTTACACCCGCTGATTTATCTTCCTCGTGCTCTCTCTCTCTCTCTCTCTATATATATATATATGGATTCAGTGGGAACAACCAACGTGGATGCCATCACCCCATTTTCCGATGTTTTTTATTTTTTTTTCCAAAAAAAATAATGTATTTTCATCATTATATCCCTCTAATATGTCATTCCGATTTCGTAAGAAATAGAGACTCTTATACCCTCCATTCAGACCACGTCGATTACAACAATTCTAACATCGTTAAAATTACCTATTCTAGATAGAAGGCATAGGAGTCTCTATTTCTGGTGAAACTGGAATGACATATTGGAGGTATAGAGTGATGAAAATACATGGCTTTATTTTTGAAAAAAATGGCAGAAAATGTGGCGGGGCAGCCCTATTTTTCCTATATATATGTAGGGTAAAAGGGGGCTGCCCCTGGAGAGCTAGCTTTGTCCCCCGCCTGATTTTCTCCATATTTTTTATTTTTTTGAAAAATACTTTCATGGAGTTTCATTATTATATCCCTATATTTTGTCATTCAAATTTCGTGCGAAACAGAGACTCCTACAACCTCCATCCAGACAGGGTCGATTTCAACAATTTTATGATCATTAAAAAATGAGTGTGTAGATGGAGAATGTAGAAGTCTCCGTTTCTTACGAAACCTGAATGGCATAATATATGGATATAGTGATGAATTTTCACGCATTCATTTAAAAAAAATAAAAGAAATATGGGGAAAATGGGGTGGGGGAGCAAGTTAGCACCCCAAGGACAACCCCATTTTACCCATATATGTATATGTATATGGGTAAAATGTATATGCCCCCTGTCCCATTTTTCGCATTTTTTTTATTTTTTTAAAATAACAACCGTATAAATTCATTATTATATCTGTATATTATATCATTCAAATTTCATGTGAAATAGAGACTCCTACGACGTCCATCCAGACGTGGTCGATTTAAAAAATCCTAGGGATAAAGTGATGAATATTCACGGAAGAAATATTCAAAAAAATAAAAAATGGAGAAAATTGGGTGGGGGAGCTAAGTTAGCTACCCCCTAGGGTAGCCCCATTTCCCCCTATGTATATATGTATATGTGTGTGTAGGATATTTATCCAATGGGTCATGTGCCCATTAGAGATGTGATGAGCATCAATTCTAGACGGCTTGATCATCATATGATGTTAAAGAGGTTTCTTTTTTTGAAGGGCATCGGTTTCGGTAAGAGGAAAACATGGTTGAAGGATTTCATTATTGCTATATACGAATATAATGTATTCTAAAAGATACAGATGGTTTTGAATGGAGAATGTATTCAAACCTATAATTTTCATATGGAAGAATGAACGAGAAAAAATGATACAAAAGCGAGAAATGTAAGATCATCTCTTATGAACTTACAAGAATCATGTTTTTCTTTGTTCTTTTGTAATTTTTATTCGTTTCTCATATGCAAGCATATTATTTGAGAATAAATTTGAAATCTGAGGATGCGGTTGTTCACATAATTAATTTTTATTCTTTTGTCATTCGATTTTTAATCATGATTCGTCAAGATTTAATCCGAGGACTTTGATTCTGTATTTTTTATTATTCATTTATTTATATGGCATTACTTATTTCAGTTCTCATTTTATAAATAATTCATAATTTATTACTATAGCATATTTTAGTATTACTATCATTGGGCATCTTAGTTACTTATGTATTTAGGTTGTTTGCGTGTTACCATTACCAACACAAAAAGTTACTACTCATGCATCTTCTTGTAAATATAATGTATTATTGATGTTTTTTCTTTTTTATTGTAAAGTCTTATATGTTATTAATGACTTCAGAATTATTACTGATCATATGTTTCTACTGAAATAACATTGTTGCATACATGGGAATGGGAAGCCTACATCCATGTATAGATAAGTTACCTACCCCGTCCATTTCTCCTCATTTTTTTTAATTTTTTTGAGATAATACCTTGGGGTATTTACTTGAAATATTAAATGGAAGGGAAGTTTTCAAGACCTCACGCATCACGGAAGCATGTGGATCGGATCATATCTGATCAAAAATCTGGCTTGTCGTACAAGTCACAATAGCAACGAAATTTAAAAAATATTGATTGGAACCACATGGATTGGGAACCATTCTCAATACATTCCATCAATATAGCACGCGTTTAGAATTACCTCTTGAAGCGTGAATGTGATCCTCGTCTCTAAAGTAAGAGACCTCATGTCCGAAGTCTGATCCGACAAAAAACAATACTTGCGGGTGCGAGGATGCAACACGTACCTCCCACAATCCAAGGAGACAATTTGGGACTCCTTACTCCTGATTTTGTCGCATGAAATCATCCTTCTTCATCGTGGGCCTCAAGAATCAAAGATAAAGAAACTCTACACGCGATCAATCCAATTCAGCAACGTAACAACACGGTTATCCACCATTATAGGTATTATCCTAACAAGAGAACGATCCTATTAGGTAAGGGGGAATATCCAACATTAATAGTATTCCCTCAACGAGAGGATGTCCCTTGGGGGGAGGGAGAGGAAAGACTTGTTGTTCCTTGAATGGATTGTATAAGGAAGGCATGGCCTGTCTCTCCTTATATATCTTTTCGGACCGTTAGGATTGGAATCCTAATGGATGAATGGATGACTAAGATTAATTACTCCCAAACATCTTGAGAATAAAAGATGATAATAAATTATCAACTTATTTATCTTGGAATTTTTACTTGACAGACCCTATAAAAATTTTAAATTATCTCTACGACCTTTGCACAATATAATTACCCCCATCAACCCTGTAAATTACCCCATGAACCCTCAACGGGCTTCAAACAGATTAATCAGAGGTTCATGGGTAAGTGTTGCAAGTTTACATGGTCGAGGAGGGAATTAAGTTGTTTCAAACGTTGTGGAGGTAATTGGCAAAGTTTATAGGGTCTACCTGGTAAAAATCCCCTTTATCAATTAATCATTTTCTAAAATTACTAACAACACTGTCTTTTCTTATTGATTATTATTAGAAAATTAAATAATCAAATAAATTTAACAATGAATAGATAATAAAAAAGAAAAAAAATAAATAATACATGAGGTGGGGACGTCTACCATGGTAGGTCCCACCATGGACATCCCCACACTTTTAAATGCATTTCTTTTTTCTTTCTTTTTTTGTTGTAATCATTCAACAATAAACATTTATAATTTGTTGATAAATCTTGTAAACTAATTATCACCAAATAATTCCAAATTATGTGTAATAATTATAAGTAAGCCGTCCAAAAATATGAATTATATTCATAGGTCCAAAATAAATGTAAATCAAATTTACATTTATTAATGTATGATGGGAATCCAATTCGCATTATTATTAGATTTGTAAATCCTATTCACAATCAAGTCTCAATTGTATATTGTGGATCTTATCAGCACTATCCGCGATTATTGTGGATAGCACTATCCACATTAATCTTATGTAATATTATTAAATCTAATGTATTTATCTCAAAATCCTCTCTATGTGTATCCAAAAAATAATGGGAGTCTCAACTACATTATTCTTGGATAACTATGGATAACACTATATGAGATAATGTTATCCAGGATAATTAAATCCAATTTAATCATGTTGAGTTCTCTACTTCACTCAGTGATTCAAACATCACTGAATAATCTCAATTCTCAGATTTATCTCTTTTGGAATATTCCTCAATCTCCTTTGAGGACAGTGTGCCTTCTTTGTAGATACTTGGATATAGAATCAGGGTTATTTTATATCCATGTATAATGACTTGTATAATGAGATCTAATATCATATACAGATCTAGAAGGCCCCTCAGAGATGTTTGATCATGTCAGACAAAGTACCCAATCTTATTATTACCTTCGAATGCAATTCAAATCAATATCCAATATTTGGACTAAGATTGGATAACTAGTTCACTAAGTGGTGTCCCTAAAATCCAAACATGTTTCATCACTCCATCAAAGTGGAAGCATTATATTATATAATTGTTTAAGATCACATCATCTTCAAGTATTCTTAATACTCATACATCCTGCATACTGGAAGACTATGGTTATAAAACTGAAGTCCTGATCCCATTTTGGATTTTCTCCTTCATGGTTTAATTGGTTAGTTTCTTATTTGAACATTTAGGAGTTGGTATCAATCATATTCTTTCCAGAAGCATATATCATACATACAAATCCTATCTCGTTTCCAAAATAAGATGACCAATGTTAGAATTTGATTTATCCCAATATCTCATGAGTGAGATCATGTCTTCCTATTCAATAGTGATCATACATGATCCCTTATAGAGATCGTATTACTTGTATGCCTTTATATGCACATCAACATGTCGGTGTATAGACCTTGATTAGGTCATCAACCTAATGGTATTCCAAATGTACATATTCATATATATAGTGATACATTTGTCTCATGTCAGAGGTTGTGTGCATGTATTGTGACAATATATGATACAAGTCTTGGTTATCTCAATCTCTATAAGTCAACTCTTTGACCTAACTTATCCAACACCTTCGAATATCTATTCCTATGTAGACGACCTACATCAATAGGCCAGCTGGATATCGGCTTTTAGAGTAAGGATTGATATATCCTTCTCAAGTTGGAGATCCTTTCTTGATAGTCACTTGGCGGTGCGGTTGAGTTCTCACTCCAACCCTTTAGATATTCATCCCTACACCAGTCTCTACGATCCAAAGTGTGGATCAACACTTACATGATATTAAGATGGCCATGGTACATAAACCTAATTGTATGAAAGGGTCTATTATGAAAATTATTTATTCTTTATTTGAAAGTAAGGAGTGATTTGCAACTTTTGTTGCATAATGGCTCACCACAAACACTCATGTACAACAAATATGTGTTTCAAACTTCTGAAAGGGTCGATTTCAACAAATCTAAGACTGTTAAAATTTGGTTCCCTTGAAGGATGAGTTAGAAGTCTCAAATTAAGTTGAAATTGAAATCTCCTAAGGATTCATTTGAAAAAACAGAGAAATAGAGGGGAAAAGGACAATTGTAGGTAAGGTACCTATACATTAGTGTATGCTCCCCATTCCATACACACAATACATTTTATTTAATGTATATGTTGCAATATGTTTCTACATGTATATGATATGGAGAGAGTAGTCTATTTAAGTAAAATATATGTCTTGGGGACTAATAAAGTTGTTGGAATTAAATATATCAATAAAATATTTTTTGAATGTTTTTTTGATAAATATAAGTGATAGATCAGTCCACATAGAATGACCAATCAAATCGGTAAGTGATCGATCAATAAAGCAATGCCCAGTCGATCAATCAATTAACCATTATATAAGCTGATTTTAACAAAGGTGGTCTATCTGATCGTATCAAGGTAAACAACCCAAAATTTTTGCTTTGATTATTAGGTGATCGAACAACATATATCAATAGTAAAAAGTAATGAATCATTTAACACAAGGTGATCGATTGGTGAATTACCATGGATGGGAAATGATTGTAATCTTTGAATCCTAAATAAAGACTAAAATAAATAAATCAGTGATCACATAAGTCATTGATTAATCTAGGGGTATGCATGTAAATGCCTAATTTGAGTGAGTAATTTGTATTCTCGTGAACATGTATGGATACCTATGTATCCATGAGATTTTGCTATCATTGTTACATGTAAAATAGGACAGATCTTGGGCATTTCTTGACCAAAACTTGTATTAATTCTTTGAGGCTTGAACAATTGTCGTGATCAATCATGCAAAGATGAAAAAGTACGAGTATTTATCAATAATTGTGCTTCACTAGAATGATGACTTGGGTGTATTTTGCAAGAATTCTCTACCATTTTGATGATGATAAAATAATTCGGTCATGTAATCGTTGAAAAATATTTTATGGTCAAAGTTGTTTGTTCTAAGTTATAACTCTGACACAACTTTCAATAAGGGCTCACCCTAACAAAGCGAGTGACAACTTTGAAGGGGTTTCTACAAAAGAATTATAAATCCTTTATTTTTGACAAGAAATAGTTTAAATCCATACCATTAAAATGACAAGGCAATATCAAGATTAAGGAAGATCTAAGTTGATGAAATATTAATCATCAACAAAAACCATCAATAAAACAAGCAAACAATGAATGCCATTGATGTCATGCAATGTGTCATGTCTCACGGATCATGATACTCAACAACTGTCTCATAAAGACCACATTCACATTTAGAACACACACATATATTAAAAAATGTATCTATTGTAGGAAAACAAGTAGTAAGGAAGTAGACGCGTGAGCATGATTCATTTTATTCACCACATGACACACACACATACACAATACACTCACTCACTCACTCACACACACACACACACACCAAAATAGTTATCATGAGTAACATGTCCATAACAACACAAAATAAGTAAATGTCTAAGTATAAAAACGCTGTCCCTCATGTACAAAGCATGTGACTACCCAAAAAACATCAAGTACGCTCCTTGGAAGTGCATCTAAAATTGAGATGCTCCAAAACACCAGAACCACACCTACAACCTTGACAGATCCTATGAACCTATTGGATCACACAAAAAGTTTATGAGCAAAGTTGCCCAGTGCTGATACACTTAAATAACATGTAAAGTAGCAGGTAATATGATAAGAGTAGCAAGCAATGTAACCAATAAACAGAAATAAGTACATATAAATGTGAGCACACTCTCGTAAGTAAGGTCTACAAGTGAATCTTACTCGTGGGTTATGGTGAGCTTTTAAGTCGATCTTTATTTAATGTTATCCAACACAAACTATTAACAAGGGAAGCAGGATGTGGTCTCGACCACAGGGGTCTCATACTATGACTCCAAGATATATGATATCTTAGGGTTGGGAGGTCTACGTAGGCATGCGTGAAGTAGATGAAGGAATTAAGTAAATGTTTTATGAACTTCGCATCACAGAAATGCAGAACTAGTAAACAATTTGAAAAAAAACTTTGTGTGTTCATTGTATGAACTAGCAATTTCAGCATGACAATTTGTATTTTGCGAAATCATTAATTAGAGAAACAATTTTTTCTAAAAAGATTTATTATATTCTAATAAATATTAGGAAGAGATTAGAGTCACCTCTTGAAGTGTGAGCATCTAAAACAAAAGACCTCCCAAATGAAGTCTGATCTGAGGACTCTCTCCTCGCAGGCACGAAGATGAGTCATGTTTCTTCCCATGGACTTTGATATCTACTTCTTCTTGAAGTTGTACACCCAAGGATGCGACGGAAAATATCTCAAGATTTTGATTTTGTCTCGCAACATCATCCTCTTGCACATAAGCGAAGCACAAAAAAGAAGGTGATCTTCTCTCTCGCGGGGCCACACCTATGAAGAGAAGATGCGAGCTTGATGGTAGACGTGTAGGGATGTGCAGGGAAGGGAGGACGTGTATTATAGAGTTTCCTACTCTCTAAACTTCTCTCTCAATGATCAAGCTACTTAGAAGGAAAATGCTTTCATATATTTCACGTGTCTTCAAGAGAGAGGCATGCCCTCTCTTTTATATTCATGGTAGACGCCCCTTAGTCTTACTTTAAGAGGACACCACTATGATGATGGCCTTTGGATGAACAACCAAGGGATATGATCTAGTCCTTATTTAAATAGGACTTAAGTTATCTTCTTTTAAAACTGATCAAATCAATTAATAAATAAGGCAATAAATCAATCAACAAATTGAGAGTCTAATCTAATTAGGAATCTCATTGGTGGCACCATGGGTCTACACATAAATGCCTCTTTTGATTGCCAAAAATGGATTGACTTTGTTGCTTAATTACCATGATAATCGAATTATCATAATACGTAATTTTATGAGAAAGACCTCCAGCTTGTTGATGAGTCGACAATTCATCATCTTTATTCCTTCAATTTAGCTTAAAATCTCTTATAAAATACATGTAAATATCATCTCTTAATAAACTAACATCATTTGTTAACATTGTATTATTATTATTATTCTAACCCCAAATAAATGAATAAAGAAGAAAAGAAAAAAATAAAAAGAAGGATGTATATATGTAATATATACAGTATGATCTTGACTCCAAGAATAGGTCAAGTGTTAACCTAATCGATAAGAAATAAAGTAGGGGAGATAAAATCCTTAACTTATAAAACATCCCAGAAAAACCAAGTTCACATTGTATATATCCATCATATTCATTATGCTCATATCTTGTACTATTTTATTTATAATTAATTCAACTTCAAATTAAAATATTTTCTTCATTAAACTTGTATATAAACACATGTATAAAATAATAAAAATGTATGCAAAAATAAATCATGTACATAATAAAAGGTACAACACTTAGAAAAAAGCTGTAAAACCAAAATTGAAAACTTAATATCATCTCCACATTAACTCAAAATGAACCAAACTCACTTTCATTGTGTTTAAAATAAATTATATTTAAAAGGAGGGGTTTCATAAAATTTGGAGTTAGAGGTGAAAGTCGATTTGTTTGGGGTGTTATTGTACATGTACAAATGTATATCACTTGTATTTATTTTATTTTGATATCTTTATACATATTGCATTTTTCCATATTTTGTACATATTTAATATCAATTATAAAATGCAAATAAAGTAACAAAGGATAAAATTAACCAAAAAATAAGTGTAATTTTTTTTATAAATTTATAATGTACCTATATTGTATATAGTTGTATTTTGTACCAATAAATAAATCCTTAAAAATAAAATAAAAATGTATTTACAATCCTTAAATTATTATTTAAATAAAGAAAATATAAAATATATTAAATATTTGTAAACATAAGTAATTAATATATATTGTATTTATAGGTTATTTATACTCTAATTACATATAATTTAATAATTTAACCTTGTGAAATAAATTATTTAATTTATTAAAAATCATCATAAAAGTATTCATTGAATTATACATGTTTTCAGTTTTAATTATTTATAGTTTAATGCAATTATTATTTATTTTATATTTATATTTAATTATTTTAAATCATTTTTGTCATTTTGTGGTTATCTTATTTGGATTGGTCCATACATGTTTGTTGACCGATCCTGTCAACTATCCCTCCTCCTCTTTTAGTGTGATTCAACATGTCGACCCACCTCTTTCTCCTCATTCATTTTCTTAGATCTCACTTCCATTTCACTTGATTTCTCGACTTGAATATCCCCTTCCAGCCATGATACACGCCCATCCATTTTCATCTCGATTCTCCTTGGTTCGCATGCTCAAATTACATTTGAATTCCATCTTTTCCGCCACCTTTAAATAACCCTCTAGGTCCTTCAGAGCCCCCAGATCTGTCTTCAACCTTTCTTCCCCAAGCTAGAGTGTCTTTGTAACGGTTGGTTTTTTTCTTAATTTTCCATTCCATATTTCCTTCCCCCCAATTAATAACATGGATTTTATTCCAAAATTAATGACATTATTAGCCCATTGATGGTCCCATTTAGTAGCATAAAAATCCCAAGGATTTCCCTATCCCCACGTCACTTATTCCTAGCAACAAATCGAGAGAGAGAGAGAGAGAGAGAGAGAGCAAGAGGAGGAGAGAGGGAGAGTTAAAGAGAAATCTCACAGGAAAATCGTTCTCGTCGCAGGGAACACCGACATCGATTCGGTGGAGGAGAGCAACGGTTCGGGAGCAAGGAGAAGACATAGCAGTGACTAGTAGATACGAGTCTGTTGACCTCGAGGTATGTATCACACTCATAGGAATATTTTCGATGAACCGATTTGTGTCCTTCGATCATAATTATGATACATATTCCTGCATGACATCATCATTCCTTTACATATATTATTGTTCGATATTAGTAACCGTAAGAAAAAAAAATGAAATGTGCATCTACATGTTGTATAGAAGCCTTACTTGGCTGAATATCAAAGAATTTGTATATTATAATTATTCCCTGAGAGTATCTATGTTCATGTCCACATACTTATACATGGAGTTGAATGTTCATGGGTGACTGGTTTCATGTTTTAATTGCAAACTAGATCTATTTTTAGTCAATTGATTTTGGTAAAAATAAAATATGAATTTTGAGGATATGGTGTACTAGTATGGTAAGCAGTCAAAGGAGCACAACAAATTAAGAATAATGAAACTCACAATTTTAGTAACAGATGGTACTAATACGCGCACAATACCATTAATTTACATGTGATTTACAATGAAGGTATCCCTCAATAAATCTAAAAAGAAAGAATGGGTAGTGATATCATAAATTATCTTGTTTCTAATTAGGGTGGATATTTCATAATATTAGAATATCCCAAGTACATTTCATATGGTTTCTTTTTTTTTAGTTAGAATTTTCCGCCTATTAGTCCTTATACGTACACCAAGTTAATAATAAATGTTGTTATCATTCACGGGTACTCAATCTCTTTATCAATGCTACTGAACAAATTATAGCCGATGTTGAGGGGCTTCTTGTAAGGTAATAAATATGTATGATTGATAAGCATATTAAAAGAAAGTATTAGAGTGCTATTTAGCAAAAAGAAAGTATTAGAGTGCTATTTAGCAAAACCATTCTCCGAATATGGGTGATGTAAATGTGCTATGCAATAGGATCTGCACAACATAGTTTATAAGTTATATATTTTAACATCTAATTGAAGTTAATCAAGGAAATGATAATAAAATAATAGGAACTTTTTAACATGTGTAATAACATGATAACGATAAGTGGAGCTAATTGCTACACCTATGGTGGGAGCCACCTCTAGAGTCCAATTATCGTTGGCTTAAAGGGGCCAACGCCTTTTGGGGTCTTATGGTTCAAGGAGCTGATTGAGGTGAAAGATAAGCCCTCTACAATTGTAGCTACACTGTCATGTATGCCATGTTCTGGACCGCTTGTGCCAGCGGTAAAACCACCCAAAGCCACTAAAGCCGTTTAAGGATTTTTAACAATTTAGACAACTTTAACCAATAAACAAATCAAAGTTGTGTGTACAGTTCTGAAATTGCTAAGGCATATGTGTGCAACTCTGGTAATGTAGTGTCATTGTGCAAGTGTTACATTTATAAGGGGCATATATGCAACTATAGAAGATTCCAGGGGTATAAGTGAAAAATATGAAAATAGTAATGTGTATATGAAAATATGTCAAACCTTAAGGGTATATATGAAATTATGGCTTCAACAAACAGTCTCGGAAGGAGTATATTTCATAATCATGTTTATGTGAAATATGAGTCCCATGGTGATAGTATACGAGAATAAGTTAGACCCATAAGCAATGAGACCTTTTTTTTTGTAAATTGTATATCTTTGTTGATAACTTATTGTATAGAAGATGTTATGTATTTAAGTCTTAAAAATAGTGTAGGGAGACTTGTTTTCTACACTAGCCACCTTGATCTCAACTTAGCACATACTGAGCGTTAGGTTTATAACATGTGATGTGTTTTTCAGGGGAACACGAGCATTGACTCCTCTTCTATTTCAGGCAACTATTTGTCTTCGTGAAGTTGAACCGGTACAGACCGTTTATGGCTTGTTTACAGAAGGATATCATTATGCCCACTGAAACATTTGTTGCTTATTTAATTATTAGTTTCTTTTGCAATGTTATCCATGTTGGAATTGTAATAAAGAACTATCAAGTCATTGGACCTTCATTTTGATTATTATTTTCTCTGCTCATTGAGTATCATGCAAGTTTTCAGCAACGGTTCGTTATGCCAGACCGATTCTGTTACAAATGGTATCAGAGCTAGAGTTCCTCTAGGCATGAGATGTCCACAATTGATATAAGATCTAGATGTTTAGAGAGATTTAGCCTCACACAATAACTCATTGACGTTGTCAGATTTGATTCAGATGGCTCCTCATTGTGAAATTGAAGCCAACAGAGACCGTGAGTCATCGAAGAGTCAGGAGACCATTATTGGAGATGCAGCGGTAGATCTTGGGGCATAAGCTAATGGCATTAGTGGCTCAGCAGTAGCATACCCAACCATCGAGCTCAGAAGAACTTACTTTAAAAACATTCATCCATCATGATCCACCGACCTTCAAGGGTGAGCTTGAATCGGAAAAAGCCGAACACTGGCTAAGGGAGATGGAGATGGCTTTTGAATCAACTGAATGCTCGAAATAAAAGAAAGTTATTTTTGGAACTTTTCATCTACAAGATAGTGCTAAGGAGTGGAGGACTTCCTGCAAGGGAATTCACTTTTTGGGGACTTCGGTCATTAGCTGGAGTGACTTTGTGGAGCATTTTCTGAGCGTTACATCCCTAAGCATGGTAGGGATGCTAAACGTCAGGAGTTCATAGATCTTCATCATGGAAGTATGGTGGTCCAAGAGTATGTTGCAAGGTTTCATGAATTGGGAAAATATGGCAAGGGCATTTGTACAAATGAAAAGCAATGAGCTAGGAAGTTCGTTGAAGGCTTCAATGGCAATTTGAGTCTTAGAGTCACTAGGGGTCCCACGAGCCTAGCTGAGGCCGTTGCAGCAAGTGTAGAAATTGATGCATCATATCGGATGATGCAATAAGTGAACCCTCAGAAGAGCCCTCACAAGCCAATCTACAATGAAAAGAGACATCACAATGCGGTAAATGTCAAGAAGACAAGTACTGATGATGCCCTAATCAACAAGAAGTACACATTGGATGTATATCCGCATTGTGACAGAAGACATCCGGGCGAGTGCTACAAATTGACAGGAGCATGCTTGAGGTACAAATAAAAAGGTCACTTCATGAAAGATTGCTGGAAAGAATTCAAGGATCAGAGGAAATCATTTGAACAAAGGAAGAAGATGCCGCATGTTCTTTTTGATTCTGGAGTCACAAATTCATTTATTTCAAGTGATTTTGCAAGAAAACTGAACTTTGAAGCTGTTGAGCTTTCATATACACTTACTGTTTCTTCACCAATGGGTGATATTAGTGCAATGAGTATGTACTTAAAGGACATACCGATCATGATCGGAGAAGATACCCTCACTGCTAACTTGATACTTTTGCCCATCACAACCTATGATGTCATCTTGGGCTTGGATTGGTTATGGGAGAACTATGCTACAGTTTATTGTAGAGAGAAGAAGGTGGTCTTGAGCAGACTAAATCTTAAGGAGATAGTCGTCCGAGGCACTAGTAAGAATGGTCGATTGGTTATCTCTTCTTTGCAAGCAAGCCAACTACTAACCGAAGGGTGCATTGCGTACTTAGCTAGTATAATTAGCATTGAATCATCGCAGGCTCGCCATTGAAGATTTATGTGGTCCAAGATTTTGCTGATGTATTTCCAGATGATCGTCCTGGACTACCTCCTCATAGAGAGGTAGATTTCTCAATTGATGTTATTCCGGGCACAACACCAGTATCCAAAGCTCCGTATAGAATGGCTCCAACAGAACTTGAGGAGCTTAAAAAGTAACTACAAGAGCAACTGGATAAGGGATTTTTACGTCCCAATGTTTCTCCATGGGGAGCACCTGTCCTCTTTGTGAAAAAGAAAGATGGATCTCTTAGACTCCTCATCGATTATCAAGTCTGAACAAAGTGACTTTGAAAAACAAATACCCGTTACCTCACATCGATGATTTATTTGATCAGTTGCAGGGAGCAACAGTCTTCTCAAAAATCGATCTTCATGCGGGTTACCATCAACTCTGAATAAATGAGGAAGATATACCAAAGATGACATTTATAACAAGGTACGACCAGTATGAATTCTTGGTTATGCCGTTTGATCTTACCAACACACCTACAACCTTTATGGAGCTAATGAATAGAGTATTTTGAGAATATCTTGACAAGTTTTTCATTGTGTTTGTGGATGATATTTTATTAAACTCATCTGATCCGGAACAACACCAAGTGCACCTGCAGATTGTGTTCGAAACCTTGCGACAACACTAGATTTACGCAAAATTTTCTAAGTGTGATTTTTGGCTGGATAAAATTGCATTCCTTGGTCATGTGGTTTCCAAGGATGGCATTAGGTAGATCCAGCTAAGGTAGAAGTTGTGATGAATTGGAGTTAGACAAAAATATTTCTTAGACCCGTAGCTTCTTTGACTTGGTCGGATACTATTGGCGATTCATTCAGAATTTTTCAAGGATCTCCCTACCATTAATGAAGCTCACCAAAAAGGAAGTGAAGTTTGTATGGTCTGAGGAGTGTGAACGGAGTTTTCAGGAATTGAAGTAGAAATTGACTACGGCTCCAATCTTGGCTTTATCGTCAGGTAGTGAAGGATTTGTGGTGTATACAGATGCACCATGCATAGGACTCGGATGTGTCCTTATGCATAATGAGAAAGTCATTGCTTATACCTCACGGCAACTAAAACCGCAAGAGAGGAACTACCCTATTCATGATTTAGAGTTAGCGGCGGTAGTCTTTGCTCTTAAAATTTGGTGTCACTACCTTTATGGTGAACAGTTTGAGGTGCTCAGTAATCATAAGAGCCTCAAATATATTTTCTCTCAGAAGGAACTTAATTTGAGGCAACAACGCTGGCTAGAGTTCCTAAAAGACTATGAATTTTTCATTAACTATCATCTTGGAAAAACAAACGTCATTGCTGATGCATTAAGTAGAAAGTGGGAAGGTAAAGTAGCTAGCTTGAAACTTCAGTAAAAGATGATAAAAGATTTCGAAAACTGGAAACCTTTCTAAAGTGAAGAGAGGAAGATATCTTTTACATGCCTTAGAATCCAACCGGAGGTAATGGGAAAGATCATGGCAACACATAAAACAGATGTTGATCTTCCTAAAATAATAGAGGCATCTCAGAAAGAGGGTTCTGATTTCACAAATGGAAGGGATGAACGCATAAGGTACCGAAACAAATTATGGGTTCCAAATGATGTTGAGTTGAGCCAGCAGATTCTAGATGAAGCTCACAGATTGATGCACACTATTCATCCAGGAACAACAAAAATGTACAAGGATCTGCAATGAAATTTCTGGCGGTCAAAGATGAAGAATGACATTGCAGATTTTGTTTCTAAATGTTTGGTATGTCAGCATGCCAAGATTGAACATCAGAGGCCTGCAGGCCCTATTCAACCCTTAGAGATACCTGAATGGAAGTGGGAGCACATAACGATGGACTTCGTTACGTGTCTACCCAAGAGTAAGAAACATCGTTATGACACCATATGGGTTATTATTGATCGATTGACCAAATCAGTACATTTCTTACCTATCTACTTGGATGAATCGACATATAATCTGGTTGAATTGTATGTGAATGAAATTGTCAGGTTACATGGCGTTCCTACATCAATTGTGTTAGACCGAGACAATAAATTCACATCTCGCTTGTGGAAAAGTTTTCAAGATGCTATGGGAACTCAGTTGAAGTTTAGTACTTCATTTTATCCGTAGACTGATGGTCAATAAGAAAGGACTATCCAGACACTAGAACATATGTTGAGAGCTTGTGCTCTGGATTTTGTAGGTAGCTGGGATAGACATCTTCCATTAGTAGAATTTGCTTATAATAATAGTTATCATTCGAGCATCAGGATAGCTCCCCATGAAACACTGTATGGGAGACCTTGCAGATCACCCTCATGTTGGAGCGATGTTGGTGAGAAGCATATTTCGGGATCAGAGCGAATCTAGAGCAACAAGCAAGGTGTTGAGCTAATCATGAAGAGATTATTGGCAGCTCAAAGTAGGTAGAAGTCATATGCAGATCGTCATTGAAGGGAGTTGAGTTTCGCAGTTCGAGACCATGTATTTCTAAATATTTCCCCAACCGAGGGCGTATTGTGATTCAACAAAAAAGGAAAACTTACTCCTAGATACATAGGACCTTTTGAGATTCTAAAACGAATTGGAGAGGTGGCTTATCGTATTACATTACCACCTCATTATTCGAAGTTACACAATGTATTTCACATGTTTATGTTGAGGAAGTACACTCCGGATCCTTTGCACGTGATCAAGCATGAGGTTCTTGATATTCAGCCCAATCTTACCTTCAAGGAGAAATCTGTCTGCATAGTCGATCGTATATACCACCAGCTTCGTCGACGTATAGTCCCGATGGTTATGGTCCTCTGGCAGCATCATTAGAAGGAGGAGGTCACATGGGAGATGGAGAGCGAAATGCGAGAGAAGCATCCATAACTATTCGGTATGATCCTTTACTAAGAAATTTTGAGGACGAAATTTTTTAAGGAGGGTAGATTGTAACAGTTGATTTTTTTCTTAATTTTCCAACTGGTATTGCCTTCCCCTCCAATTAATAGCATGGATTTTATTCCAAAATTAATGGCATTATTAGTCCATTGATTGTCCCATTTAGTAGCATAAAAATCCCAAGGATTTTCCCTATGCCCACGTCACTTGTTCCTAGCAAAAAATCAAGAGAGAGTGAGAGGAGGAGAGAGGGAGAGTTAGATAGAAATCTCACAGGCAAATCGTTCTCGTCGCAGGGAACACTGACATCGATTCGGTGAAGGAGAGCGACGGTTCGAGAGAAAGGAGAAGACATAGCAGTGACTAGTAGATACGAATCCATCAACCTCGAGGTATGTGTCGCACCCATAGGATTATATTCGATGAACCGATTTGTGTCTTTCGATCATAATTATGATACATATTCCTGCACGACATCAACAATCCTTTACATACATTATTGTTCGATATTAGTAACTGTACGAAAAAAAATGAAATGCTTCATGCTGTTTAGAAGTATTACTTGGCCGAATATCAAAGAATTTGTATATTATAATTATTCCCCGAGAGTAGCTATGTTCACGTCCACATACTTATATATGGAGTTGAATGTTCGTGGGTGACTGATTTCATGTTTTTAATTGCAAACTAGATCTATTTTTAGTCAATAGGTTTGTATAAGAATAAAAAAATATGAAGTTTGAGGATCTGGTGTACTCGTATGGTAAGCAGTCAAAGGAGCACAACAAATTAAAAATAAGGAAACTCATAATATTATTAACAGATGGTACTAATACGCTCGCAATGCCATTAATTTACATGTGGTTTACAATAAAGGTATCCCTCAGTAAATCTAAAAAAAAGAATGGTATTGATATCCTCAATTATTTTGTTTCTAATTCGGGTGGATATTGCAGAATATTAGAATATCCCAAGTACGTTTCATCTGGTTTCTTTTTTTAGTTGGAATTGTCCACCTATTTAGTCCTTATATGTATACTAATTTAATGATAAATGTTGTTATCACTCACGGGTACTCAATCTCTTTATCAATGATACGGAATAAATTATAACCGATGTCGAGGGGCTTCTTGTAGGGTAATAAATATGTATGATTGATAAGCATATTAAAAGAAAGTATTAGAGTGCTATTCAACAAAACCATTCTCCGAATATAGATGATGTAAATGAGCTATGTAAGAGGATATGCACACCATAGTTTATAAGTTATATATTTTAACATCTAATTTGAAGTTAATAAAGGAAATGATAATAAAATAATGGGAACTTTTTAACATGTGTAGTAGCATGATAATGATAAGTGGAGCTAAGTGCTACACCTGTAGTGGGAGCTACCTCTAGAGTCCAATTATCGTAGGCCTAAAGGAGCTAACGCCTTTTGGGGGCGTACGGTTCAAGGAACTGATTGAGGCAAAAGATAAGTCCTCTACAGTTGTAACTACACTATCATGTATGTCATGTTCATGGACCGCTTGTGCCAGCGGTAAAACCACCAAAGCCACCAAAGCCGTTTACGGATTTAACAATTTAGACAACTTTAACCACTAAACAAATCAAGGGTGTATGTACAGTTCTGAAATTGCTAGGGCATATATGTTCAACTATGACAATGTAGTGTCATTGTGCAAGTGTTACGTTTATAGGGGGCATATGCACAACTACATAAGATTCCAGGGGTATAAGTGAAAAATATGAAAATGTTAAGGTGTATATGCAAATATGGCAAACGTTAAGGGTATATATGAAATTATGACTTCAATAAACAGTCTCGGAAGGAGTACCTTTCATATACATGTTTATGTGAATATGAGTTAGAACTATGCGCAATGAGACCTTTTTTGTAAATTGTATTTCTGTGTTGATAACTTATTGTATAGAAGAGGTTATGTATTTAATGTCTTAAAATAGTGCAGGGAGTTTTGTTTTCTGCGCCAGTCGGCTTGACCCCAACTCGACACATAGTGAGCGTTAGACTCATAACATGTGATGTGTTTTTTAGGGGAACACGAGCAAACTATTCGTCTTCGTGAAGTTGAATCGGTACAAACCATTGATGACTTGTTTACAGAAGGATATCATTATGTCCACTGGAACATTTGTTGCTTATTTAATTGTTAGTTTCTTTTGCAATGTTATCCATGTTGGAGCTCTAATAAAAGAACTATGAAGTCATTGGACCTTCGTTTAAATTATTATTTTCTCTACTCATTAAATATCATGCAAGTTTTCGGTAACGATTCATTAGCCAGACCGGTTCTGTTACAATCCTCGAGTTATCTCTTCATGATAGGAGGAGACCTCAGATAGGTTGTTTATGAGATCGATCGCTGGTGGAGCTTGCTCGAGCTTCTGCTAAAAATCTGCATTAACATCGAGGTGAGGACCAACCTATCTTCATCCATTTTCCATCGCAGTTAATCATAGCATATAATTAGTTGTAATTTTCGTCAATTTCCTTTCAGTTTCTTTTGATTTCTTAGATCTGTAGCAATAGGCTCGCTCAGACCTCCAATCATCACGATCGGAGGACATCCTCTAGTTTTTATCACCCAATTCGTTTCGCACAAATACCTCTGACCACCTCCGCTTCTTCAGACTTGATTTCAGAAACTAATCACCTCGGATCCATGGATCCGAGATCGATATCCTCTTCCACTTCATCAAAGATCTCACACATCCATTCCCCTTCTTCTTTGTTGAATAAACTCCAGTCGAAGCATCATCTTCAAGCCATCAGATAACATGCAGGTTCCCTGAGACGCGAAGCGAGATCTGTCGCACTACGGACCTAATTGAGGATGCATCATCATCAGGACCTCTAGATCTCTTCACAGCGATATCTAGACTCGATCATCCTCGTACGTTGAAGTGGAGCATCGGTTGGAGTCGATAGAATCCTTTGTAACAGAGATCGGAGCCCTAGAGCATGAGATCGGAGAGATCCAAGCTCGAGTGGGGCACCCTTCTTCGGAGTTCATCCAACGCCATCTAGTGTAGTATGATCGAGAGAGAGGCTCAGATCGCATCCAAGCGGATCGTTCCCGTCCAATTTCGGACCGCACAATCAGATCTGGAAGAAGCAATCTTGGACACACTGCCTAAGCTTTCTTACATGATTGGCACGCCTCCTTCGATGATATTACAACATCTTACCCCACTGTTTTGCTTATTACATTCTGGTCTTCGTCTGTTATTCAAATAACTGCAAAGCAACACCAGTTCTTATTTTATTTGTATCTAAGTCCAGTTACACTTATCGCAGGTGATATCCACGTGTTTGTGTGGTTAAATTGTAACATCTCTCCTAGAATCTTTAATTTGTGAATCGAAACTCTGAAGTTTTCGTTTTATTGCATGTCTTCTATTCCGCTGTACTCCATGTGAGTTTTGGTTATATTGCACATTTGCTCATACAACTTTATTTTTTATTAATAATTACTGAGTGAAGTTTAGTTGTTTGCGTCCTGTACTACCGTAATTTCTTTAATGCCTATATTTATTTGACTAATTAGTTATATTTGCCTAAAAATCCACAAAAATTAGATTAAGTATTAATAACATGATCTATCTCCAATAAATTTAGTTTTTAAAATTTATTTATTTTCTATTATTAAAAATACAAAGACATCATATTTCTCACAATTTAAGTTTAAAAGTTCATAAAATTTTGAAAACCTTTTGAAAACTATAGAAAAATTCATGAGCTTTGTTTTATATATTTTATCACATATACAAAAATCATACAAAATATAAATAAAAATAATAAAAATATACTTTTTGCAAAAAACTTATTAAAATCATATAAAATCACAAAAATCCTAAAATTAGTATAAGGTCTTATTTTCAAAGCTTAAAAAAACTCTTGTATATAAAACTGTTTTCTTGCAATTTCAGTTTGTTTTCTATTTTAAAATACAAAAACAATAGCTAAAATTTCATTTGTAAATTATTTTCTACTTGAATTCCATATAAAATCCATAAAATATAGGAATACCAAAAAAATCACCAAAATAGTAAAAAATATTTAAAACAAAAAACATTTTATTTCTTTATTTTTTTATTTTATTTCAACTATTTTAAAATCTTAAAAATGGCTTTTATTTCTTTTTTGCATATATCTTATTCATAATGATTTCCAAATTAAAAAATATAAACATTTGCAAATTTAAATTCAATTAAAAATAAAAATATAAAACTATTTAAATTAATTTAAAAATACAAAAAATAATTAAAATCCATAAAAATTCATAAGAATCATTTAAAAATTCTTAAAAATTGTATAAAATTCCTAATTAATAACCATATTCTTCACTTAATTGAAGTTTGCATCCATGAGTTCAACACTCCCTACACTAACCATTATAGGTTTGTTTAGGTGTACAAAAAAAATCAAAAGAAATCACACACTTCCTTTTTTTGTTGAGTTTGATTCGCTTGCCACAACAACACTGCTCCGCTTGTACAATGGCATACCAAAATCTTTACGTTCAACAGATGACGCCGTTGCCTGGGAGGCATGACTAAGTGGGTAGAGTTCTAGGATTTTGTGTGTTTGAGCCCCCAGTTTAAGGTTTCTATTTACCCATGCCCAATTCTTAAGATTGGACTTGGTCAAATAAAATTAGCGCTTTTTGCTAATAGAAGTTCCTATTAGGACGATCATCAATTACATTCATATAAGATAGATTTACATTTTATCCACGAATCATTATGCATGTAGACTACTGGAGCAAGGTATGCATTCTTACTCATGCATGCATCATTGGTTTCACGTGCATCAGCTTTTCCAACTTCCCCCCCTATTTTCTTGGACTTAGGATAATGAAGGAATTTGAAAAATTGTTAGGCATTTTCTTTGAAACATAGTAAAAATGACAACCTAATAAAATTGGGGACTGCTAACTATAATCAACCCCTGAAAGAAACGTAATGATTCACATTTGATTTGGGGAGAGCAATCCCCTCATTAGGCATAGGTACTTACTGAAGGAAGTAAATAAAAATATTTACTACACATAACGGAAAACGTGGAATATTTACGAAACAATTTGCCAAAATAATGTTAGTTCATCATATGAACTAGAGAATGTACCACAACAATTTGTGCATCTAGAAATAAAGAAATTAGGAAAATGATTTCCTTTAGGATTCTAATATTCATGATGTAAAATGAAGATAGATCAGGGTTTACCTTTGAATCATGAGTTTCTAGAATAAGAAACCTCCTGAACCAAGTCTGATTTGCAGACTTCTCTCTCATGGGTGCGGAGATGAGTCGCTTGCTTCCCACAAAAAGGAACATCAACTAGGGAAACACGAAGAGAGTTGTAGATTCTCAAGATTCTCTCTCTCTAAGGGGTACACAATTTTAGAGTAGAACTTGCTCTTGGAATTTTCTCTAAAAGGAGAAGTCCTTGCCCTCCTTTTATACTTAAAGCACACATCCTACATGTGCCTTGGTTTCCCTTGGATTTTTAAATCAAGGGGTAAGACCAAGTCATAATTCAATAAGGATTATATCCTTATTATATCCAATCATTATTAGTTAATTAAAATAAAATATGCAACAACACTAGAGTCGTTATTCAATAAGAACTCAAAATTATGGAGATAATGTATGCATTAAAATACATGCCCCAAATTTTCTATTAATAGAAAATGTTTTTGCAAAAATTATTTATCAATTAATTAACTTGATAATCATATTATCATAATTGGAGAAATTATGGAATTAATCCTCAAGTCTTATGAATCATATTAATGTTCCCAAAAATAAATGTAAATCCATTTAAATTTACGAAAATAATGTGATTCAAATTCACACAATCTCATACCTTGGAAAAATTATCTAAACCATATTTGCATAATTAATTTATATGGATTATATCCATATAAATATTAATTATTGTGAATCATTACTCACATTATGAGCTATATTTGTGAATCATTTTCACAAAGTTTCCCTTATGAATAATATGTAATAATCACAAGTATTACAATATTGCCATTAACATGTATGGGTCCTAATCCAATTAGGACTCATGAGATAGGAATGGAGATACTTGAAGATACTATCAAAGATATCATGCTATCCTTGTATAGTGTCTTGAAATGTGGATAACTATCAAATTTCAGGGTTTTTACCATTTTGCATAAAATCTATCACCTACGAATGTTGAACTTCTTCATGAGTTGGAAAAAGCGTTAGTGAGCAGAATCCAGCTTCCTTGATCATTTCTAATCATAGTCCAAACCATTTGGATCTATAAAATGAGCTCATGGTGCTTGTACATTTCCATAACCATTTCCGTTTCCAACATTTGGACATTGAAATTAGAATTGGAATTGGAAATTGAATTCAAATGAATTTTGATTGAGTCCAATTAAATCACAAATCATCAAACTAAATGGTGTCACTAAAATCCATCTTGTTTCATCACTTCTTCGATATGGAAGTGTCATGGTAGATGATACACTATAACAATAAAATATAACTCTGAGTATTCCAAATACTCATTCATCCTTCACACTGGAAGACTTTGATAAATCCGAAATTCAAATCCTGGTTTGATTTTCTTCTTCAAAATATGTCAGTAGATTTCTCATTCGATAACGGGGTGACGATATTAATCATATACTTCCCAAAAACATATATTAATATCTTGAATTTGTGTCTTATTTCATAAATAAGACAACCATGCATGGAATTCATTTTGACCCTAAATAATCTCATAAGTGAGCTCTGTCTCCCAGTTCATCAAGTATGAACCTGTATGATTCCTTCGAGAGATCATACATCTCATACGACTTCATATGCAAACCAATGCATTGATATATGGACCTTCTAGTTCACCATCCTATTGGTCTGTCAAATGTGCATACTTAGGCATATAAATGCTTATCTATCTCAGATCAAAAGATGTGTGCCTGATCGTGACAATTACGATTCAGGTCTTAGTTTATCCTATCTAGGGATGAGCATCGGGTCGGGTCTGGCTGGGCTCAACCCAGCCTAACCCGAGCCCGGTATCATTTAGTGGGCCTTCGGCCGGGCCTAAGCCCACCAAAATTCTTTGATTGCAGCCCAAGCCCAAACCCGGCCTGCTAGTACATGGGCCGGGCCGGGTCGGACCGACCCGCTATTTTAAAAAAAATCCACAATTCTAATATCTCAACTAAAATTATGTCATTGAAGATTAGTTTTATGTTTTATTTCTCTATTAGAATGCTAACCCCAATATAAATTTGGAAGTGTAATTTTACAATAAAATTATTCCATAATGTTTGGCGCTCAAAATGAAAATTAGTTTAATAATTTCATTTGCTATTGTTATTCAAAGAACATATATTTAATGGAGGTAGAGGGGTATTGAGTGGAGGGGGAAGGGGAGAGCTCTCGACATGTGTACATACAATACCCAACATTAGTCATTGAATTTGATTATTGTTTAGCTTTGAAACACAATAAAAAAATAATATCAATGTTTGTACAAGCTTTTGCAGCCCAATAAAAAAATCAGGCTTGGATCGGGCCAATGCTCGGGCCGGCCTGCGGGCTTCGGGCTCGTGTCTGAGCTAGCCCGAACCCGGCCCGAAATGGTATTTGGGCCAAAAACAAAGCCCAGGCCCTCCCATTTATATTACGGGCTCAGGTCAGGGGCGGGCTTTGTCGGGCCGGGCACCGGGCTGGGTCAGGCTGGCCCGATAATTTGCTCATCCCTAATCCTGTCCTCATCAATCCAACTCTTTGACTTGATTATTCCAAAACTTATGAATATCCATTCCTATGCAGAGGATGCGCATCAAGAAGTCAGAAGGATTGCCATTTCTTTCTTGGACTGGAGATCTTCATTGAATATCACATGTTTGAAGTCAGTTGTGTCCTCCCAACTACATGGTATTCAATATGCCCATGCTATATAACCCTAATTGTACACAAGGATCTTAATAGTAAAGTGCATTCAATCAATATTTCATTTCAGATGGATATGATAAAATAATAACTTTTATTGCATTAACATGTCATAAATGGCTTATAAGTCTAACAGTCTCCCACTAGCCCTTAGAGCCATTCATGCACAACTCTCAATCACATATTCATTACATGCTGATCAGAGACCTTTTTGGTAACGACTTGGTTAGTGGATCAACAATGTTGTCGACAGAGGCAAAATTGGTGATTTTGATATTCCCATGCTTTTGGATCTCCCGGATGATGTGATTTTTCCTCTCCACGTGCTTGCTTATTTGATGCCACCAGGTTTCCTTCGCTTGCACAATGACACCCATGTTATCGCAGAGCAATGGTATAGGAGATTCCGTTGAGGAAACTACACCAAATTCCTTAATGAACTTGCGCAACCACACAACCTCTTTAGTTGCATCTGATGCGGCTATTTTTCTTTAGTTGTCGAATCAGCCATGGTGTCTTGCTTCTTGCTTCTCCAACTCACATTACCACCATTCAACATGAATAAGAAACTTGAAGTTGACTTCCTATCATCGACATCTGATTGGAAGTTTGAATCACTGTACCATAAGACATGGAGATCATTATCTCCATATACCAAGACGTAGTCTTGAGTTCTTCTTAGGTACTTGAAGATGCTTTTCACTACAGTCTAGTATTTCTCTCCATAGCAGGACTAGTAATGTCTTAGGTACCGTAAGATTTGGAGATCATTATCTCCATATACCAAGACGTAGTCTTGAGTTCTTATTAGGTACTTGAAGACGCTTTTCACTGCAGTCCAGTATTTCTCTCCATAGCAGGACTGGTAATGTCTTACCATTCCCACTGCATGGTAGATGTCTAGTCTAGTACACATCATGGCATATATCGGGCTTCCCACTACTAATGCATAAGGACATCCTGCCATGGCTTTATTTTCCTCAATAGTTTGAGGAGCCATCCCCTTAGATAGGTGATTACCATGTACTAAGGGAAGGAATACTTTCTTGGAATTATCCATACTGAATCTTTCCAAGATTTTCTTGATGTATCCTTGTTGTGACAGTCCCAATATCCTCTTTTGTCTGTTTATGAACAATTTCAGTTCCAAGAAATAAGAGGCGTCTCCAAGATCTTTCATCTCGAAGGTATTAGACAACCAACCCTAAATATTAGTCATCATCCTAGTATCATTCCCATTGATAAGGATGTCATCTACATAAAGCACAATGAACATGCTGGTGCTTCTACTAATCTTCTTGTACATACATGGCTCATCTGGATTCTGCACGAAATCATAACTCCTTATGGTTTCATTGAATCGGATGCTCCAACTACGAGAAGCTTGTTTAAGCCCATAAATGGATTTCTTTATCTTGCATACTTTTCCTTCCTCAGTTATGAAGCATTGAGGCAACTCTATATAGATATCCACTTCGATATATCCATTGAGAAAGGCGATCTTGACATCCATCTACCGGATGTCATAGTCCAGGTGTGCAGCTATAGCCAGCAATGCCCTAATGGATTTAAGCATGGACACAGGAAAGAATGTTTCATCGTAATCGATGCCTTCTCTCTGTGAGTAACCGTTGGCTACAAGTCGTGCTTTGAAGATCTCTACCTTCCCATCGAGTCCCCTTTTTCTCTTGAAGATCTATTTACATTCAATAGTATTGACCCATTTAGGTGCATCTTCGAGGGTCCATACACCATTCTTGTGCATGGAGTCTATCTTAGACTTCATTGCTAGCATCCAACTATCCTTGTCGTGGTCCCCTAAAGTTTCATCGAATGAAGTTGGATAATTACCAGACTCCTCTAATACATGGAATCTATATCTTCCAGGTTGTCTTACATCCTTATAACTCCCTTTAGGAGGTACACTTATGTCATAGTCAATTATCTCTTCAATTTCTAGTGTAGGAACTTCATCGATCTTGCTTAATTCGATTAGTTCGTTAACTTCATTATTTTCTTACCTTCTAAGGAATTCATCTTCTAGAAACTTGACATCTCTAGAAATAAATATCCTTTAAGTCTTAGGATCATAAAGTTGGTATCTCATCCAATGAAGTAGCACTACCTAATGCGAGATTCCAACTTGCTTGCATTCACACTTTTAGAACGGACCATGCGATTCCAAATCCTTAAGTGTCATACACTTTGCTTGGTATCATAACAAAGCTCATGAGGGGTTTTGGGTACAAATTTAGATGGAATCTTATTCAGGACATAAGCTGCAGTCTCTACTGCATGTCCCTAGAAACCGAGACGTAAGTTTTTCTTTACTCATAATTGATCTCACCATGTTTAATATGGTTATGTTGCATCTCTCTGCTACTCCATTGAGTTGAGGAGTACCTGGAGGTATGAGATTGAAAATAATTCCTCTCTACTTAAGGTATTCTTTGAATTCATCTAAGAGACATTCACCACCTCGGTAAGATCAAATCTATTTTATCTTCTTTACTGTTTGGTTCTCAACCAAAGCCATGAAATATTTGGACTTTTCAAAGGTTTCATGTTGGTGACATAATAAGAAGACAAAACCATACTGCAAATGATCATTGATAAAGGTCACATAATATTGATGTCCATTTTGAGTCGTAGTGTGAAAGGGACCGCATACATTGGTATGTATTAGGTCCAATATACATCCACATAGTTCACCTTTGTTAGAGAAGGGTTACCTAGATATTTTCCCACGAATATAATGTTCACAACTTGGTAATTCATGAACTTATAGAAAATCCAAAGGTCGATTTTTTTACCAGTCTATTGATCCTATCAACAGAAACATGTCCAAGTCTTTGATGCTAGATCATTGTTAAGTGATATCCATCCTCCCATGATCATTTAGGGTTATTATTATTATTATTAATGTTATCAGTGGCATTGACATTCATAACACAATCATGCATGTTCAATGTATAGAGTCCACCTACTGTTAATAAGCCATCTGCCACAAAACCATAAGGACTTATGATAAGTTTATTATAGAATATGAATGAATATCCATGTCCTACTAATTTAGATACATATAAAAGGTTTCTTCGAACATCATGAACATAGAGACATTCTCTAATAATTAGGACTCTTCCACTAAATGGCGACTGTTACAATAATTGCATGAGATCCCATCTGAATGACTATCTCCCTGTTATCAAGACGTCTAGTTTCCTGAAACATATGAAATAAATTGCATATAAGAATATAAGCACCAGAATCAACCATCCAACTATCTTCTTGTCCTACGACTAAGTTGGTTTCAATGATGAAAGTAGATGAGTTACCTGTTGAGGCAGCACCTTTTGCCCTTCTCAAGGATCTTCATGCATTATGGGCAGTTGCGCTTCCAGTGTCCCATCTTTTTATAGTAATGGCATACATCCCCTTTCTTGGATGTCAGATTTGTAGAAACTTTTGAAGAGGTTCCAATGACTTATCACTTCTTCTTATTCCACATATATGGAGTTAGCATGTTGCTGATCAAATCAACGGTCAATGAGCGAATATCAATTTACGTTATGCACAATCCAATGCTGCCTCAATAATATGGGGAACAACATTGGGGTCACTACGCATATGTACCGTCTCTCCTGAGAAATGAAGAACGCGATTCCATGGCTATTTGTATTCCGGAGTCTTCACTACGCACAAGCGTCTCCAAAAATTACAACCCATGGCGACAAATTCTTTGCAATGGCAGGAGACCATGGATGTCATCATATGACTTAGTCCTTATCATGTTTAAACTAATGATTGATCATTTCGAATCATATTCTCATGATTAATCTAAGGGATAGAGCTAGGATGCATGCATATTGTCTTAGTTTTAATCTAATTAAAACAATGACACATGCGATCCCAATAAGGTTTTGATCTTTTTTATGCACATGATGTTACCATATAGTATTACATCCTCACTTAGTACAATTTAATGTTTTGATTTTATTTGTTAAAGTACGCCATGAATCTTCATGCTACCTTTCCTTGAAACAGATCCAACCATGTCGGACAGATAATGACAACAAGGAGCGCTTCTATTGCAAATGCGGTGTAGGGTTAAGTAACCCGTCAGCATATCCACAACCTAGACACCTTCTCTAAGTCAATTCAAGACAACACTATTGGTACATATTCTACCGATGATTTTATATCGATCTTTCGATCATGTGTGATATTATATAGCAACTCTCAGACATTTTAGGAATCAAAACTCCATTTAATTTACCAAAAGGTCTAGTGGAACAATCTAGATACATTTTTAAAAAATACTTTTCAATTTCAGAAGGTCTAGTGCAACAATCTAGACACTTATTTGAATCAAAACATTTTCAGTTGCAAAGGAAGTCTAATACAACAATCTAGACAATTCACAATTTCTGATTGTATTGTAAGTATTCAAGTGCATAAGTAATCAGAAAAAATATAAAAAAAATAATTTCTAATTTATTTCATATATTCAAGAAATAAACAAGCATTGATTTCAGATTTTAATTTGCAAGCTACGATCATCGCACTTTAAATTTGAGACATAATATAACTTGGACTTAAAATTTATTGTGACATCAAATATTTCCAAAATATTAGGTCCAACTCATGATGTCAATATATAAATAATATTTCCATCAATTTTGAGTCCAAAAATATGAGAACCAAGTGAAAAGACAATCGAGTCCTCTTCTAATTCCGCCTATGGAGAAATCCAATTTCTCGAGGCCGCACGACCGGAATCGTGCGAAATTTTTTCACACTGATTTGGGGACTTTATTTATGACTTATTATTCAATACTCTATCATGTTATATTACCCAAAAATAGTATCTAAAAGTTTGTAATTTTAATGCTACGATCTTTGATCGAAATCAGAGTCTGCGAATGTTTTTAACATCCGAACCTTCTCCCGAATGTCATCAATAATTGACACATCTTTTGGTATGAGTTCAGACCTTCTATACTTCATATATATCCCAAAAATACATTTAAAAAAGGTATAACATTAGCGACTTCAAAAGTTTCGAAGGATCTGAATCATTAAAACCGTCGCAAGATAATGTACCCGATAATAGGATGATCTAGCCGATTGTTTATCGGACTTGGATGCAATCCAAATCCTCAAAACTTATGGCTCTGATACCAATTGAATGAAGTAAATAAAAATATTTATTATGCATCATGAGAAATGCGGAATATTTAGCAAATGATTTGCCAAAATAATGTTAATTCATCATATGAACTAGCGAATGTAGCACAACGATTTGTGCATCTAGAAATAAAAAAAGGAAATGATATCCTTTAGGATTTCTAATATTAATCATGAATAATGAAGACAGATCAGGGTATACCTTTGAAACAGAAGTTTCTAAAATAAGAAAACTCTTGAATCAAGTCTGATGTGCAGACTTCTCTCTCGTGGACGCGGAGATGAGTCGTATTGCTTCCCACCAAACCAGACGTCAACTAGGGCAACAAAAAGAGAGTTGTGAGAGTCATAGACTCTCAAGACTCTCTCTAAGGGAGCATGAAGTATTAGAGTAGAACTTGCTCTTGGAATTGTTCTCTAAAAGGAGGCCTTGCCCTCCTTTTATACTTAAGGAACATGTCCAACATGTGCCTTGGTAGCTCTTGAATTTTTAAATAAAGGGATAAGAACAAGTCCAAATTCAATAAGGATTATCTTCTTATTATATCTAATAATGGTTAATTAATTAAAATAAAATATGAAACAACATTAGAGTCCTTATTCAATAAGATCTCAAAATTATGGGGATAATGTATACATTAAAGTACACGCCCCAACTATCAATATAAAATATTGTTGCAAATTTTATTTATCAATTAATTGACTTGATAATCATATTATCATAATTGGAGAAATTGTAGAATTAATCCTCAAGGCTTAGAATCATATTCATGAGCCCAAAAAGAAATGTAAATCCAATTTACTGCTACAAAAATAATATGAATCAAATTCACAATCTCATGCCTTCGGAAAATTATGTAAATCATATTTGCATAATTAATTTATATGAATTATATCCACATAAATATTAATTATTGTTAATCACTATTCACATTAATTATCGAGTTATACGTGTGAATCATATTCCCAAAATTGCCCTTATGAATAATATGTAATAATCATAATTATTATAATATTGTCATTAAGAGGTATGAGTCCTAATTAAATTAGGACTCATGAGATAGGAATGCAGATGCTTGGAGATGATTAATAAATCTGTGATTTATCACTCTAAAGTAATTAGCTATATTTCTCCATTTATTCTGTATTTTTACCATTCGTGCACTTAGACGCAATATCTGCATTTTAGTATGCATATTTACATTAAATAATAAGCTAATTTTCCTTGTAAATATCATATATATTATACCATATTTTTCTCGATATTTATTTATTTTTCATTAAATCAGAATTGAATAAAATCAACTCCTTACGTATATATTACTAACACTAATAAATGAAAAATTTCGAAAAAATATTAACTTATAAAATTGACCAATAAAACACAAACCCCAATTTGAGACTAAAGACATTAAAATGCGAATATCTCTCTCATATATCATGCGAACCCCTACTTACTTTTGAATTAATGTACATTCTATTACCTTTTAAACTAGACTGAATTCAAAAGAATCAGAGTTCATATTTGATACTTGGATTTTGGGCCCCTATTGTATTATACATATTGACTAATAGACCTTATTATTTTGTGTACAAAAATAACTCTTTTTCATTTGTTTTCTTGCGTTTTTTCTTTGATCATTATTTTAATAAAACATGCAAAAATCCAAATAAAAGTTGAGGCAAAAATCAAAGAAAATAAAGCAACCAGAGTCTGTATATACATATGCCCCTTTATTTTATTTCTTTATTTTATTGATTATTAAAAATAAAAAAATTAGATTAAGTTGTAAATATTTCTTTTATATTATATTATATTTTGTTTTGTTTTAATTTTGTTATCTTCTTTAAAAACCAAAAAAATTTCAAAACATAAAAAAGGTATTTATAGATATAATGTACCACAAAAAAATACTTTTTAGACATATGATTTATTTTGCTTTTGGATCCTTCATAAAAATTATAGATCTCAGCGAGATGAGCTACTTTTTGTTGACCACTTTTTGATTTGTCCTTATTTGTTATTTCTTTTTTTGAATTATTTTGAATTTTCTGGGAGTGACACGTGGTAGCTTCTGGAGCTGCCACATGTTACTCCTGTTTTCCTTATTATTTTTTAAAAATTTCATTTTTTATTTTATATTATTTATTTACTTTATTTATTTTATCATTTATTTGCTTTATTTATTATTATTATTTATTTTATTACCATTATTATTATATTTATTCTTATTCTTATTCTTATTTTATTTATTATTTATTATTTTATCTTTATTTATTTACTTATTTTTAAATTTTATTTTTTTCCTACCAAGTGGCTACCCCTGCGCGTGCCACGTGGCAACCCAATCTTTCCTCTTCTCTCATCCTCACGTGCGATGCACGTGAGGGCCCTCTTCCTCCTCTCTTCTCCGCCCGTCTACCCCCATTGGTCACCGCCCTTCCCGGCGGTGCATGCCTCGTCCACCAACCACCCCGCCTTTGTTGGAGGAGTCGTAATCACCCACCGGCCTCCTCGTAGTCATAGTTCTCCCTCTTCCCTCTCGCCCCTCGATCTACATCACCCATAGCCCTAACTACTTGTGCACTTGCTTCAATAACCCATGTCTTCCACACACGATCTATGCCATCCCTCACCTCCTGTCAACCCACATCTCTCGAAGCCCGCCCTCGTCACTAACCTCCTTCATCTTGGCCACTAGCTCCATCCGCACATAAAAGTTGTGCCATCGCCTCTTGTACAAAGGATCCACCATTAGGTGAGAAAGTCCCTAGCTTCGATTCACCTGCGGTGATAGCGCATGTCGGAGATTTGGAGGCGAAGAGCGACTACCTCCCCTCGCAACGTGATCTAAGGGGTGGAATTCATCCTCCCTTGCTACAACATCCTTCAGGAAGCTGCCTAGCTTCTTCAGGCCTTTGCTAGCTCGAATCGAGGCAATTATCAGCTATATGAGAGAAGCCAACCAAGGCGATCTAGTGCTTCTTCCCACTCCACCTTCTCTATGTTCACCTCCAACTGCTGCCTCCACCGCACCTAGCGACTGAGCTGCTCACCCTCCGCTCACCTTCGATCAGATCACCACTCCTCATTCTTCTCCCTTCCATTTCCATCATCCTTCTCAACAGACGCCCTCAGTAGCCCGAGGCTCTATCGTCAACACTGCCCACTCGCATGTGATCCTTCATCTTGACCTCCATCGCCAACCGCCTTGGCTCCTCCACCTAGCATCGTCAGTGATGGCCCTCGTCTCCACCGCTTGGTTGTGTGTTGACCGAGCCTCGCATTGATCTTGCCTCCAAGCCGTCACCTCGGGTGGTACACCCCCTTATACTTCCTGCCCCGCCGTTATCCCCCCTTCATGTGCACAACACGTGGGGTGGGGGAATTTTCAAAGCAACCCCTATATCTCCATCAAACTACACCGAAACCCCAACATCTTAGACCTCATGTGAAATGCATGTGTACGAGAGAATTCGCAGAACATCCCTCTGACTTCCAACATTTGCGCAAGTGCTCCGTGCCCGATGACACCAGCAGCTTGTGCTTAGCACATGTAATAGTGGAAAAATTTCACAAGCCCCCTGCTTGTTTCGTAATTGCATCTGCATATTTCCTTTACTTTATTTTTTTCTGTAATTACATTTAGGTCCCTATTTTTGGGCCTTAATTTGAGCATTCATATCGCATCATATTTTTATTTAAGTAATAACATTGTGTAGAATATTTTGTTCTCTATCACTATGGATATTTATTTTATTTTTGTGAGCTATGGTTTCTTTAATACAATTATTGATGTGGAAAATTGCATATTTTACCCATTGCATTCTATTCAATTGATATTAAATTAATTTCAGCTCCAAAAATTCCCAAAAACTCTTAGCAGGTAGATATTAATGTGTTTTACACCATGCCCAAAAATCATTGTATTTGCGTACATATTGAGGTCAAAGCTAATGAAATGGTGATTTGGGTAATTGATTTTTAATAGGATGTAAATCGATTATTTTTAGATCTCTTAATTTTCATGGATTTCTCTTATATACACTTATCTAGGATAATTTTATTTCGGTGAATAAATTGTTTTTTATTTATTGAAATTAATTTTCAAAAATTCACCATGCATGCATATTTATTTTGTAATTAATTCATTTTTCACAAAAAAATTCAAAAAATATAGAGCATTAGTTTTTTCATTCTTCATATGCTGGACAAGTTCTAGGATATTTAGACATCATTTGAGAAAAAATTACATTTTAGCCCCTGAATTTGTCTGAATTTGCACTTTATTTTCAATTATATAATAAATTCAAAAAATGCCTCTTTGAAAACCTATGCTCTAGATCACATATTAGTCAACCTAAGGAGACAATTTCCTCCTTGAGTTCGACTTCGGACTTATCCAAGTAAAATATAAATTCCACCTCTTTGATTTTTATTAAAAAAATTAATTTTAGCGGTCTTTGATTAATCCTAAGCACCCCAATACTACAACATGTTGACATTATTAATCAAGACATTTTAGGGTTCTTGAAATGGTACCGTTGTTGGGGAGGCACGTCTTAGGTCCATTTTTTTTAAAGATGACATTAGGTTTTCCACTCCAGCTAGTCAAACCCCATAATTTTCTTGTAATTATTACTGGGTTTATTTTATTGCATTATTTTATTTTATTTATTTTATTTGATTTTGTGTATCTCTCTGGCCACCATCTTATTTTTTGTGCGAGCCGCTTAGGTGATTGAGCATCTCATAAGCATTGGAGGCTGGGTTTTTTTGGGAAACAAGCTGGCTGAAGGATTCACATTAAATTTAAGATCGGGTCAAATCATGAGAGAGTGTAGATTCTAGGATTTTTATTTTGATGCACTTATTTTATTTTTGTGATTTATTTATAGTAATTGCACATTTCCAACGGATTTTGTTTGGAATCCCACGTGTGATCCTGAGCATTGAACGTTATTTTTGTGGTGTGTTGAGATATGTTTCACTCTCCGGTAATGGTGGGGCTCGACTTGAGTGGCTTGTAGGTTAAACCTATACATGTGGCTCTTAAAGCATTTATTTAGTTCAAATATTCATTACTAGTTCTCGTATAACTTAGGGCCACACATTTTCACTTAGCAAGACACCCTTAGAACAATCTGCTTAGTTAAATTGAAATCACTTCTTCCTGCTAATTAGAACTATCTACGAGGTGCAATTTTCATCGTCTGCATTCATATAGTATAAATGTTCAATTATGTATTGCATTCCCCATGTAGAACACGTGGATCACCGTAAGTTTTCTAAACTGGGAATGCATCATTGATTTATTCGAGTGCACCATCCTTTCTCGACTTCCTTCACCTTGGTTTTCACAACTTAGAATAAAATGGAAATCCGGAGTGGATGGTAGGCGTGCTATGCTCGGTGGATTTAACTAAGTGATAATCTAACTTAAAACTGGGACTGCTAATTAGAATTGACCAAATAATTGCATAAAACTAACACTTATTTTCGGGAGAGCAACCCCGTCATTGTACATATTTCATATTGCTTGTTGAGAGGTGAGGACGTTTCCTTAGGATATTGCTCAAAACCTACATCTTAATCCTTTATAAATGGACACATATCTTATTTTATCACTTATCTAAAATCAAAAAAATAGTGGTCAGACTCTTACGACCATCATTGTTTTGAGTTGGTGAAACTAGGGGTTGCTCCTGCATTTGTATTTGTGTCCGTGTATGCGTTGCTCCTTTGTGTAATTTCATATTTTCTCCTCAATCTGCTTTCATTTCTTCTCGAAGATGTCTGCTCATCGGTTCACATACCGACCATCTTCAACATCTTTCTCCTCCATGAACTCTCTCTTTGAGACAAATCCCCCACCCCATTCCAACTACAAAGTTGGACCTCCGACTGACTTCATAGCCCCTTCTTATTCCTTCCAGCGGAATCCTATCTTTGAGATGATTTCTCCGTAGTCACCCTTCTTGTCTCCCTCCCAACTCGATTATGAAGTCAGAACTTTAATTGACTAAAGAATCGCTAAATGCATGAAATAATAAGGATCTGTTGTAGCACGAGCACTTAGATTTTCATACAGAACCAAATGAATAATATCTATGAAGAGGATTCAACTTTAATTTTTAACCTGGGTAGTCCAGAGTCGAACACAAGGACATGAGAAATTTAATGATAGAATTTATATATCAAATATTCTAAAAGGTAATTCTTAGATTAATCAAATCGAGCAAATGCGTAGTTCACAAAATAAAAATATACTAAACCTTCTCCCACCATAGGTAGGGTCATCTACATGGATTCTTGCTCAAATCCATGTTGAAAGATTTGACTATTTTTTACGCTGACCCACGACTACCTAACACAACCTCTGCAAGAGTGGGATTTGAACCCGGGTCTATTGTGTGGTAGACACACTGTACTACCTCTAGACCATTAGTTCACAAAAGAGACAATTTTCAAAACATTTTTTATACTCTTAACTTATGTGAAAACATTAATGCACAAACAATGATATAACATCACTCACATTACAGAATAAACATTTGAGGTTAATTGCAAGAATTCCCTAAATTAATTAGGTTTCAAAGTTGGAATGACAACAAATCCAATTATGGCTTTCAGTTTAAATTACTCTCTAAAGCAATTTCATAAATATCTAAATTCTAGTTTCACTTTATTGTTGAAATCAGTTAATCAAGCAATTAAACCATGTAATGACTTAATGGTAATGACAAAATTTACTAATACTTAGTCATCAAGAAGTCGGAAAGTAATCAAGAACAATTTCTTAAAATAGTGGCAATTTCAACTTCATTTAAGAGTCTAATTATTCACTTAAAAGATGAAATAAATAATGCATGATTTTTTTAGATAAAAATTAAGCTCAAAGCACGCTAATAAGAAGATCAACTCAATAGCTCTCAAACAAGACCAAAATCACTTTAATTGGATTTATTGGATAAAAACTTATTTAACAATCAATCGAGGGGCATAAATGTAAGAAAAACTTCAAGTTTTATTACAAATAAGGACAAACAGGGACGTGCAAGCAATAAAAATGACCTGTAGGGGTTGTTATGCAATTTTTACATAGGAAGGAGGACTTAACTGCAAGGAGCTGGTGATCATTCTACAATTTCCCATCCACACGCGCTCTACACGTGACCCTTCGAGGTTCGGTCCATGTGCTTTCACTTGTGCTTTGTAGGAGATTCGGATTAAGGCTCGGATTCCGAGCCTTAGATATGAACCGGCTCTTCGGAGACTTGACATGGAGCATTTCCATCCGTTGAATCTCACCCAACTCGAGAAGATCAACATCTACCGCTAATACTTGTTCTTCCGCTCCTCCGCACAAGGCGGTGCTTTGGGTTGCACTCCGACGAGGTTTCTCCCACTCCTCTACTCCTACAAACGGTCGAATGACCTTCATCTGAGCTCTACGAAGTTGGTTGAGGGTTAAAGAAGATGCGAGGCTCCTTGAATTGCTCTGTCAATGTAGTTCCACGGGACTAAAAAAATGTAGATCGAGGATAAGCTTCAATCTCCGACCATTGAAACTCTTGCCTCCTGCACAGTTAATTTAAACAAAGGACAAGCACCTACGAGTGTTTGAAGGATAATGCGAAGTGAAATGAAGGGCTATGCGAAGGTGGCAAATCAAGTCCTAATGAGTCATTTTCTTCATGCAGAAGAAGACAATGGAGTGAGGTGATCTACACAATGTAGAAGAGAGATGGGTTATAAGAAGATACACATGAATTACTGATGTAGTGCGAAGGATTCCAGATGAGTATATCATTGAGAGATGAACTAAGATGGGCTGAAAAATCAGAAGAACGTAGGATGTAGAATAAGATGAACAACTCACCTGGAGAATGAGATGAAGGAGACGAAACACTTCGAGGTTGAATCTAAGCCAAATAATGAAGATTTAAGCTTCGTCATCGTCGCTCGATCTAAATCACTATCTCTGTCACAGAAGGAACAAGATGGCTCGGGGGAAACTCTCACAAGGGGCAGATAGCCATTTCAAGTGGAGGTAACAATGTATTTGAAGGTGGAACAGTTCGAAGGTTGCGAATTGAGGTGGTGGTTTCAACCTCCACCACCGATTAGGGAGGTTGAGGATGAAGGTTTTGATGAAGCTGGCGTGGATAATGGATGATAAGAGAAGGCAATGGTGACAGCTTATATGGTATAATCTACAAGTGATGGTTAGGATAATGGGGAGAAGTTAAGCTGGGATTAAAGGATGCGTCACTTAGAAAGAGGTGAGCGGAGGTTGAAGGCGATCTGTCAACTGTTGGATTAAAATCCAACGACCCAGATATAGGTGCGAATTGACATCAGGTATACACCAAATCAGAAGATTTGACGATGGAGATTGAGGCACCTAGCGGCGCCTGTGATTAAAGCTCAACATAGATCTAATGGCTAGGAATCAATGTGCCAGGAGAAATACAGGCTAGCCACGTGCTGCAAACAGATTGCACCACGTGGCCTAATAAAATAATTAGAAAAGTCACTAAATACTAAGAAATCTGACAGATTAATTAGAATAAGAATTATAAAAAGTGATAAACATAAAAGTTGTAGATTTCGATAAGATATACAAATTTCATGTGAAGTCAAAGAGATTAGAGGTCATTTATACATAGATATAGACTAAAACTTTATAAAACAATTCCTTTAATTTTTGTTTTGCTGGTTTTTTATAATTTTATTTTATGTTAATTTATTTATGTACAATTTTATTTTAACTTTTATATGATTTTTAATAAGAAATAAAAACATAAAATATTACACCATAATGGAGTTATAATAATATAAAAAAATTAGTGTCAATTAGTTACAACAAAGTAATACGTAATTAGTGTTAATTAGGCGATCAATCTTATGATTAACTTAAGTGAGAGATAAATATAGTACATTAAGCCGATAAATCAGGGATTTATTACTCCCCTATTAAGTTAAACTCATCCCCAAGCTAATAAATAAAGAGTTTGTAAGAGAGTTAGTTTAATTAATGCGATCCGTGACGTGTGCAAGTGAGAAAACTAGGCTTAATTTGATCTAGAACATAGGTTTTCGGATTCCTAAAACTTTAAGTTGATCCAAGTATTAATTAAAAGGTATTCAACTCCTCTAATTGTCAGACTCTCAATGGATACAGGCATGCATGCATGTGCATGCATGCGTACGTACATGCATGCATGCATGCGTGCACGCATGCACGCACGCACGCACGCACACAGACATACACACATACACACAGACACAGACAAACACACACACACACACACACACACACATACATACAGGAGAAACTTCAAACGAGGTAGGGTCTTGAAGGATATGGTGAAATCCTCAAGCGCATCACGGAAGCATGAGCATCGTATCGAATACGACGAATAACGACTAGTCGCATTAGTTGTTCTATGCAGCGGAAATTAAATTTTTTTCATGTGACGAAACCACATGATCCGAGACCACTTCTCGAATCGTTTCATCAAAACCACAAACAAGCAATAGGATTACCTCTCGAAGCGTGGTTGCGATCGAGTCTCTAAAGGAAGAGACCTCCTGTCTCAAGTCCGATCCGACGGATGAGACGCTTGCGAGCGCGGGGATGAATCGCGTGCTTCTCGCAATCCATGTTGATGATCCAAGCGACGGATATCCTGATCTCGACACACGAGATCCAACGTCATCTTCACGAGCAACGCACACCGAAGTAGACGAAGATCCATGAGCAAGCCATTGGACAACATGACGACGACGCTGTGGCGATGGAGAACCTCTCTAGGGCATCCATGGAGGACAACCACATGAGAGGGAGAGAGAGGGCTGACATGTAGAGAGAAAGAGAGAGAGACATGTTCTCTTATGTGTTGTGTGTGTAAAGAAGAACAAAGGGGTGCCTCTCCTTTTATAATATTTTGGGATCCATGGATCTCAATCCATGGGCAACACAAATCTAATGACTCTCATTGATTTGTGTTTCTTTCAATGGCTAGGATTTTGTTGGTAAAAAACCAACAACAATTAATTTAATAAAAATCAAATATATAATAAATACAATTTGATTTATATCAAATCAATCTCCATTGGAGAAATAGGAAGGAGGCAAGATTCCTTCCATAAAGGAGGGGGGGGGACGGCTATGAGTCCTATAAGGACTTGGTAGCTGTCCCCTCTCCGTATTAGGAAGGGAGCCTCCTTTCTATATTACATGAGATTGCATTATCTCATGATTCTCTCCAATATTTGCAACAATTTTTGTTGTAAATTATTTCACAAAAAAATAAATCAAATTTATTTTCTGAACATCGCAATCATGCCATTGGAAATTTGTGAATCACATTCACAACCCAAAATAAAATGTAAATTACATTTTCAATTTAATGTCCAATGTGAATCCAATTCACATCAACATTTAATTACAAATGTAAATTACAAATGGCTCTCTCTTATATATTATAAATCACATTTATAATATATATGACTAATATGGATATTGCTATCCACATTATTCATATACACATTAATTAAATCACATTTAGTCATCTTGGATCTCTATTCTCATGTGCCCAAATAATATGAATATTTTTTACATCTTTGATAATTAAATCACATTCAATTATCTTAGATAACTCTGTTTATAATATGAATCAAATTCATATTACTCATGATAATTAAATCACATTTATTATCCATTTTCTCAATGCTCGGATACATATATCAACAATAGAGTTATCCATGAACTCCTTTAAGGATAATTCGCTTTCTCCGTGAATACTTGGAGATAAGGACAGGGCGATTGTATTGTTCCACGTATAGTGACTTGGATATTGAGATAGTATCTCAAATCTAGATCGCGGGCCTCCCATAGATACTTGATTAAATCAAGACCACAAATCTAATCTTCTCATTGCATCTGAATCATATTCAGATCAATGTCCAACATTTGGACCAAGATCAGATTACTTATCTACTGAGAGGAGTCACTAAAATCTAGACCCGTTTCATCACTCCCTAGGAATGGAAGCGTCATGGTTATACAATCGTTTATGATCACATCACCCTCAGGTATTCCCAATACCTGTACATTCTGCATACTGGAAGACTCAGAATAAACCCGAAGTATTGGATCAACTTTACACTGTCTACTTCATGGTTTTATCAGTAAATTTCTCATTCGATCATTGGGAGTTGGTATCGATCATATACTTTCCAAAAGCATATATCATATCTAGGTCTTGATCAAATATTTTCCAAAAGTATATATCAAACCTACAAATTCAGTCAAGCTTCTAAAGCGAGACGACCGTGCACGGAATTTGATTCTTCTCAATATCTCATGAGTGAGCTCATGTCTTCCAGTTCAGTAACTGAACCTGTATGATCCCTTTGAGAGATCGTATTACTCATATGCCCTTACATGCACACCAGCTCGCCGGTGTATAGACCTTGGTTAGGTCATCAATCTATTAGTCTGCCAAATGTACATACTCAGACATATAGTAACACATCTGTCTCTGGTCAGAGGATGCGTGCATGTATCTTGACAACATACGATATAGGACTTTGGTTATCTCGATCTCGTTAAGTCAACTCTTTGACCCAACTAATATGACACCTCCGAATCTCTATTCCTATGCAGAGGACCTGCATCAAGAGGTTGGTCAGATATCAACCTAATTAAGAAAGGATTGCCATATCCTACTTAGGCTGGAGATCATCTCTTAACAATCATTTAACGGTGCTTGATGAGTCCTCAATCTAACCTATTAGATATTCATCCAAGCACCAGCCTCTATGATTCAATAATTGAATCAACAGCTGTATGATCATTAAGATGGTCATGGTACATAACCCTAATTGTACTAAGGGACTTATTATGCAAATTATTTATTCTTCATTTCAAATCAGGGAATGATATTCGCAATAACATTTATTGCATAATGGCTCGCCGTGGGCTCGCATGTCCAACAATCTCCCACTAGCCCAAAGAGCCATTAATGGGCTAATCATTTTAACCCGCACTCATGTGACAATCATAGGCTATTAAGAAAATAGCTAGGTAAACTGATCAGTCACTCTGTTTATGCTAGACTATGCCATGTCCTTTTACAGCACTTGCGTATCCCCAGTAACTGTGCTCGTACCTAATGTGAATGTTGCATATTTTGCAACCAATACTCAATCTAGTTGGTTATAGTGTCCTTGACACTATATCCTAATAATTATCATAACCAGTATTTCCATAATCCTTATTAGAATACCCTTATTCCTGGAGATCTCTATCTCCTAAGGTATCTACAGTTAAGACCTTTTAGATCTCTATCTATAAATTCTTAAGTTTTTGAAGATAAGACTTTGAGATCACTATCTCAAAAAATCTTGTCCTCTATGAAGATATTGTTATTACTGCAATCAAGAGTTTTCTCTCCATATGAGGATCAGTAACAGTTCACTACTCCCACTACATGGCAGATATCTGGCTTTTGTACACATCTAGCAAACACTCAGCTTCTCGTAACTGATGCACAAGTGCAAGTAGTTCTAGCATTCACTTCCTCAACTCTTTGAGGTGCTATCCCTTTAGACAGGTCAATACCACATCTTAAGGGATGGAAGCCTTTCTTGGATTTTTCCATAAAATGGAATATGTCCAAAGTGTACCATTAATGTGACAGTCCCAGTACCCTCTTCTCTATGCTTGTGAACACCTTCAAAACTAAGATCCAAGAGGTATACTTGAGATCATATCTCAAGTTATGGAACAACCAGATTAGAAAATACTTATAATTATCCTTATATCATTTTAAATGATTAGGATATCAACTACATTTAGCATGATGAACACAAAGGCACTCTAACTAAGCTTCACATGGCTTATCAAGATTCTATCTGAAATTATAACATTTATAATTTCATCAAATCTTATGTTCCAACTACAATAAGCTTATTTGAGTCCATAGATGGATTTCTTTAGCTTGCACATCTTGCTTTCCTCAACCATGAAGCCCTGGGCTACTTCATGTGAATATCCTCAGAGAGGTATTCATAGAGGAATGCAATCTTGACTTACATATCTTGAAGATCCATTTACACCTTTATGGGTCTTACCCATATAGGTGGATCCTCGATGGTCCATATACAACACTTGTATATGAAGTCTACTTTAGACTTTTATTGCTAACATCCATCTATCCATGCTATGATCTTCAGAAGCTTCATCACATGAAGCCCGATCATTGTCAGACTTAACTGACACATGGAGTACATCCTCAAACTTATTTGAAGAGGTATTAGTGTTTCATCTTTAATTATCTTTTTAGTTTCCAATTTAGGAACCTCATTATCTTCTCAAGACTAAATGAGTTCCTACAATTCATTTTCTTCTTGATCCTCAATAGAGATCCTCTAAGAATCATATCCTCAGAAATGAGATCTTTTAAGAATCTCAAGGTTATAAAGTAGGTATCCAATACTATCCTTTATTTTCCTAATGAAGTAGCACTCTCTAGTGCTCGATTCCAGCTTATTTGCATGTAATCTTATTAAAGATATATAATGTAGTCTCTACTATATATATACCAGGAAACTAAGAGGAAATTATGCTAAAATTCATCATTGATCAAATCATGTCACACATGATCCAGTTGTATCTCCATATGACTCTATTGAGTCAAGGTTTATTAGGAGGATTGAGATAGAAATGATATTCACATCTCCATAAGGTATTCTTTGAATTTATCTAGCAGGTACTTGCTACCTAGATTAGATCAAATTCATTTTATCTTCCTTCAAACTTTGGTTCTAAACCAAAAATAATGAAATCTTTGAACATTTTAAAGGTTTCCTAGGTGAAGAGAAAAAATCTCATATCATGCATAATCATCGACAGATATCACATATCCATAATGTTTACTATGATATAGATGATCCGCATACATCAATATGTATGAGATCCTGAATACCTTGACATCTTACACCTTTCCCAAGGAAGGGCGTATTGGACATTTTTACTTTTGAATACAATATTCACAAGTATGTAAGATTTGAACCTTTAGACAATCTAAAGTTTCATCTCTCACTAGTCCATTGATCTCATCAACAGACATATGTCCAAAACTTGATGCCAGATCATTGTCAAATGATCTTTATCCTCCAATTGATCTTATAAAGGTTTTAATTTTCAGTATTAGAAATCTTAATGAACCATTCATTAATTTTCTAATTTTGTGAAGTCCATTAGATGTTAGATTACTATCTGAAATATATCCATTATAACTCTTTATGATAGTTCTATCTCAGAACTCATGTTTATTTCCAACATTTAGAAATAAACAATGAGTGTATCCTTATATCTAGGTCATAGAGACATTTTCTAAGACTAAGGGCACTCCCACTGAAATTAACAAGTCTATCAATCCAACAGAGATTGTTGCAACAATTGCATCAATATCCATGTAGATAAATATAAACTTTAAGATCAAATTTTCCAGTCTTCTAAAATATATGCAACCTATTGCAAGTGTTGTTTGAAGATTGAGATACAATTATTAGACTTTATCTTATCAAATAAGTAAGTCAAAGTCAATGATTATATGTAGATTATTCTGATGCTCTATCTAAATACTTCACTAAGGATCCTAGATAGTCCAGATAGTCATACTATCAATACATCGACTCATTGCAGTATTGGCATTCATCCAACTATCTGGATGTCATATGGAAGTCACAGAAGTAGGTCAACTCTTTGACTTTCCTTCTTACTCGGGTCCGATCCATGCTTCCACCGCGCTCCCTTCATCTATAAACAACCGTTGCTTAAGACTAAGGATCTCTTACGTTAAATTCAAATGAATTCAATGTAAGAGCATTTCAACATTTTTACATGCTTCATTAAATTAATAATATATGAATATTATGAAGCTTCATGAATTACTAGAGTATAGACAGTAGAACGATGACACTCATGGTACCTACATCCATCTAAACTCTTAAAACATTGGTTCAGGTAGGTATTCAAACATTTTGAATACATCATCTCTTATAGAGCTACCATTCTGCATGATGTAGTGAACCATGTCATTCATGATTAAATGTTGAGAGCACATATGTATACCAGAACATCTTCTTAAGTCTTTATAAGGATTATTTGACAATTTCGATCATCATCGACATGTCACTTTCAAAGTACATTCGATGAGAGATCAAGACTATAGAGACATACAAACCCTAGGGTTGTAGACCTATTATCTATTTAATTGTCGTTCCTCATTAGTATGAGGAAACTTGCATATTGCAACCACATACATTATGTGTCCAACTGCAAGTCCAATATCTGGATCATGAGTCCAATCCATGATATTTTACTGGTTATAATTGAGTACAACATCGAGTGGGTTTAATGAATGATTATCTGAAATAAGAAATTTGCATATATATATATATACATTTTTACTTTGATTTAGGAATTTTTATATCAAAGTTGTCTTGCCTTGTCGACACTGAAAGTTCATTCCCTTAATCACTTTCAATGTAAGAGATATACTTACCATTATGTCTCAAGCAAGATATGGGATCTCCTTCCTTATCTTTGTTACATCCTAATAATATTAAAACCTGTAACTCAGATAAAAAGAAGCGGGAACACATTCCGCCTTAGAAGTCCAACTTGCATCTCCCAATTCGGTCTTTAACACCCGGTCTCACCACCCCTAAGGCGATGTTGACCCGTCATTAATTGAACCAACCGTAAACGTGAATACAACTTGCTATGCGCAATCCAATATCGTCCCAATAATACGAGGACCCGATATTGGGGTCACTATGCATACGTCCTTACTCTTTCGAGAAGCGAAGAGCCCGATTCAGATGCGCTTGCATACATGAGCTGTCACTTCGGACATGCGTCTCCTGCATACAATCCCTGACGACGGAACCCTCCGCCTTGACGGGAGACCATGGATGTCACTTGTGTGATCCTCCATATCATATTCAAATTCTAATTAATCATTATGAATCATATTCATTATGATTAATTCTTCCAAGGAAAATAACATCTCTATTCATAATAGAGTATTTTAATTTTAATTGGATTCTAATTAATCTAATCATATTAAATTAATGATCCAATTAATATCCAACAAATATTTTTAATTGTTACTTGAATTATGGTTTTATCTCAAATACGTATTATTTCGAATTTTAATAATTAGAAATACATCATGATTTCTTAAACATTATACTAACCCTACCCGCTGTCATGGTCAGTACCGACGAGAATGGGACGGACCACATACGTTGCAATCCGCTACCCCAATGCTCTCCGACTAGACACCATATCCACCTCGGGAAAGGATAATGCAAAATAGATCACTTTGTACTTGAGATGATCATCGGTTCTTCAACTGAAATTATACCATATAATAATAATGAAAACAGTTTTATTAACATTATAATGAGATTTGCTAAACAAATCCCAAATCCTATTCAAGCAACATGTTTGTTGGAAAGTAGATAATGTAGATCATGTAACCAATTAGTGATATAGATCACATCTAATCAAATATTGGTTAGGACAATGTAATTTAAGGAAATAATTATCATCAAATATTTCACAAATATTTATGCACAATTATTCAGGGAAATTAAAAAATTTAATTTCACTAATTGATTAAATGACAATCAATAGGTTCTTGATTAGGAAAGTATTTCCAGCAGTGACCCTCACTTACTAAAAATACCATATCTCAATCAATTAAATCCAAATTAAGCAAAGTAAGTTTCTAAAGTTTTATAATTTGATTTACAACAGAACCTAAGTGATTTGCACACATTTTAAGGTATTTCAAATCCGCAATTAACTCTTTAATTACGTTGAGATTCGCAGTCCCCGAAATTGTGGATACATGTTCACTAAAATGACCATATCTCGAGCATACGGAATCCAAATTACGTAAACTCAGATCCTACGGTTTCTTTATTTAATGGGGAATAAAATCCAATTATTATTTTAGTGTTTAAAAAATTAAACAGTGACGAAAATAATATCAAAACAGAGATGCGAAAATGAAATGCAAGAAAACTTTTGTAAACCCTAATGAACCCAAGTCGTCTTAGGTTTATGGATCGCATCCAAAACCACCGACCTAAGGCTCTGATACCACTTGAAGGATATGGTGAAATCATGAAGCGCATCATGGAAGTGTGAGCATTGTATCGAATACGACGAAGAACGACTAGTCGCACTAGTTGTTCTATGCAGCGGAAATTATTTTTTTTATGTGACGAAACCACATGATCTGAGAACACTTCTCGGATCATTTCGTCTAAACCACAAACAAGCAATAGGATTACCTCTTGAAGCATGGTTGCGATTGAGTCTCTAAACGAAGAGACCTCTTGTGGCAAGTCCGATCCGACGGAGGAGACGCTTGCAAGCGCGGGGATGAATCGTGTGCTTCTCGCAATCCATGTTGATGATCCAAGCGACGGATCTCCTGATCTCGACAAATGATATCAGACGTCATCTTCACGAGCAATGCACGTTGAAGTAGACGGAGATCCACGAGCAAACCATCGGGCATCATAACAACGACGCTGCGGTGATGGAGAGCCTCTCTAGGGCATCCATGGTGGATGGCCACATGAGAGGGAGAGAGAGAGAGATGACGTGTAGAGAGAAAGAGAGAGAGACTTATGTTCTCTTATGTATTGTGTGTGTAAAGAAGAGCAAAGGGGTGCCTCTCCTTTTATAATATTTTGGGATCCAAGGATCTCAATCCATGGGCAACACAAATCCGATGACTCTCATTGATTTGTGTTTCTTTCAATGGCTAGTATTTTGTTGGTAAAAAACCAACAATAATTAATTTAATAAAAATCAAATATATAATAAATATAATTTGATTTATATCAAATCAATCTCCATTGGAGAAATAGAAAGGAGGCAAGCCTCCTTCCATAAGGGGGGGGGGAGGACGGCTATGAGTCCTATAAGGACTTGGTAGCAGTCCCCTCTTCTTATTAGGAAGGGAGCCTCCTTTCTATATTACATGAGATTGCATTATCTCATGATTCTCTCCAATATTTTCAACAACTTTTGTTGCAAATTATTTCACAAAAAAATAAATCCAATTTATTTTGTGAACATTGCAATCATGCCATTGGAAATTTGTGAATCACATTCACAACCCAAAATAAAATGTAAATTACATTTTCAATTTAATGTCCAAGGTGAATCCAATTCACTTCAACATTTAATTACAAATGTAAATTACAAATGGCTCTCTCTTATATATTATAAATCACATTTATAATATATATGACTAATATGGATATTGCTATCCACATTATTCATATCCACGTTAATTAAATCACATTTAATCATCTTGGATCTCTATTCTCATGTTCCCAAATAATATGAATATTATTTACATCTTTGATAATTAAATAACATTCAATTATCTTAGATAACTCTCTTTATAATATGAATCAAATTAATATTACTCATGATAATTAAATCACATTTAATTATCCATTTTCTCAATGCTCGGATACATATATCAACAATAGAATTATCCATGAACTCCTTCAAGGATAATGCGCTTTCTCCGCGAATACTTGGAGATAAGGACAAGACGAATGTATTGTTCCACTATAGTGACTTGGATATTGAGATAATATCTCAAATTCAGATCGCAGGCCTCCCATAGATGCTTGATTAAATCAAGACCGCAAATCTAATATTCTCATTGCATCTGAATCATATTCAGATCAATGTCCAACATTTGGACCAAGATCAGATTACTTCTCTACTGAGAGGAGTCACTAAAATCCAGACCCGTTTCATCACTCCCTAGGAATGGAAGCGTCATGGTTATACAATCGTTTATGATAACATCACCCTCAGGTATTCCCAATACATGTACATCCTGCATACTGGAAGACTCAGAATAAACCCGAAGTATTGGATCAACTTTATACCGTCTACTTCATGGTTTTATCGGTAAATTTCTCATTCGATCATTGGGAGTTGGTATCGATCATATACTTTCCAAAAGCATATATCATATCTAGGTCTTGATCATATACTTTCCAAAAGTATATATCAAACCTACAAATTCAGTCATGCTTCCAAAGCGAGACAACCGTGCACGGAATTTGATTCTTCCCAATATCTCATGACTGAGCTCATGTCTTCCGGTTCAGTAACTGAACCTGTATGATCCCTTTGAGAGATCATATTACTCATATGCCCTTACATGCGCACCAGCGCGTCGGTATATAAACTTTGGTTAGGTCATCAACCTATTGGTCTGCCAAATGTACATACTCAGACATATAGTAACACATCTGTCTCCGGTCAGAGGATGCGTGCCTGTATAGTGACAGCATACGATATTAGGACTTTGGTTATCTCGATCTCGTTAAGTCACCTCTTTGACCCAACTAATATGACACCTCCGAATCTCTATTCCTATGCAGAGGACCTGCATCAAGGGGTCGGTCAGATATCAACCTAATTAAGAAAGGGTTGCCATCTCCTACTCAGGCTGGAGATCATCTCTTAACAATCATTTAACGGTGCTTGATGAGTCCTCAATCTAACCCATTAGCTATTCATCCAAGCACCAGCCTCTATGATTCAATAATTGAATCAACAGCTGTATGATCATTAAGATGGCCATGGTACATAATCCTAATTGTACTAAGGGACCTATTATGCAAATTATTTATTCTTCATTTCAGATCTGGGAATGATATTCACAATAACATTTATTGCATAATGGCTCGCCATGGGATCGCATGTCCAATACGTCTCACCATATATATGGTGAGCCACCCGCAATTTAAGCATCTTTCCAATATATTTTACAATTTATTGTTTCATACATATAACAATAAATATTAACACAACATGTATAATGAAATAAAACTATGAAAATATAATTATATTAGATAGAAATGTTAATTTAAATTTGTATGCTATATTTTACAAAATCATTTTTTTACAATGTGCAGTTTATACTTTTACAAAACTGTTACAGAGTTTTTACTAAATCCTCGATGGCCTTTACAATTTCAGAAAATCCCCCACCTATTTGAATGGTACCCTATATATATGGGGTTGATGGGGCTGCCCCCTATGTTGGCTTCCCCGCCCCATTTTGGGGTAATTTTTTATTTTTTTGAAAAATATCGTCATGTATATTCATCTCTATATCGCTCCTATATGCCATTCGAAATTCATCAGAAACAGACTCCTACGGCCTCCATCCAGACAGAGTGGATTTAAAAAATCCTGCGACCGTTAAAAAAATGACGTCTGGATGGAGGCCGTAGGAGTCTCAGTTTCTGACGAAATTCGAATGGTATATAGGAGGGATATAGGGATGAATATACATGGTAATATTTTTCCAAAAAAATAAAAGAATTTTGCGAAAAATGGGGTGGGGGCAGTCATGTTGGCTACCCCTAGGGGGCAACCCCATTTTTCCATATATATATATATATATATATATATATATATATATATATATATATATAAGAAGTATGACTTAGTGTAGACTGCACCATGAGAGTAGAGTCATACTATCACCAAAATTCCAATCTCAGAGGTTCAACCAAGGACCCAACCCTCAACTCTAGGGAATAAATCTAGTCTTGCTGAATCCACCGTCACTTTAGCTAATATACTTTCTACACCTAGACTTGTAGCATTTACAATGCAGAGCCCTTTTTGGGTGCTATCTCGACTCCTGATCCTAATAACGATGGTTCAAGTAGACAATTTAAAATGGCTGGAGCACTTGATTTTGGTGGAAGCTCTTTGATATTTGACTTTGTATGCTGGGAGCTTTTCTTTCAACATTTCTTTCTTTTCTTTCTTTTGTTTTTAGCTAGCTCGACTGATTTTACCAAAAGTTGGTGCACACTGATCAACTTATTAATTAAATTATCACTCCCTGATACTTTAGGTTAAAATCAAGAGATAACATGAGAACATGTCCCAAACTGACTAAGATGCTGACACTCAGGTTTCATGAAGCTGTCATTAATCTTATCCCATCCTCGAGCATCATATAGATCAAGTCCAAACTTAAACTTCCAATCCCAGTCCTTAGTGATATCTTGACTCATCTCAATCATGAATGCAGTCGTGCATGTGAGTGCTAGTCAAATTCTTTTAAGGGAGATTAGGCATGAAATATAGCATGCATATATTTAAACTAGGAGAGTATGATTTTTTAAGTCCAAGACCCTAAGGATTAATACATGACAACTCTAAGTCTAGGGACTTCATAAATCGAGTGTTAAAGATCATCTCAAGCCTTGAGTGCAAACTGAAAGTGTCAGAGAGTAACACCAATTAATGAGTTAGTGTATTAGTTATTTAAAAAAGAATTATTAATTTTATTAAGATAAGGACAATAGAATGGGTACCTTTGACAAAGCAATATAGAGATAACTCAGTGATGCACTAGGATACCCTTAATAACATTACAAACTTCAGCTCCTTACAAATCATAATTAGTTCTTCGAGGTCTAAAATCATAAGCTGCCTTATGTTTAAATTCTTTCTTCCTATTAGAATACACTTCAGAATCTGAGTATGAAAGAGATTCATCAACTTGGAATTTCAATCTCCAAGAATGATGCCATTCTTCCTCAAAAGTGATATCCATATCTATATGGGAATCCTAAAAAAATTTCACAATCATGGGGAGACGAGTAATTGAAATCCTGCAATAGACTTTTGGGTTTTCTTAAGAATAGAAATACTAGACATAGAAGGATAACCCCACTTACAAGAAAGGTGGGAATTCAAGGGCTAGACATCCTCAAGAAATTGCAAAGGCACCTCCATATCTAATTATTCTATCAATAAATCCTCCTCCTCAATTGGCATCACTCTTTTCAGTGAACTCTTTATCAACTTGATCTTCTAAAATTTAGAATTGAAATCCAGACTTTCCTCCATGTATAACTCCGAAAGACTCTAAGACAAGACAACCTTATAAAGGATAATGACAAGATGGTTCAAGGAATCATCGCAACCTTTTAAACCTCAAATCACTAAATGACACTGAAGAGACACAACAAGGTTAATGATATTTATTGGATTTTGAAGTTAATTAATCTCATTTTACACCGTTATCTTTTGAAATGATCTTTGAGAATTGTTTTGCAAACATTTTCACATATGCATAGAGATTTTCCAAAAAAAATTTAAAACCAATAAACCCATTATTCAAACCTGAGTAAAATATTTTTCAAAACAATGTCACATAAATATGTATGTTTTCAAAACATTTTTATAAATGATTTTCAAAATAAAGTTGATCCGTATTTTCACAAATCATGTAAAACACTTGAAAATTATGTTAAGTATGTATATAATTTGCAAAAATCATTTCGAAATATTTTATAGTTCAAAAATGTAATACGATACCCATAACTCCAAGAGTTTGAAAAATTTAAAATCATGAGCTATGTCTTCATATATACATACGGTAGACCCCCCTGTACTTAGCTTTTTCTATGTCCTCATAGCACAAAGTGATACGAAGTCATAGCTCAACTAAGCATAAAACAATCTACAAGAACCGAGTTGAGAGAAGTGTAAGAATGGGAAAGAATTATTCCTGACGAATATACAGGGAAGAACCCGCCTATACTTAGGTTTTGGAAAACCTAAGTAAAGAGACAAAAAGTAATACAAAGGAGAGATTCGAATCGAAGAGAAGGTAAGGAGAAATCCCCCCTATACTTGGGCTGAGAATAGACTAAGTGAAGGTAAGGTAATAAATATGAGGTGAATGGAATTTATAAGAATCCAATTAGTATGAATCCTTTGGAAATAAATATGGTAATGTGAATCTGTCATGATGATCATGCCTTGTATGAGAAATTTGAAACTAAATCGATAGGCATGAAGTCAATCAGCCCAACGAGAGTTAACCTTTCCTTGGATTCCATGAAATGCTTTAGTAACTGCCCGTTAACCAGAAAGGAAGGTGCATTCTCTGAAAGCTTAGAAATCTCGACATTACCATTCTCATGCGCTTTCCTTACAATAAAAGGACCCATCCACTTTAACTTAAGTTTCCCACGAAAAATCTTTATTTTTGCATTAAACAACTGTAACTTTCATCCAGGGACAAAGTTCTTGTATCTAATATATGCATCATGCCACTTCCTAACTTTGTCCTTACAGATCATGCTATTGTCATATGCTCCATTGCAGATTTCCACTAGTTCATTTAAGTTAAGGTATCTATACAACTTCCCTAAGTGACAACTCTAGTTTATCTTCTTTATGGCCCATTCAAATTTGTGTACTAATTCAACGGGAAAATGACATGGCTTGCCATAAATCATCATGAATGGTGAGGTGCCCAGATGTGTTTTGTAGGTCATTCTGTAAATCCACATGACTTGGTCCAACAACTGAGGACAGTTCTTCCTATCTGGATGGACCAACTTTTGAAGAATACTCTTCACCTCCCTATTTGAAATCTCTGCCATGCCATTTGATTGAGGGTGGTAAGGACTAGTTATTCTATGCTCAAACCCATAATTCTTCGATAATGATTTCATCATTCCATTCAAAAAATGGCTACCTCCATCAGATATCAAAACTTTAGGTAATCGAATCGTGAAATAGTATAATCCTTAATAAACTTACTGACAGTCCTACCATCTGCGGCTTGGGTTGGGATAGCCTCCACCCATCGGGACAAGTAATCAACTGCTAGCAAGATATAATAGAAACATTGGCTATTAGGGAAGAGACCCGTGGAATATATGCCACAAGCATCAAAAACATCGCAAAAGGTCACATTTTGCATGAGCGTCTCATCTATAAAACCAATAATCCCCCATCCTTTGGCAAACAGGACACGACCGTACAAAATCTGTAGCATCTCCAATTAAGGACGGCCAAAAGAAACCACATTGTAACACCTTATGAGTAGTTCTCTTTCCAGAATGGTGTCCTCCATCCTCAAATGAATGACAATACATGAGGACACTCTGGTATTCCTCTCGAGGAATACACCCTCTCCAGATACAATCTGGTCCTTCTATGAAAAGGAACGGATCCTCCCAACGGTATTTCCTCGAATCCGACTTGAGTCGGTCTATACTACTCCTAGTCAAACCATGAGGAACTTTCTTGGAGACAAGGAACATGTTGGCATACCATGGAAGTGAATCAATAACACAAATAGACTCACCTGGAAAGGTTTCTAAAATAGGATTAGTATCAGAGGAATCCTTTATTTCAATCCTTGAAAGATGATCAACCACTACATTCTTAACTCCAAGTTTATCCTTAATTTCCAAATCAAATTCCTGGAGTAACAATATCCACTTAAGAAGACGTTGCTTCGCATCCTACTTTTACATAGATACCTAATGGATGAATGATCAATATATACTATGACTTTAGAGAATAAAATCATAGACCTAAACTTCTCTAAGGCCTAAACTACAGCATACATTTCTTTCTCGGTCACTGTATAGTTTCTCTGTGCTGGATCCAATACTTTGCTTGCGTAGTGAATAACAAACGGAATCCGATCTCACCGCTGCCCCAATATGGCTCCTATAGCAAAACCTGAAGCATCAGTCATGATCTCAAAGGCAAGAGACCAATCAAGATCCTGCAGAATCGACAAGTTACAAATCTTTTTCTTAAGGAGCACAAAGGTCTCAAGACACTTGTGATCAACATAGAACTCAGTGTCATTTCTTAAAATATTGGTCAGGGGTTGGGCAATCTTTGAAAATTGTAAGTAAATCTTCTATAAAATCTAATAAGCCCTAGAAATGACCTCACTGACTTAATATTGGTTGGTAGATCAAGTTTCTTGATCACGTCCACCTTGGCACGGTCAACCTCCAATCCCTTCTTGGAGATGACATGCCCTAACACAATACCCTCAATCATAAAATGACTTTTTCCTAGGAGAGTATTAGATTTGCCTCCCTACACCTCTGAAGTACTCGGTCCAAGTGTGCTAAACAAGAATCAAATGAATCACCATGGACCGAAAAATCATCCATGAAGACCTCATGGAAATCCCCAACCATTTCGGTAAATACAACAATCATGCATCTCTAAAATGTACCTGGAGCATTACATAGCCCGAAAGGCATGTGTTTGAATGCGTGTGTGCCAAAAGGACATGTAAAAACGATCTTTTCCTAGTCCTCAAGGGCGATAGCTACTTGAATGTAGCCAGAGTACCTGTTAAAAAATAAAAGAACTCTTTCCCTGCTAATCTTTCTAAGATCTGATCAATAAAAGGTAAGGGAAAGTGATCTTTCTTGGTCGTAGCATTCACGCACCTGTAATAGACACAGACGTGCCACGACGTAGGTACTCGTGTCACAATCTCAACTCCCTCCTCATTGGTAACTATATGAGTTCCTGACTTCTTCGGGACAACATGTAAAGGTGCCACCCATTGGATTTAGAGATAGGGTAAATAAAGCTCACTCCAACACCATTTTTCTATCTCCTTCTTAACTACTTCCCGAAGATTTGGATTAAGTCTCCTATGGAATTCACGGAAAGGTCTTTTTTATTGGCTTATCCACAAACTGATGTAACGTTCTATATTTTCATAAAGGTCCCAACTTCAGTTTCTCATATAAAGCAAAGGATAATAGGTTGATCAGATAGCCATTATCTAAGAGAGTGCGCACGAACGCTATGTCATAAATATGACTTACTACGTAATGTGCACCAAGATCTCTTTTCTTCTAGGGTTTTTTTGGTTCTTGATATAAAACATTGTGGCAACCGATAAAATACGAGTCTTGACATAGTTGTCTGTTTCTTCCTGCTAACTCTGCTAGGTGTGCATCTCACCTTCAAGTATTTTGGAATGCAGGATGGCTAGACACATATTCATCAAATGGCACTTCAACCATAATATCATTTCTACAGAAACATGCCATGTCAGGATCATCTTTCTAAATCTCATTAATGATATGCTTTCCAGCTGTAAGAGCATGGGGGGAAAGGGATAGGTAGAGAATGATGTGAAGACTTAGACTCATAAACAGAGATATGCTCTTTATTATTTAAAGGAACCGAGTTTGTCACATATGAATCTTTTACAACTGGAATAACAACTGATGTATCTACTATAGTGTTGGGAATGCCTGCTGAATGTGCATTGTCCTTATCCAAAGGTTTAAGGTCCTTTGTAGATTCTGAATTTGATGCGTGCTGCTCCATTCTTTTACCCCTCCTTGATTTCTTCTTGGAAATCTTCATCTTTTGGTGATCTATCTGAAGATGCTTAGATTAATCCTCCTCTGAAATCTCCTCAGGTTGAGCTTCACAGTCAGTCCTCTCCATGTCCCTAGCTCGATCAAGTACGACCATGGTCCGTCTGCTCTTGAGAGACATATGATTAACATAATCAAACAGAGAGATCTCATGACCAAATTGGTAAGAATACGAGTACTATACCTAATCTAATTGTTATTACTGAGATCTGTTCAGGCTATTGGGATTATCCTGAACCTGGGCTGGAATGGATGTAGTAGAAACAATGCATTAATCATGTAAACATGACAAACAATTTAAGTCAACCCTCAAATCATGTACTTCTTTCCTATAGGAACACAATTCCTCTAAGATGTGTTACTGAATATCTACTGGACCTGAAGATAAATATTGTGGATATGAAGAAGGAGACAAAGGAAAATACGAATGTGAAGAATGTCCTTGATAGCCGTAAGAATGCTGCTGCTAGGTATGCTGCTGAACTGGTGAGCCCCGTTGGCTCATTTGCCGACGCACATATTGCTGCTGCTACTGTCTTTGCGCCTGGTAGGGAGTAGATCTAGAGCTCTGCGGTGCTGGAAGAGGTGTAGGAGTAAATGAAGTGTTATGGAAAGTCTGGGGACGTTGGTATGAAAAGCAGTCCCTAGAACTCCCTTGTCTAGCAGTATCATGTGTGTACGACACATTTATTTCTGACACTTGGGAAGGTTCCTTGGTGATTGTTTCCACAAACGGTGGCTGCTGCTGACAAGAATGGGATAAAGGATAGTCTTCTACCCATGCCTGTGGTAGCTCTAACATCTGCTGCTCCTGAATATGATGAACACATGTCACGACAAGTACCCTTATCTTGGATCTCTTCTTAGAAAGCTCCACCATCTACTTAGGCAGTTTGGATATGTTGTTGTCCAACTCATTCATACGCCTATCGATCCTTTCAACTACTGTGAGTTTATCTGCTATCAGGCCCATGTCATAAGGATCCACTGTACCATCACTCCCTTGCTAGATGTGAATGGAATGAGGGTCTCTAGCTGAGCTCTGCTCGCGATTTGTGCTCTACTTGTCTCAACCATTCTCTCGAACACCTTCCAAACAGTGTCCGCACCTTGTGACGTATAACTGCCTCTACAAGCAACACTAACCAAACCCCGCACCTCAGGGTGTAAACCACAATAAACTGACTGAACTAGGATAGTAGGCTCTAAGCCAAGAAAAGAACACTTTTGTAAAAGATTGTTGAATCTCTCCCATGTATCACAGAAGGCTGCATTAGGAAGGAGAAACTCATGATGCATGGACGCATCAAGTTAGTTCTACTCAACGGGTAGAACTTTTTCAGGAAGAGATCCTTAAATTGTACAAAAGTAGTCACAACTATCTCCTAGTTCTTCATCCAATAATACGCCTTTTCCTTTAAGGAAAAAGGGAGTGCTTTGAGCCTAATGTAATATTGGCTAACCCTAGGATGTCTAAGGTTAGTACAAACCAACTCAAAGTCCCTTAGGAATGCATAAGGTTCCTCATGTGCATTCCCATAGAAATGTGGCAACTGACTAAGGAACTTTGGCTTTTATTCATATTCTACCTCAGGTTCAATCAGACTTAACCAATTAGCCATTTGATACTGCCCAGGATTATAAGTCGTGTCCATTGGTGCATCTCTATCCAACTACAATTGGCCTAATTGTTCTCTCATCAGTGCTTGATTTTGTTTTGATTCTGCCACTCTAGCAAATACATCATGCATTGGATCTTCTCGCTCTTCCTCATCCCCATTCCCATTCTGTCTTTAAGGATGCATCTTTAATGTGCTTTCGTCACCTTCATCAAACAAAGGGTCTAAGAGAGATCTAGATGATAATGAAATCGAATCGATCTCACCAAGGCAATGGTCTTACTTGATGAGTAAAGAAGATAAGGGATTGATTATGATGTAATCGCCCCCAAGGAGGGAATCATGATACGCTAGTTCGGAAAAGGATTGTTTCCAAATTGGGATGGTCCAATTAAAGAAGGGGAAGAAGGGAACTGGACCGATGAGATATTTGGGAAGTTCAATGACAAGATCGCAAAATATGAACAAATATCCGACCAATTATCCATCTTTGAAGTTCAAGAGATAGGAAATTGAAGCATGCTCGATACACAAAAGGATCTCGTTCTACTGGTCACTTGAATGTGCGGAGTTAATCACAAATCAATTAATACAAACCCTTTTAAATTCACCAACTCAATGCTAAAGGCTAAGATGATGGCCTTATTATCTTATCAATTTTTAATTGGTGATAAAATACAAATCTTGTCAAAGTTACGAGCTGTTAGGTTCCTAAATTTCCTTACAAACTGGGCTAATTCGTATGACTAGTTGCATCCACTTTCAAACAATATGGAAGTAAGTCGGATCATATAAATACGACTACCCTTTTACTTGAGGAATGTGCCTTACACGGTGTCCTTTAAACCTTCCACTCTGCTAAGGAAATCCAGACCATTTACTGGCTACTCGCATTTCCTCACTGAGAAGCGCTTAATCATTTTAGAACCAATAGTTTATACAAAAATTCATGGCTTGGCTTTATCCTAATGTCGTCGTTCTCTCACGTTATAAGTACATGCAAACAAATGAGGGCTTTATGCACCATAAAACAAGGTTGCTTTTATTTCAATTTATTTTGGTCAACTTGCATAAATTCAATCTCGATTTTAAGAGTTTTGGTTATTGCTTGAATTTAAGTGAACACAAACATCTCTTAACATATAGTCCCTTGTTGTTTATCCTTAAGTTGGTGAAAACTGGGGAAAGCGAAAAAACAGAATGCAGTCGGAAATCATGATGCATGCAGTCGTTAGAGATACTTACAACACTTCCCAGCACTCTCGACGTTGATGCAGAGCAAAAATTTTAAGTCTAACTATATAATACAAATCAAAAAGTCGCATCTAAAAAATAGTTCTAGTAGAGGTGAAGAATTCAATTAATTTGACTAAGTAGTACGTGCGTCTATGAATCTCCTAAGATTTTACAATTGTGAATCTTATAGATTTGTGTAGTATGTCCTAAAAAATGAAATAGATCAAGCAAAAATGACCTACGATCTTTCCATTTGGTGTAAAGCATTGATGTAAAACATCACTCAAATCGAGAACCACTCTCGACACAACCACACGATGAATAATAACGTTTAAACATGCCATCTTTACGTACATGAGATCTCAATTGAGAACTACTGTAGTTGGACAATTAGTTACAAAATAATAAAATGAACTTAATTAGTCTATCTATATCTACAAAACAAATTGCTTTGTGGCTCTCCAGCAAGTAACTCCAAGCTCCTTTCCTCCGTGGTTCTTTGAAAATCGACGACTCTACGGACCTTCCACAAAACAATAGTTTTATTAGAAATATTTCTAGAGAGATTAAAATAATTAATTAAGTAAAAATCACAAAACAAAACAACAACACACAAACTCAAAGATAATTAAACCTAAAAATCACTAAATAAATATTTGAACCTAAGAAATGATCACAAAATATGCCGCATCCCCAACAACGGTGCAACATGAAGAATCACTAAATGCATGTCATAATAAGGATCCATTGTAGCACATCACTTAAATTTTCATACAGAACCGAATTAATGATCTCTATGAAGAGGATTCGGCCTTAATTTTTAACCTGGAAAGTCCAGGGTAGAACACAATGACACGAGCAATTTAGTGATTGAATTTGGATATCAATATTCTGAAAGGTAATTATTAAATTAATCAAATCGAGAAAATGCATATTTCACAAGAGATAATTTTGAAAATATTTTTATGATCTTAACTTATGTGAAAACATTAGTGCACAAATAATGATATAACATCAATCACATCACAAAATAAACATTTGAGGTTAATCACAGGAATTCATTAAATTAATTAGGTTTTAAATTAGGCATGAAAACAAATCAAATTATGGCTTTCTGCATAAATTAGTCTCTAAAGCAATTTCATAAATATCCAACTTCTAAGTTCACTTTGTTGCTTAAATTAGTTAATTAAGAAATTAAACCACGTAATGACTTAATGGTAATGATCAAAATTTACCAATACTTAACCATTAAGAAGTTAGAATGTCAAGCACAATTTCTCATCATAGTGGCAATTTCAACTTCATTTAAGAATCTAATTATCATTTAAAAGATGAAATAAATATTGCATGATTTTTTAGATCAAAATTATGCTCAAAGCGCCTAATAAGAAGAGGAACTCTATAGCCCTCAAACAAGACCAAATTTACTTTAAATGGATTAATAGATAAAAAGTTATTTAATAATCAATCTAGGGGCATATATGCAAGGAAAACTCCAAGTTTTATTATAAATAAGGACAAATAGAGACGGACAAGCAATAAAAATGACCTGTAGATGTTGTCATGCAATTTTTATACTGGCGAGGGGACTTAGTTGCAAAATTAGGAGAATTGGGGATCAATTCTGCAATTTGCCCATTCACATGTGCTCTTCACATGACCCTTCGGGGTTCGGGGTTGGAGGTTTGGTCCACGTGCTTTCACTTGTTCTTGCAGGAGATTCGGATCAAGGCTCGGATATCGAGACTTAGGTATGAGCCGCTGCTTCAGAGACTTGACGTGGCATATTTCCAACCGTTGAATCTTGACCAACTTAGGAAGATCAACGGCTACTACTAATTGTTCCGCTCCTCCGCATAAGGCGATGCTCTGGGTTACGCTCCAACATGGATGCTCCCGCTCCTCTTTGCTCCTCTTCTCCTGCTCATGGTCAAATGAGCTTCGTCTGAGCTCTGCGAAGTTGGTTGAGGTTTGAAGAAGATGCGAGGCTCCTTGAAAGCCCCGTCAATGTAGTGCCACCAGCGTAAAAAATGTAGATCGGGGATAAGCTTCAATCTCCAACCATTGAAACTCTTTCTTCTTACATAATTAATTCAAACCAAGGACAAGAACCTCTGAGTTTTTTGAAGGATAATGCAAAGTGAAATGAAGGGATATGCGAAGGTGACAGATCAAGCCCTAATGGGTCATCTTCTTCATGGAGAAGAAGACAATGGAGTGAGGTGTTCTACACGATGGAGGAGCAAGATGGGTTACAAGAAAATACACGTGAATTAATGACATAGTGCGAAGTATTCCAGATGAGTATATCATTGAGAGATAAACTAAGATGGGTTGAAAAAAATAGAAGAACACAAGATGTAGAATAAGATGAACAACTCATCGGAGAATGGGAAGAAAGAGATGAAGCACTTTGAGGTTCAATCTAAGCCAAATAACGAAGATTTAAGTTTCATCATCATCGCTCGAAGTTCCTAGCGAAGAAACTAAGCTTGAACATCCATTGATTGTGCTTTAGCTTGGTGTCAAAACCAAGGATCTTACCGGAGTCCTATCCCCGTCGTTGCTCGATCTAAATCACTATCTCTGTCACATAAGGAACAAGATGGCTTGGGGGAAACTCTCACAAGGGGCAAATAATAGTTTCAAGGGTTGGCAACAATGTATTTGAAGGTGGAGCAGTTCGGAGGTTGCGAATTGAGGTGGTAGTTTCAACCTCCACCGCCAATTAGGGAGGTTGAGGATGAAGGTTTTGATGAAGTTGGCGTGGACAAGGGATGATAAGAGAAGGCAATGGAGACAGTTTAGATGGAATAAGCTATAAGTGGTAGTTAGGATAATGGGGAGAAGTTAAGCGGGGCTGAAAGGATGCGTTTCTTAGGAAGAGGTGAGCGGAGGTTGAAGGAAATATATCGACCATTGCATTAAAATCCAACAGCCCATATGTATGTGCGAATGGACATCAGGTATGCACCATATCAGAAGATCTGACGATGGAGATTGAGGTGCCTAGCGATGGCTGTGATTAAAGCTCAACAGAGATCTAATGGATTGGAACCAATGTGCTAGGAGAAATACGACCTGGCCATGTGGTGCAAACAGATTGCGCCACGTGGCCTAATAAAATAATTAGAAAAGTCACTAAATACTAAGAAACTCGAAAGAATTAGTTAGAATAAGAATTAGAAAAAAGTGATGAACATGAAAGTTGTAGATCTCGATGAGATCTAAACTTTCAAGTAGAATACAAAGTAATCATAGGTCATCTATACATGGATATCGATTAAACACTAATAAAAGTTATATAAACAATTTCTTTAATTTTTCTTTTGCTTATTTTTTGTATCTTTATTTTATTTATGTTAATTTATTATGCACAATTTTATTCTAACTTTTTTATTATTAATAAGAAATAAATACATAAAATATTACACCATAATAGAGTTATAATAATATATAAAATTTAGTGTCAATTATTTGCAACACAATAATTCATAATTAGTGTTAATTAGGCAATGAATCTTGTGACTAACTTAATCAAGAGAGATAAATATAGTAAATTAAGCTGATAAATCAAGGACTTATCATTGACTTCTCCACTTCTCCACATTTCCCACCTACCCCACCTTCTTACACCCCGGATCCACTTCCATATTGTATTGATTCTCCTAATTGTCGAGCACTTGCTGGAATTTAGGTACCATTTGAAGTGTAATCCACTGTTGAGACAGATGATTGGAAGAGTTACCTACCCCCATAGACCTCATTTGACTCTCATATAACGATTGGGATTTGTCCATGAATTCCACATATATGTCCTGACTGGACCTTAGGGTATCACATAGTCGATCAAAGAAACCAAATGGAGAGGCATGCATACTATGATGTTCCGAACTTGATTGAATTTAGTGATCTAGCTCACATTGACCATGCATTAGGTGAGACTACACATAAAGGGGACTATACCCATGAGTTAGATCTTCAAGCCACATGTAAATCAAATCCATTATATGAGTCTCCGACCAAGATCTATCATAGTAATGGTCTCTACTCGACTCAACACTACATGTCGGAGTCAAGGTATGTTGCGCATGAGACTTTGAATTCTCAGCAATATCCTCTAATTGAGCAGAATTCACCAATGATTGTCATGGAAACATTTTGGAGGATGACATTTATAGAATTGTCAAGAGATATGAATCAATTGAGGACATGTTGAGAAATGTCACCAACTTATTGAACTCATATGCTGCCAACCTAGATATGGAAGTAGAAAATGACATGAGAGGATTCGTTGTTGAAAACCAAGAGAACACTAGGGGACCCACACACTCTGTACAACTGGAGTCAACTCTACCTCCCTCTTCTATTAACCACTTTCTCTCCAATCTCGAGTCTGCATTTTCTTCCTCCCCTCCTTCACATATTGAAAATATAAAAAATGAAAACCCCAAAAATATCAAAAAATTGAAAAACCAGAAAATATCATAAAAATTGAAAAAGAAAAATGACGTACAAAATTGGATCCTTCCCTTGGGGAAGGCATTGCTGAGGAATTGATTCTTAATCTTCCCTTAATAAAGGCCATAGATCACTTCCTCGACCAAAAAATATTTGTGAGGAGTAAATTGATGCCCAAGAGGTCGGGAAATAAGATAACAAGAACAGGAAGACACCTAGTGTCTATGGCCACCTCCTTGGTGATGGGGAGAAAGATGAAAAGCTGCGGAGTAAAGCAGTTGCCCTGAGTTAAATGTGGAGTCAAAGACACTATTTTTACCCATTCTAGAATCGATGATAATTCATCAATAAATATCCTCCCAATCTCCATATTTGACAAACTCAAACTCAGACCACTTAGGAAATCAGAAGAGATCGTTTAGTTGGCTGACCAATCCATCAAGCGGTCAAGAGGAACCATTTCAGTCATCATTTCTTTTTGAGGTGCTCCACTCAGAGTGGACTTCAAGGTCATTGATATTGAGCACCTTGGAAAGTTCACTCTACCTCCTATTATTTTTGGGAAGTCGTTCTTAGCCTTGGCTAAGGCGACGATAGATTGTGAGACTTGGGAGATTGATCTCCTTGCATTGGGTACACACTGATCACATGTGACCTTTGAGGACATAATCCAACCCAAAACAACCAACATAGCCGCTGACAATCATCACCATCGAGAGTTAGATGAGTCCCACCTCTCTGCCACACCTGAGATATCGATTGTCGAGCTGATCATTGGATCAAAGACTCTCCACACATCCATGACTCTTGTTGCTTGCATCACCACCACCGTGAAAGCTTCAATAAAGGACTCGCAACCCGAAGCTATCATTGAGTTGGTCACAACTTTTTTTGATTGTCTTGACCATTTCATTGATCTGACACATGAAACCACCAATGCCAAGCCAGCTGAGAACATTCGCACCTACTCAGGACGTATGCTGACCCTATAAGAGTATTACAATTTTATGGCGACTCATCTGGTGAGGAACCCATGGTCAGCACCTCACACATATTACCTCTCAGAATTTCAATAAAGGAGACAACCAGAACCAAATTGACCCTTCCCAAAAACATGGTCGCTTCATCATCTGGTCGGTTATCCAGTGAGAGGAAGTCCAAAATTGATTCCTTGAGGTGTTCCCTCGAACCCTTCAAGGTGCGTCACTCTCCTCTCCCTCTCAATGCTTTAAGTTATAGAAAATTGACTACGAAAGTTTCCTTCAACTTATCAGAGAAGGAATTTTCTGAGGATTCCTCATCAGGTCAGGATGAGGTGATTTATACAAATGAGCTCAGTTTTGTTGTTCTTAAGCCTATCTGAGCAAGAAGCCATGTGTCATCGTTGGAAGATCCCTTCACCTCATTATTTTTATTCATTTGAGGATGATTCCGACATCGACACATGCGTATATTCTCTACCTCCTTGTTCATGCAAGAAGGTTCATTACAAACCTTCTTGATCCTTGTACATTCTCCCTCAATCTTGTATAGTCTTCTTCTTCTTTCTCTCCCTCCCCTGTGATTCGTATCATTCGCCAAAGATCCATATCGTTTTAATTTTATGGCTATACTTAAGATGACCAGATCCTAAGTATAGGAGGGAGGGTGACCCGAGTCGCTCCTTCTATTCCTTTTCATTTTCTCTCTGTATATTTCCCAATCCCATCGGTTCCCACACTTACTCATGTCCTATACTTAGGTTGACCATAGCCTAAGTATAAGGGGGATCAATGTCCCTCTTGTATATGTTCATCCATTTCTCCTCTTGACCTTGACCGTGCCATTTTTGCTCTTCTGCTACACTTAGGCTGACCAGAGCCTAAGTATAGGGGGGCGGGTCGACTTCTATATTTATGTCATTTTTTATTTTCCTGTGCTTAGCACGAGCTATGTCTTTTCCTTGCTTCTTGTGCTCTGAGGACATAGCACACACTAAGTATAAGGGGTGCGTATATATTGCATATATACTTTACCCATATCACGTACTTCATGTATTTATATATATCATGCAATAATTACATGATGGGTAAAATTATTAAAAAAATGTATAATTGTATACCAGCTGTAAAATTTTTATAACGTGTATAATAAAACTTGTATAATTTTGTAAAAACTTGTAAATAATACTTTTGTAAAATTATTGTAAAGTAGAAGGCATACCAGAAATTTAAAAAAGATATAAAAAACTACTTTTGTAAAAGAGGATTCTTATTTACTCGTGCATATCATCCTTGCATTCATTAAAAAAATATTGCACTTCAATCATAGGCTTTTGACAACATCTGCATTTCAATTGCATATCTTGCTGATACAAAGTGGAAAGTTAGTTGGTTCCAAACCAAGTTATGAATAAAAATTGAGGATAAACTTGATTTGATCTTAATCTACTTAATTTCAGAGGAACCTTATATGAACAGAAGTTGAGACTTTTATGGTCAGGTGCCTTAATTCTTTGAGTCCACAAGTCTATGTTCACATGTCATCTTTATTGGTCTAAGTATAATATTTCATACACACATGATTCTTTTCAGATAGTGACCTAGCTTGGGCAATTACCTTTCACGTAGATCATTATAGATGAGGTGGTGAGGGGTAGAATCTTCTGGCAAGAGATGCACGCTAATGGAAACATACACAATCACTTCGAGTGGCCAGTGCTCCCCAACCTAGTCTAGTAGCATGGACGTCTAAAGATGGGAACTATGGGTTGAAATAAAGCTTCGGATGAGGGATGGTTTGCTGGCATAATTTTTCTAAAAACGTGTGCAGAAAGAAAGACTCTATACTCATTGAGGCACAATAAGACCCATGCAGTGCAACAATACTTTCCACCAAATAAAAGCAGATGTATTTAAAAAAGAAGAATAAAGTTATGTATATTGACCACAATGGTCCAACTTCAGAAAGACTATAGATCTTCGTGGATACTTGGCTATACTGGCCAGCTTCACAAGGAGACGTGGCTACAATGGCCACACTCCACTTCTCTTCTTATTCTTCTATCTTCTCCCCCTTCGATTGTGGACACATCACATACTTGAACTTAGAAGGAAATACCCTACTCGAGAAAAGAGTAACTAGACCGGGTAATTAGGGTCACCTTGCTAACAGAAGGTTGTTTTTTGTCACTTGTGATGTGGATTGTTATGTTTCACTTACACAACACAAGTAAGATTCTTAGTCATCAGAATTTGCGTATGAGGACTTGTTGTGACCTGTCTGCTGAGGCGGCCTGAATAGAGACTTGTGGAACTCAAAAGATGTTAGGTCTTAAATCCTATTACCAAAAAGGTTCCACCACATTATTAATCCAAAGGTCGAGCCAAGCTCTATTTTCACCTTTGTATTTCATTTTAGTTGCTTGGTATGGAACCCAAAATCATTTCACTTTTGTATTTCATTTTAGTTGCTCGGGAACAAGCAATGTTTAGGTATAGAGGATTGATGAATCTAAGATTCATCACTCTAAAAGTTGAAAATAGAGCTTCATTCCAGAGTAATTAGATGCATTTATCCATTTATTCTGCATTTTTACCATTCATGCACTTAGACACAATATCTGTATTTTAGCTTGCATACTTGCATTAAATAAGATGCCAATTTCCCTTGTAACTATCACCTATATTATACCATATTTTCCCCTTTTTTATTTATTTTTCACTAACTCACAATTGAATAAAAATCAAATCTTTAATGTACATATTACTAACACTAATAAATTTACAAAAAATATTAACATGTAAATTGACCAATAAAAACCAGATCCTAGTTTGAGACTAAAAACCTTAAAATGCAAATATCTCTCTCATATAGTCTCTTGTGAATTCGTACTCACTTTTAAATTAATGTAAATTCATTTACTTTCAAAAAAAAATCCAAATTCAAAAGAATCCGAGTTTATATCTTAAATTTGGATTTCGGGCCCATATTGTATATAGTTCATGTTGACTAATTGACCTTATTATGTTATATAAAAATAACTGCGTTTGATTTGTTTATTTTGAATTTATTTTATTTAATTATTATTTTAATAAAAATTCAAAATCCATGTAAGAATTAAGGCAAAAATCAAAGGAAATAAAGCAACCCGAGTTTGTATATATTGTATGTACATTTGTCCCATTTATTTTATTTCTTTATTTCTTTATTATTAAAAATCCAAAAAATTAGATTAATTTGTAAATATTTATTTTATATTTTATTTTATTTGATGTTATTTCGATTTTTTATCTTATTTAAAAACCACAAGAAAATTGCAAAACATTAACAACATGGTATTTTATAGATATAATGTACGACCAAAAAAAATCTTTTTATACAAATGATTTATTTTGGTTTTGGGTCATATCTGAAAGTTGTAGATCTGATCGAGCCAAGCAACTTTTATGTTGAACACCTTTTGATTTAGCCTCTTTTGTTTTTTTTGAATTTTCTTTTGAGTTAAATTTTGATTTTTCTAGGAGTGATACGTGGCAGCTCTTGGAGCGCCACATGCCATTCCCATGTTCCTTATTATTTTTTTTTTAAATTTTAGTTTATTTTCTTTTATTTATTTATTTATTTTATTTTCTCATTTATTTATTTTATTTATTATTATTTATTTTATAATTATAAATATTATTATATTTTTTGTTTTTTATTTTATATTTATTTAACTATTATTTATTATTTATTATTTATTATTTATTTTTATTTCCATCTTTATATTTATTTATTTATTCATTTTATTTTTTTACCTCACCACGTGGCCTCCCTGTGCGCACCGTGTAGCAATCCCGTCTTTCATCTTCTCTCATCCTCACATACGACGAAACATGAGGGCCCTCTTCCTCCTCTCTCCTGTGCCCATCTAGCCCCATCGATCACCACCCTTTCCAGCAGTGTCAGCCTATTCCACCAGCCACCCCGTCTGTGTCGGAGGAGCCTCAACCCCAACGCCTCCTCTGCGACCGTCGTTCTGCCTCTTCCCTCTCGCTCCTGATCTCCATCACCCATCGCCCTAAATGCTCGTGCACCCTCTCCCCTAACCCTCAACTTTCACCCATTATCTGCAACATCCCCCGCCTTCGGTCAAACCGTATCTCCCACAACCCACCTCATCACTAACCACCTTTGCCTTAGCCATAGACTCCAGCCACACATAAAAGCTGCGCCACTACCTCCTGTGCAAAGGATCCACCATTAGGAAAGAATGGCCCTAGCTTTGATTCACCTAGGGTGACACATAGATCGAAGATCTGGAGGTTAAGACTGACTACCTCCCATCGTAGCGCCATCCAAGGGGTGGATTTCATCCTCCCTTGCTACAACATCCTTCAGGAACCTTCCAAGCTTCTTCAGGCCTTCGCCGGCTAGAATTGAGGCGAAAGGTTGTCTCCGAGCAGCCAACCTAAGTGATCCAACGCTTCTTCCCACTCTGCCTTCTCCGAGCTCACCTCCAGCTGTGCCCTCCGTCACACCCAGCGGTTGAGACACTCACCCTCTGCTCATCATCGATCAGATAAACCCACCTCATTCTTCTCCCTTCCATTTCCATCATCCTTCTCAAGAGATGCCCTCTGTCGTCCATGGCTCTACCATCAACATCGATCGCCTGCAAGTGATCCTTCATCGACGACCCCCATTGCCAACCACCTTAACTATTCCACCTAGAGCCACCACAGCTAGCCCTTATATCCACCATTCGATTGTGTGTCAGCCTCGCCTGACCTTGATCATGCCTCTAGGCCATAGCCTCGGTTGGTGTACCCCCTTGAGCAGCTTGTCTCGCCCTTATCCCCCTTCAAGTACGTAACGTAGGGTGAGGGAATGTGCGAAGCAGACCCTGCATTGAAGGATATGAGGAATCCTCCAGCGCATCATAGAAGCATGATGATCGCATCTCATGTGATTGGAGCGGCTAGTCGCGCTAGTCGCTTGGTATAGCAGAATTTACAGTTTTAAATCATGAGATGAAACCACATGATCACAAGAACATTTCCTGGATCATTTCATCTAACAACAAAGTATTAGAAATACCTCTTGAAGCGTGGTTGCGATCACTAGATCTCTAAAGCAAGAGATCCTCCTGACTCAAGTCTGATCTACGAAGATGGCACTTGCGGGCGAGATGATGAGACACGTGCTTCCCGCAATCCTCGACGAAGATCCAAGCCTTGAATCTCCTGATTTCGTCCAACGAAATCCGACATCTCCTTCTAGAGAAAGAAGCCCCAAAGAAGATGGATATCCACGAGCAATCAAATCGACAACACGACGGCGTAGAAGCGATTGCTTTTCCCTCAAGATCACAAGGTGGACAGCCACGTTTAGAGAGAGATGGTGAGAATGAGAGATGAGAGAGAGTAGATGTGCACAATGTTGTATATCTCCAAGAGGCTAGGGTTTCCCTCTTTATATACTAGTTTGGAAGTCCATGGATCACAATCCATGGCATACACAAAATCACTGGTTAGATTGATATGTGTTTTTAATCCATGGCCATGATCATTGTTGTTCAAAAACAACAACATATAAATTTATATTAAATTAAATATATGCTGCATTATCATCAACATAATTTAATTTAATAAAATCAATTATCATAAGACAATAGGATAACAATTAAAAGAGGATAATAATCCACCCTAAAATCATGGGCCATCACCCTTGACCAATTCATGGGTGACGCCACCTCATTTTGGTGGTGAATTATCCCCTTTTTATTTTATCTCATCATCTCTCAATTATTTTGCAACAACATTTATTGCAAATTTATCCACTAAATTAATTCCAAATTAATTAGTGAATATTTCAATCATGCAATTGAAAATATGTGAATCATATTCACAACCCAAACAAAAATGTAAATTACATTTCCAATTAATTGCTTAATGTGAATCCAATTCACATTAACAATTAATAAATATTATTTACAAAAGTGCTCTCTCTAATATATTATAAATTACATTTATAATATACATAATCCACAATAAGTGTTTCCTTGATAATTAAATCCCATTTAATTATCTTGGATAATCATTCTCACAATATGAATCCTATTAATATTATTCTTGATAATTAAATCTCATTTAATTATCAAAATCTTGTTGCTTGGATACAGAATTCATCAAAGGAATTATTCTCGAACTCTTTTAGGAATAATGTGCTTTCTCCGCATATACTTAGAGATAAGGACAGAGCGATTGTATTGTTCCACGTATAGTGACTTGGATGTTGAGATCTCATCTCAAATCCATATCTCACGGACCTCCCACCGATGCTTGATTAAATCAAGACAACAAATCTAATCTTCTCATTGCATCTGAATCTCATTCATACCAATGTCCAACACTTGGACCAAGATCAGATTGCTTCTCTACTTAGAGGAGCCACTAAAATCCAAACCTATTTCATCACTCCTTCGGAATGGAAGCGTCATGGTTATACAATTGTTTATGATCACATCATCCTTAGGTATTCCCTATACCTGTACATCCTACATACTGGAAGACCTATGATCAACCTGAAGATGTAGATCAATTTACATTGTCTTCTTCAGGGTTTGATCACCAAGTTTCTCAATCTTGGTCATTGGGAATCAATATCGATCATACGCTTTCCCAAAGCATATATCATACCTTCAAATTCTTGTCATGCTCCTGAAGCACGACGACCATGCATGGAATTTGATCGGTCCCAATACCTCATGAGTGAGCTCATGTCTTCCGGTTCATAAGTGAACCAGTATGATCCCTTTGAGAGATCGTATTACTCATGTGCCCTTACATGCACACCAGCTCGCTGGTGTATAGACCTTGGTTAGGTCATCAACCTATTGGTCTGCCAAATGTACACACTCAGACATATAGTAACACATATGTCTCTGGTCAGAGGATGTGTGCCTATGCTGTGACAGTATTCAACATAGGACTTAGGTTATCTCGATCTCGCTAAGTCAATCCTTTGACCTAACTAATCCGACACCTCCGAATCACTATTCCCATGCAGAGGACCTGCATCAAGAGGTTGGTCAGATTTCAGCCTTTGTGAGAAAGGATTTCCATCTCCTACTCATGCTGGAGATCGTCTCTTAATAATCATTTGACGGTGCTTGATGAGTCCTCTATCTAACTCCTTAGATATTCTTCCAAACACCAGCCTCTACGATTCATTAAATGAATCAACAGCTATATGATCATCAAGATGGCCATGGTACATAACCCTAATTGTACAGAGGGACCTTATAGTGCATTCATTCATTTTATTTCATAAAGGGAGTGAAACATCAATAACTTTTATTGATAAAACATATATATTACAATAACATTTATTGTAAGAATGGTTCGCCCGGGGCTCACATGTTCAACAGTCTCCCACTAGCCCTCAGAACCATTCAGGTAAACCCATACTCATTACATGCTGGTCAAAAACCTTCTGTGTCAGAGGTTTGGTAAGAGGATCAGCAACGTTGTCGGTAGAGGCTACCTTGGTGATGATGATATCACCACGCTTTTGAATCTCCCGAATGATATGGTATTTCCTTTCCACGTGCTTGTTCTTTTGATGCCATCTGGGTTCCTTTGCCTGGGTAATGGCTCCCGTGTTATTGCAGAGTAATGGGATGGGAGTATCAGAAGAAAACTATGCCAAGCTCCAAGATGAACTTGCGTAACCACACCGCCTCCTTTGCAGCATCCGATGTGGCAATGTATTCGACTTATGTTGTTGAATCTGTTGTAGTGTCCTGCTTCTTGCCTCTCCAGCTCATAACACCACCATTCAACAGGAATACAAACCTTGATATCGAATTTCGATCATCAATATCCGACTGGAAGTCTGAATCTGTATATCCCGAGACTTGGACATCACCATCTCCATAGACCAAGATGTAATCTTGCGTTCGTCTTAGATATTTGAATATGTTCTTTACTGTATTCCAGTGTTGCTCTCCATGGCAGGATTGGTAATGACTTACCACTCCCACTGCATGGCAGATGTCTGGCCTAGTACACATCATAGCATACATTAAGCATCCTACAGCTGATGCATACGGGCATCCAGCCATGGCCTTCTTTTCCTCAACACTTTGAGGAGCCATTCCTTTAGACATATGGATACCATGTCTTAAGGGGAGGAATCCTTTCTTAGAACTATCCATATGGAATCATTCAAGAATTTTCTTAATGTATCCATGTTCTGATAATCCCAGTATCCTCTTTTCTCGGTTTCTGAACAACTTAAGGCCTAAGATGTAAGAGGTTTCTCCAAGATTTTTCATGTCGAAGGTATGAGATAGCCAAATCTTCACACTAGTCATCATTCCTATATCATTCCCAATGATAAGGATATCATCTACGTAAAGCACGATGAACAGAATGGAGCTCCCACTAAGCTTCTTGTACACACAAGGATCATCAGGATTATGCACAAAATCATAACTCTTTATGGTTTCGTCAAATCTGATGTTCCAGCTACAAGAAGCTTGTTTGAGCCCATAGATGGATTTCTTTAGCTTGCATACTTTTCCATCCTCAACCATGAAGCCCTGGGGGCTGCTCCATATAGATATCCTCCTCGAGGTATCCATTGAGAAAAACCGTCTTGACGTCCATCTACCAGATGTCGTACTGAAGAGATGTGGCTATACCTAGCAGTGTCCTGATGGACTTAAGCATAGCCACAGGAGAGAACGTCTCATCGTAGTCGATGCTTTCTCTCTGTATGTAGCCCTTGGCCACGAGTCGTGCTTTGAAAGTCTCTACTTCCCCATCATGTCCCCTTTTTTTCTTGAAGATCCATTTACACCCAATGGGTTTTACCCCTTTAGGTGGATCCTCTAGGGTCCATACACCATTCTTATGCATGGAGTCAATTTCTGACTCCATTGCTAGCATCCATCTATCCATGTCATGATCCGCGAGTGCTTCATCAAATGAAGAAGGATCATTGTTAGTCTCACATAACACATGGAATCCATACCTTTCAGGTGGTGCAACCACCCTCAAACTCCTTCGAAGAGGTATGGGTGTTTCATCTTTACTTATGTTTTAAGTTTCTGGTTCAGGAATCTCAGAATCCTCAAGGGATTCAATGAGTTCCTCTACTTCATTTCTATCTTGACCTTTAAGGAAATCATCATCTAGAAATTTCACATCTCTAGAGACAAAAACCTTTTGGGTCTCAGGGTCATATAGATGGTATCCAATACCTTCTTTAACATACCCAATGAAGTAACACTCACAAGTGCGAGATTCTAGCTTACTTGCGTCCACGTTCTTTGCATGGACCAAGCAACCCCAAACCCTCAAGTGTTTAACACTAGGATTGGTACCATACCAAAGCTCGTGTGGAGTCTTGGGTACAGATTTGCTAGGAATCTTGTTCAGGATATATATTGCAGTCTACTCTGCATATCCCTAGAAACTAAGAGGTAAATGTGCTTTTCTCATCATCGAACGGACCATGTCCATGATGGTTCTGTTGCGTCTTTCAGCGACACCATTAAGTTGGGGGGTTCCAGGAGGAGTGAGATTGGAGACAATTCCATTCTCTTTAAGATATTCTTTGAATTCATCTGAGAGGTACTCACCACCTCGGTCAGATCGAATCCGTTTAATCTTCCTAGCGGTTTAGTTTTCAACCAAAACCTTAAACTCTTTGAAATTTTCAAAGGTTTCAGATTTATGACATAGTAGGAAGATAAAATCGTATCGCGAATGGTAATCAATAAACGTCAAATAATATCGATATCCATTTCGAGTCGCGGTACTGAAGGGACCACATACATCGGTATGTATTAGGTCAAGAATACCTTCTCATCTCGTAACCTTGTTACGGAAAGGTGTTCTAGTCATTTTACCTCAAATTCAATGTTCACAGGTAGGTAAAAAATGAACCTGTAGAAAATCTAATGGTCCATCCTTTATCAATCTATTGATCCTATCAACAGATAAATGACCAAGCCTTTGATGCCAAATCATATTCGAATGATTTCCATCCTCCCTGGATCTTTTAGGGTTTTTAATAATTAGTGGTAGTAACATTCATAACACATTCATCAATGCACAATTCATAGAGTCCACTAGAAGTCAAAATACCATCCGCAATATGTTTATCATAACGGTTTATGATTAACTTATTACAGAAAGAGAAGGAATATCCATTTCTAACAAGCTTTGATACAAATATCAGATTCCTTCTGACTTCAGGTACATAAAGACACTCTTTAATTACTAAGACTCAACCGCTAGATAATGATGGTCGACAGGTTCCGATGGCGACCGCTGCAACACTTGCATCAGATCCCATCTGGATGACTATCTCCCCTTACTCCAGATTCCTAGTTTCCTGAAACAAATGCAACGAATTGCATACATGAACAGAAGCACCAGAATCTACAAACCAACTTCCTTCTCATCCAACGAGAAAACTAGTTTCAATGATGAAAGTAGATTTCATACCTACAACAGCTTTACCTTTGTCTACGACTTCAGATATTCTGGGCAATTACGCCTCCAGTGCCCTGGCCTTTTAGAGTAGGGACAAACATCGATTTTCTTCGACGCTAACAAAGTGGATGCATTGGAAGATGAGCCAACTCCTTGACTCTTCTTCTTTCTCTTCTGGGGCGGGCCCTTCCGAGAACCTTGCTTCCGACCGTTCTTTGCTTTCACTTGTGCAACCATTGCACTAGCAGAGGGGCCATCCTTCCTCATTACGTCTTCAGCGGACCCTAATGCAGCTAATAGCCCGTCATTAGTAAAATCAACTTTGCTCCTGTGGAACGTGACAACAAAGTTGTTGAAGACTTAGGGAGCGACAACAGAATGAAGTTAGCTTGCATGTCTACGTCCATGTCAGCTCCTAGGGTTTCCAATTCAGAAAGGTACCCAAACATTTTGAGTACATGCTCTCTGACAGAGGTACCCTCCTGCATCTTTTAGCGAATAAGATCTCTCATTATATTATAACGTTGTGTGTGGTTTACGTCACCGAATATTTCCCTCAGATTCGTCATAATATCATAGCAAGAGGCCATTTCCACATGTTGCTTTTGCAGCACATTGGACAATGTACCCGGAATATAACATCTTGCTAGATTATGATCTTCATCATATTTTTCATTAAATTTGATATCTTCTGCAGTCACTGGGTCTGTAATCTTTCCCTTGGATAGCACATATGAAATATGCTCCGCAGAAAGGACAAGATCCAATCCGAATAATTTGGTCCGGTCAACTACTTGACCTCCAGGAGCCTGCTCAGATGGACTTCATTTTCTGAAATTAAGAATGCACTATATTAGAACATATAAATAATTATATATTCATTTTTAAAACATTTGATTAAGGCATTTTAAATCAAATTTGTCTTGCTATGTCAACTTTGAAAGATTATTCCCTTATTGTCTTTCAAAGTAAGAGATATACTCACCGCTATTTCTCAAGCAAGATCTGGGATCTCCTCTCTATCTTTATCACATACCAATAATATGAGAACTTGCGATTCGAATAAAGAGAAGAGGGAACATATTCCGCCTTGCAAGTCCAACTTGCATTTCCCAATTCGGTCTTTAACACCCGAGCCCACCACTCCTAAGGCGATGTTGACCCGTTGTTAATTGAACCAACCGTCAACAGGATTAGAACTCGCTATGTGCAATCCAATATTGCCCCAATAATTTAAGGACTCGATATTGGGGTCACTACGTATACGACCTTACTCTTTTGAGAAGCAAAGAGCACGATCCAGATGCGCTTGTATACAGGAGCTGTCACTTCGGACATGCGTCTCCTACATACAATCCCTGGCGACGGAACCCTTCGCCTTGACGGGAGACCATGGATGTCACTTATGTGATCCTCCACCTCATATTCAAATTATAATAATTAATTATCGTGAATCATATTCACATAATTAATTCTTACAAGGGAAATACACATCTGTTCATAATAGAGTGCTTTTAATTGGATATAATCAATTTAATCATATTAAATTAATTATCAATCCAGTTTTCAATCATCAAACTTGATTATTACTTGAATAGTAGGTATAATCTCAAAGTACATATTATTTGAATTTTATTAACTAAAAAAATACACCTTGATTTCTCCAGCATTATGGAGTCCCTACTTGCTGTCATGGCCAGTACCGACGGGAGTGGGACGGACCACATCCTATGCAACCCGCTACCCCAACGCTCCCCGACTAGACTCCATATCCACCTCAGGACAGGATAATGCCAGATAGATCATTGTGTAATTTGTGATGCTCATCGGTTTTTCAACCGAAATTATACCATGTAATATTCATCAAAACCATCTTGATAATATTATAAGGAGATTTGCTAAACAAATCCCCAATCCTATTCAAGCAAGAGGGTTTTGCATGTAAAAGTTGTCTGTTGATGATTTCATATCAACCACTTATGATCAAGATCAACTATATTATCATCTTGGTTAGTGAAATGTCATTCAATGAAATAATTATCTCTGTAAATATTTCAAAAATATTTATCAATAATCATTTCAGAAATTTACTTGAATGACTATCACAGGGTTCATGATCAAATTTGTTAATTTCCAGCAGTGACCCCTACTCACTAAAATCAACATATCTTGATCAATTCAAATCCAAATTACGCAAAATCAGTTTACTAAGATTGCTAATTTGATTTATGATAGAACACAATTGATAATTCACACATTTCTGGGTACATAAAAATAGTAATTAACTCATTAATCATATTTAGATTCGTAGTTCCCACAACAGTGAATACATGGTTATTCAAAGGGCCATATCTTGAGCAAATGGAATCCAAATTACATAAACTCAGATCCTATGATTTCCTTATTTAATGAGGAACAAAATACAATTAAAATATTTCGTGTTTAAACAATTTAAACCGTGCCAAAAAATCCAATTAAATAGAGGTGCGAAAATTGAAATGCGATAAAACTTTCGCGACCCTTTCAAACCCAAGTCATCCTAGGTTTACGGATTGTATCCAAAAACTATCCGACCTAAGGCTCTGCTACCACTTGAAGGATATGAGAAATCCTCAAGAACATCACAGAAGCGTGATGATCACATCTCATGCGATCGGAGTGGCTAGTCACGGCAGTCGCTTGGTACAACGAAATTTAAAATTTTAAATCATGAGATTGAACCACATGATTACAAGAACATTTCTTGGATCGTTTCATCTAACCACAAAGTATTAGAAATACCTCTTGAAGCGTGGTTGCAATCACTAGATCTCTAAAGCAAGAGATCCTCCCGACTTAAGTCCGATCTACGAAGATGGCACTTGCGGGCGCGATGATGAGATACGTGGTTCCCGCAATCCTCGAAGAATATCCAAGACTTGAATCTTCTGATTTCATCCAATGAAATACGACATCTGCTTCTAGAGCAAGAAGCCCCAAAGAAGATGAAGATCGAGCAATCGAATCGACAACACGATAGCGTAGAAGCGATTGCTTTTCCCTCAAGATCACAAGGTGGACGACCACCTTTAGAGAGAGAGATGGTGAGAATGAGAGATGAGAGAAAGAGTAGACGTGCACAATGTTGTATATCTCCAAGAGGCTAGGGTTTCCCTCTTTATATACTAGTTTGTAAGTCCATGGATCACAATCCATGGCATACACAAAATCAATGGTTAGATTGATATGTGTTTTTAATCAATGGCCACGATCATTGTTGTTCAAAAACAACAACATATTAATTTATATTAAATTAAATATATGATGCATTATTATCAACATAATTTAATTTAATGAAATCAATTATCGCAAGATAATAGGATAATAATTAAAAGAGGATAATAATCCACCCTAAAATCATGGGGCGTCACCCATGACCAATTCATGGGTGACGCCACCTCATTTTGGTGGTGAATTATCCCCTTTTTATTTTATCTAATTATCTCTTAATTATTTTGCAACAACATTTATTGCAAATTTAACCACTAAATTAATTCCAAATTAATTAGTGAATATTTCAATCATGCCATTGAAAATATGTGAATCATATTCACAACCCAAACAAAAATGTAAATTACATGTCCAATTAATTGCTTAATGTGAATCCAATTCACATTAACAACTAATAAATGTTATTTACAAAAGTGCTCTTTCTCTCTTTCTAATATATTATAAATCACATTTATAATATACACAGATATTATGGATAACATTATCCACAATCTTTGTTTCCTTGATAATTAAATCCCATTTAATATCTTGGATAATCATTCTCACAATATGAATCCTATTCATATTATTCTTGATAATTAAACCTCATTTAATTATAAACATCTTGTTGCTTGGATACATAGTTCATGAAAGGAATTATTCTTGAACTCCTTCAGGAATAATGTGCTTTCTCCGCGGATACTTGGAGATAAGGACAGGGCAATTATATTGTTCCACGTATAGTAACTTGGATGTTGAGATCTCATCTCAAATCCAGATCTCACGGACCTCCCACAGATGCTTGATTAAATCAAGAACACAAATCTAATCTTCTCATTGCATCTGAATCTCATTCAGACCAATGTCCAACACTTAGACCAAGATCAGATTGCTTCTTTACTGAGAGGAGCCACTAAAATCCAAACCTGTTTCATCACTCCCTCGAAAATGGAAGCGTCATGGTTATACAATCGTGTATGATCACATCACCCTCAGGTATTCCTATACCTGTACATCCTGCATACTGTAGGACCTATGATCATACTGAAGGACCCAATACCTCATGAGTGAGCTCATGTCTTCCGGTTCATAAGTGAACCTGCATGATCCCTTTGAGAGATCGTATTACTCATATGCCCTTACATGCACACCAGCTCGCCGGTGTATAGACCTTGGTTATGTCATCAACCTATTGGTCTGCCTAATGTACACACTCAGACATATAGTAACACATCTATCTCTGATCAGCGGATGTGTGCCTATGCTGTGACAGTATTCAACATAGGACTTCAGTTATCTCGATCTCGCTAAGTCAACCCTTTGACCTAACTAATCTGACACCTCCAAATCACTATTCCCATGCAGAGGACCTGCATCAAGAGGTCGGTCAGATTTCAGCCTTTGTAAGAAAGGATTGTCATCTCCTACTCAAGCTGGAGATCATCTCTTAATAGTCATTTGATGGTGCTTGATAAGTCCTCTATCTAACTCCTTAGATATTCATCCAAACACCAGCCTCTATGATTCATTTAATGAATCAACAACTATATGATCATCAAGATGGCCATGGTACATAACCCTAATTGTACAGAGGGACCTTATAGTGCATTCATTCATTTAATTTCAGAAAGGGAGTGAAACATCAATAACTTTTATTGATAAAACATATATATTACAATAACATTTATTGTAAGAATGGTTTGCCCGGGGCTCACATGTCCAACATGCATATCCATCATACTACAACAAAACCCCAGTCTACTAGAGCTCGCGTGTAGTGCACGTGCACGTGAGAGAATTTGCATAATATCCCTCCAGCTTCCAATATCTATGCAAGTTCTCCATGCCCGATGATGTAAGTAGCATGTATGATAGTGTAAAAATTTCACGAGCCCCTTCTTGCTTTGATAATTACATTTGCATATTTACTTTACTTTATTTATTTATAATTTCATTTAGGCCCTTATTTTTTGGCCTTAATTTGAGCATTCATATCACACCATATTTTCATAAAAATAGCATTGTGTAGAACATTTTATTCTCTATCATTGTGGATTGTTGATTTTTATTTTTGTGAGCTATGATTTATTTAATATAGTTGTTGATGTGAGAAAATGCATATTTTACCCACTACGTGTTATTCAATTGATGTTAAATTATTTATAGATCCAAAAATTTGTAGTATGTAGGTATTGATGTGAATTACATCGTGCCCAAAAATCGTTGCATTTGTAGGTATATTGAGTTTTGAAATTAATGAAATGTTGATTGGAGTAATTGATTTTTAATAGATCGTAGATGAATTATTTTTAGGACCTCTGAATTTTCTTGGATTTCTGTTACATAGAATTATCTAGGATAATTTTATTTCTATGAAATAAATTGGTCTTCTCTTAAAATTAATTTGTGAAAAATCACCATGTATGCATATTTAATTCATAATTAATTCATTTTGCATCAGAATATTTTGGAAAAAAATTACAGAGCATTAATTTAATCATTCTTCATGTTCTGCCTCATGTATGATTCCAGATTGTGGATCCAATCCAAATAATTTAGATCAGTAAACCGATGGACCTTAAGCAAATTGTTAAGTGGGATGAGAAATTTGTACATGAATGGCTCTGAGGGCTAGTGGGAGAATGTTGGACTTGTAAGCCCTCATCGACCCATTAATGCAATAAAAATTTATTGTTTTATCATGTCCATCTGAAATGAAATGAATAATTAAATGAATGCATTTACTATTAAGATCCCTTTGTGCAATAAAGGTTATGTACCATGGCCATATTGAATACCATTCAACTAGAAGGACACAACTGACTTCAAACATGTGATATTTAATAAAGATCTCCAGTTTGAGAAAGATACAATAATCTTTCTCTAAATATTGATTTCCAACTAACTTCTTGATGTAGGTCATCTGCATAAGAATGGATATTCAATAGTGTATGAATAATCAAGTCAAAGAGTTGACCTGATGAGGTCGAGATAAAATAAGACATGAATTGTAATGTCACGAACAGGAACACATCCTTTGACCTGAGACATATATACATCTATATGCCTAAGTATGCACATTTGACAAACCAATATATTGGTGACCTAGTCAAGGTCCATATATTAACGTATTAGTGTACATATGAAGTCGTATGAGATGTATGATTGCTCAAAGGAATCATACATGTTCATACTTGATGAACTAGGAGACAGAGCTCACTCATGAGATGATTTGGAGTCAAAATGAATTCTATACATGGTCATCTTATTTATGAAATAAGACACGAATTCGAGATATTAATATATGCTTTTTGAAATATATGATTAATATTGTTGCCACTTATCGAATGAGAAGCCTATTGATATATTCTGAAGAAGACAATCAAACCAGGGTTTAAACTTCACATTTATCAAAGTCTTTTACTGTGTCCGGTTACTTTTGTTGTTGTAATGGATCATCTACCATTACACTTCCATAACGAAGAAGTGATGAAACATGGTGGATTTTAGTGACCCCATTTAGCTAGATGATTTGTTATTTAATTGGATTAAATCATAATTCATTTGAATCCAATTTTCAATTCCAATTCCAATTTTAGTATCCAAATGTTGAAAACAGAAATGTTCATGGAAATGGAAGTATGAAAGCTCCTTGAGCTCATTTCTTAGCTCTAAATGGTTTATACTATGATTAGAAATGGTCAAGGAAGCTGGATTCAGCTCACTGACACTTTGTCCTGCTCATGGGGAGTATGATACATTTCGTTGAGATCACTGAGAGCGTAAAGTGTTAAAGGCCAAGCTCAACACTCGTAGGTGACGGATTTCGCATCCAAGTTGCCGAATGATCCAAATTGTTAAAACTATCGCAAGACAATGTACCCGATGAACATGAAGATCTAGCTGATTGTTTATCAAACTTGGATGCAATCTAATTCCTCAAAACCTGGATCTGATACCAATTGAAGGAAGTAAAGAAAAAATTATTTACTATGCATAATGAAAATGTGGAATATTTAGCAAAGCTTTTGCCAAAATAATGTTAATTCATGTATGGACTAGAAAATGTAACACTACAATTTGTGCATTTGGAAATTATAAATTCTATGGAAACTATTTCCAAAATAATTTCTGATATTCATAATGAATATAAATAAAAAATCAATTTTACCTCTTGAAGCGTGAGTCTCTAAAGTAAGGGACCTCCCCAATCAAGTCTAATCTGTGCTTGTCTCTCTTGTAGGCATGATGACGAGTCACTGATGAATCTCGGATTCATCACTCTAAATCTCATTTATTAAGCTCAAATCCCTCAAAATCAACAGCATTTCTGCATCTATTCTTCATAATTAGCATTCATGAATGTTTTTCATAAGAATTGCATTTTAGCACGAATTTATGCACAAAATAAGAAGCCAAAAATCCCAGCCAAAATTGACCTGTAAATAGTTTAACTTCCCTGATTTTTAACCAATTCATGCTAACTCCGAATGACCCAAAAACACCTCCACTGTGTACATATCACTAACAAGAATAAATAAAAAATACAAAAAAAATAACTAACCCAAATAAGTGGACCAAAAACCCAAACCCTAGTTTCAAGATTTTCGGACTAAAACATTCATATCTTCCTCATCTAATGTCCTTTTTAATCCTACTCACTTTTGAACTAATGTACATTCAATTATCTTCAAAACAAGACCAAGTTCAAGTGAATCGGAGCTCATATGTGAAAGTTGGGTTTTGGGTCTCTTTTGTACATTTTGTATTTTAGCGATTTTTGATCTATTTTTTTATGTACATAATTAACCTATTTTAGTTCATTTATTTTTAATTTGTCTTCTTCGATGAAAGTTTTATAAACATGAGAAAAAAAAATCCAAATCTAAATTGAGCTTGAAATCAAAGAAACAAATTTAGTCCAGGTCTTCACTAACCAACTGTACAAAATCGGTCTTTTCATATTTTATTTTATTTCTTCATTTTATTAATTAATAAAAATCCAAAAAAAATAGATTAAAGTGTGTATATTTATTCTTTATTTTACGTATTTTTTCCGGATTTTTATCTGGTTTTAAAATGACAAAAAACTTATAAAACCCAAAAATCTAGGTATTCTATGTACATGGGATACCCCAAAAATTAACTTTGTGAATTTTATCGATTTTAGTTTTGATATCTTCACAAAAGTTGTAGATCTCGTCAAGACGAGCAACTCTCGTGAAGAAACTTTTTCGATCCGAGGTTGTTTGCTATTTATTTTTGATTTTACAAAAATTTTTTTTCGAATTTTGTGGAGCTGACACGTGGCAGCTCCTGGAGCCGCCACGTGTCAGCCATTTTTCAATTCTTTATTAACTCATTTTATAAAAAAATTAAAAGAACTCTCACATGCAGCGCACGGGTCGCCACGGCACGCGCACTGCACGTGCTTCCCATCTTTCTAGCCGCCCGCCACGTGTTGCCATTGTGGCCGTCCGATCTCGGACGATCGGGCTACCACTGTCCATCGTCTCCAAGTTGACCCTCTTTTGGAAACCTCCGCCGCACCGCCACCTTCCCCCAAATCTCGCCGTTCGCCGCATATCTTCGATAACTCCGGCCATCTGCGATCCTTAGATCCCCACTGCCATCACCTCCGGTCCTCGATCTCATCAACACCGCAATCACCAAGCCCTTCCATCTTCACATGATCTGGTCGAGCACCCATCTCCCTATTTAAACCCAGCGCCGCCCCACACCTTCGACCATCCGTCGATACACCTAGCGCTCTAGGTAGCCTCCACGCCGGAGGTGACAGCTCCGGTGAAGCTCTCCAGACCTGCGGCGAGATCCGACCCGCTTTGTCGGATCGATTGCAGCTCGAGCCTCATCTCCCCGCTGCTCTGCTCCAGGTTCCTGTCGAGCCATCATCCATGGCGATCACCTGCTTCAACCTCTGCCATCAACGATCTTTTACATTATCTCCAACGAATGCCACCATCGCCAACGCTTCCACGACGATAATCTCCGATATTCAGTCGTCTCCACCCCTCCTGTTGACGCCCCACCGCAGCGCCGAAGCCTCGCCTCAGCCATTCCTCCAACCGCCACAAGCTCCTTCCCTCTCCCCTTTCCGCTCCGCCGCGCCTCCGGGCGGTGTGCCCGAGACCCTCCTCACGTGCCGTGCACGTGAGAGAGGGGACTTCTTGCAAAGTCACCCTGGATTAAGATTCAATCGCACAACAGGCCTTTCCCTTCAGGGGTCATGTGCATCGCACGTGATCTCCTGAGAAAATTGCAAGTAGCCCCCCCCCCGAAGGTCCACTTATTTGCACATCAAGTCCCACCGACAGGGTCACCTACCTGGCACGTGACCTGTTGGTCATTTTGCAGATTTTACCTCAGAGTTCTTGGTAATTACTCCTAGGCCCCCTTCTCTGTATTTTATTTTAATTTTTTAATTATTGCATCGATACACTTGTACTCCCCCATAGTTTTGGACATCTCTATTGCATTATTTAATTATCAAAAAATAGCATGATATTTCTCATTTAATTCTATACATTTTGACATATTGTGGACATTTTTTGTGATTGATGGTTAATTAATAATTAATTTTTCTGTGGAAAATTGCATAATTTGCCCAGTTCGTGCTCTTAAATTTGCCATTGATTAACCGTTGCTCTAAGAATTCCCGAAAAATCAAATATTATAGAAATAATTGTGCTTGACATTGTGCTAAAAAAGATTTGTATTCGCATGCATAGTTTGCCCTGTAAAAATCATTTTGCATATTTCAATGTTTGATTTTTAATAGGTATTAAAACTAGTATTTTCGAGGTTTAGGATTTTTTTGAGATCAATCACCTAGTGACAGATATTAGAAAATTTTATTCCTTGAAAATAATTAAGTTTATTATTTATTATAATTAAATATTGAAATTCATTCTGTTTGCATTTGAAAATTCATAAAAAAATTCAAATTGCATCCAAAAATTCCAAAAAAACGTATAGTGCATTCAGTTCATCATATTTTGCATTGTGGTCAAGTTTCATATTTTTCGGACATCGTTTGAACATAATTGACATTTTATTCCCTAGAATAGTTGAAACTTGCATATTGCATCCTTTATTGCATTAAAAATTCCAAAAAAAAGTCCGCCTTGAAAACCACGCACGAATTTTGATAGACATAGTTATAGGTTATTCCTTTGCCTCCTTGTGTTCGACCTTGGGACTTGCCCAAGTAAAATAAACATAAAATCACACAGTTAAAAATTGAATAAATATTTGTAGTTATTTTCTTGACCGATTCCGATTGCCGCCTACAACACACGAACGACAAATCATCATTTATTTTTACGCCAATACAATAAACACATATGTTTAACACATCAAATCTCGGACTTGTCAGATGGCATCGTTGTCGAGGAGGCGAACAACTTAGTTTGTATTTTGAAAATTTTCGTTCGGTTTTCTGCATTCGGGTAGTCTGACTCCCGAATTTTCCATTGTAAATTTCATTTTTTCTGCATTTATTTTCAGCATTTATTTTTCTTATCTATTTTATTATTTTTGAGTCAATCTCTCACATATTGTCTCTTATTTTTCTTACGAGGTACCCGACGTACGTGGAGCGGTTTTTCAGGAACCGAAGCATCTTCACCGATTTCCAAAAAAGCCGCAAATAAATTACGATCGAGTCGAGTCATGAGACAGCGTAGAGTCTAGGTTTTTAATTCCTGCAAATTTTAAATTTATGTAATTAATTTCTCATTTAAAACGGTGTCCGTTTGAACTCTTGCGTGTGTTAAAAGACTCTGAACTTTCTTCTTGTGGTGTGTCGTGGCCTGTTTCACTCTCCGGTGAGGGTGGGGCCCAACTTGAGCGGCGATTAGGATAGACCTTCACATACGGCTCTCAGAGCATTTTAATTTTTGATTGTGCTCATAGGAATCAGGCCACACTTTACATTAATTGAGACACACATAGATCGTTCAATTTAGCCAAAATTTAACTCAATTCTTTCCCGCTAATAGAACTTTCTACTAGGTGCGGTTCTTCATCGGCTTGCATCCATATAGATTAAATTTTAATTTCTATATTGCATCCCACATGGAGATTACGAGTATTCAATGTAAGTCTTCTAATTGAGCATACATCACTGTTTTCGCGTGCATCCGCTTTTTCCGAACTTCTCCCTCTTGTTTTATCACATAATTTTAAAAGGAAATCGGGACTCGACGGTAGACGTATATTTGTGCTCATTTAATTCTTCAGTGACCGCCTAATTAAAATTGGGACTGCTAAATATAGCCGATTTCAAATAAACACATAAAATCAAGAATTTTTGCAGGAGAGCAACCCCGACCTTGGATGCTTCTATTTTTCTGAGTGAGCGAGAGACGACACTTAAGTCTAGAACCAAAACTCGGATTTTCATTCAGACTACTGATTTTAAAAACGATTACCTACTTCTCAGTGAGGAATACGGGTAGCTGGTAATCAGTTCGGACTTCCTTAGCAGAGTGGGTGGTTTAAAGGACACCGCATAAGGCTCCATTCTTAAGTAACACAGGTAGCCGTTTTACGGTCCGTACTTACACCTATACTGGCTGAAAGTAGATGCAACTAGTCGTATGAATCGGGACATTCTTAAAAATTTTGGCACCTAATAGCTCGCTAAATTCTTTCCAAGATTGATTTACCACCAATTTAAAATTGAAAAGATAATAGCCGAACTCTTACAGCTTCATTGTGTGAGTTATTGAACTCGGGGTTTGATTTGTGTTTGCATTGGTATGCGTAAACCAATATCAAAGATCAAAAGTCGTACATTTGATAAAATTTCTTTTGACTATCCCATGCAATCATCTCTCTCCTGTCTTGATTCAAACCTCATCTCTTGTCCAAAAACTCTTGTAGACCCAACTCCTCATTCCTTTCAGCTCTTTCAAAAATGGCCGAACAATTATCCGAGAATACATGAGTATTATACTATGAAAACAAATTCGTACCGATTAGATCCAAAACACCTCCTCCAACTTCAACAAGAGACTCTCAACCACCTATACTCGCTACAAATCTGATCTGCTTCTTGAATGACAACCCTTTGTACTCGGACCAGACAAACCAACAATCGATTGAGGTCTCTGATAACGCTCCCGCACCCTTTGTTAATTCGGTCAAATTAATGTCCAAATTAATTAATGTGATTCGTTGCAGTCGGATACGAGAGGTTAATCAAAAACCACTTATGGATTAATATGAAGTTAATTTTAAGCGGCAATATTTTTTTTACTTGGTGGAAATCCAAGGTCGATCTCAGGGAGGCATCTGTCTCCTTAGGTGAATTTAAGCAAGGATCCAAGTGTGTGATTTTCAAGGAGTAATATTTTTTTTAATTTTTTTATGCAGACTTATGTAGACAATGCAGGCCAATTTGTTGTTCAATTTAATTATGGTATCAAATGAAGTCCAAAAATTATGAAAATTGGCCAGATGATTAATGATGATAAAAATGACCTACACTAATTTTTTTTGGAATTTTTCGACACTAAATATATTAACTGTGAATTAAATGAACAGACAGGGTGATTTTCAGTATTTAATTTTTAATAAATATCAAACCACAATTTTTTCAAGAACTAAAATTATCCTAGGTGGCTCTAATGAGAAGGGACCTAGGAAAATTAACAGAACTTAATTTCACTGTGAAATGAATTAATTAAAATTAATCTAAGAAAATCACTTAACAATTTATTTAGGCCTCGATATGCATGAAAATGCTATGAAATTTTTAAGGTATGTTAAAAATGATGTCCTCGAGCTACTGTGAATTTTTGATGAATTTTGGAAGCACAAAGAATTAAATATAAATCAAAAGGTGTCACGGGCAAAATATGTCAACAATTCACCAATTAATTCATTAATAATTCAAATGAACTTACAAAAATAAGACACGTGTACCAATAGACAGAGGACAAAATTTCCAACAAAATACAATTTTTAGAATTTCAAAATGATGACAAATGCACTCTAGGGATGCGTGCAAACACAGGGGTGTAAATGCAATACTGGAAATTAAAATTTCAATAAACAAATATGCTGACAGGGACTAAAATGCAATTACCGATAATATGGTGGACTCTTATGCAAATTCTCCACAGGGCACGTGCTCCTCACGTGGGGTCTGCTTCACAGGGACCTCTTTGTAATTTTGGAAAGCTTCAGGGGCTTCTGTGCAATTTACCCAGGCCGCACGTGCTCCTCACGTGGGCGGCCTAGGCTCGGAGCGAGGCTCGGGCTCCCAGGAGGTTCGGACTGCGGCTCGGTGTAGCCTCGGGTCGCCCGAGCCTAGGCTTGGAGGCCGAGGCTCGGACTCGTCGATGTGGCGTGCTGCGGGCCCTTGGATCAAGGTCGATCCAAGGGTTGGCGATGAAGACGCGTGGCAACTGGAGGGCCCGTCAGATCTGAGGCGCGATCAACGGTTGAGGACGGGCGCGGTGAGGGAACACGTGGCGAAGTGAGGGCCCTTCGATCGGTTGATCGAACGGCAGCTGCTGCTTCTTCCTCGACGGCCCTCCGCCTCCTGCGGAGGAGAAGGCGGGGCTCTGAAGCGAGATCCAATGGCTGAGGACCGTTGGGTTCCATACCAAGGTCATGAACAAAAGTTAAAAATAGAGCTTGCCTCGACCTTTGGATTAATCATGTGTCGGAACCTTATTGGGATCTGAGTTTAAGACTTAACAGACTTCAAGTTCCACAAGTCTTCTATTCAAGACTCCTCAACTCACCTAATCAGAACAAGTCTACATACACAAACTCTAATGACCATGAATCTTTTCATGCAGTGTAAGTGATAACCCACCTCAGAAGTAACAAAGAAACAACCTCCCCCAACCTGGTAACTCTAATGCCTCGGTCTAGCAACTCTTTCCTTGAGAAGCGGGGTATTCCCTTCTAAGTTCAAGTTCAACCGGCTCAAGAAGAGGGGGAAGAAGTATAGACTTTTGGGAGCTCAGCCAGTGTAGCTAAGTCTCCCGCTGCAAGCTTCATGAGATGTAACATGGTGACCATAAGCTTTTGCTTTGACTACGTATACTCCGGTGGGGTTATTAAATTTTCAATTCGACCCACCACTTTTTTGGAGTTCTTTTTTTTTCAAAATGCCTCTGTACAACAGATCTACATGGTGCAGCATAGATACAAGAAATTTCCTCTTGAGCCAGTAGACTATCCCTCTTTTGAAGCTTTATTGCAACCCACTGCTTCTGTCTTTAGCCTTCATCACCACTAGTCCAAGTTGAGACGCACTTCCTTCACTAGAAGAAGAAGAGAGGTTCTGCCTAGAAGTACTACCCTCATATGCTACCCCAAGCTAAAGGAAACTGCCTCCTTATCACCTCATCCGTAGAGAGCCATGTGTAAAGTGCTGGTGCACGTCAAGCCATTGTCTCTAAGAGTCATGTGTGTGTTGTTAAGTGCTCTACTCAGGCTTGTCAAGATGACATATGAACATAGACTTGCAGACTTAAAGAATTAAGTCACTTGACCTGAGAAATCTTAACTCCAGTTCCTATAAGGTTCCTCTGAAATTAGGTGGATTAAGGTCAAATCAAGTCCATCCTCAATATCTACTCATGACTTGGTTCAGAACCCACTAGCTTTTCACCTTTCATATGCAAGATATGCAAATGAGAGGTGCAGATGACATGCTATGAATGAAATGCAAGACCCTTTTTTTTTAAATGCAAAGATGATATGTAAGAGTAAATAAGAAGCCTTATTTTCAACACATTTTTTTGGTATAAGTATACAACAATTTGTATTATTTACAACAAGTTTTTAGTTTATACATAGTATACAATTTTTTTTTCGGTATACATCCAACGAATCTTACTAAAGTATGTTTTACAAGAATTCTACATTTTTTATACAAGTATTATACATATAGTACAAAATTTTTTTTTCAATTTTTACCCACCCTGTAATTATTGCATAATATATACAGAAAATACGCGAAAATACGCGAAAGTACGAGCTATGGGTAAAGTATATATGTAATATATACATGCCCCCCTATACTTAGCGTGTGCTATGTCCTCAGAGCACGAAAACCGACCAAAAAGACATAGCTCGAACTAAGCGTAGGAGAGCTAAAATTATAAAAATGTATAGAAGTCGCACCGCCCCCCTATACTTAGGCTCTTGCAGCCTAAGTGTAGAATAAGATCAAAAAATGGGGTGAACGAGGAGAAGAGGGGAAATGGATGAGTATATACAAGGCGGGCATCGGTCCCCCCTATACTTAGGCTCCGGTCAGTCTAAGTATAGGACAAGAGTGAGTATGAGAACCGATGTGATCTGTAGGATGTACAATGAATGGATGCGGGTCACTCTCCCCCCTATACTTAGGATTTGATTATCCTAATTATAGTCTTAAAATGAAATGAGATGAGTCGGGGCGAGTGGTTCGAATCACTGGGGAGGGAGGGAGAAAAAGTATATACAAGAAAGAGTGAGAATATACAAGGATTAAGAAGGTTTGTGATGAACCTTCTTGTGGACGCTAGGAGGTGGATAATATAAATATGTGTCGCTGTCGGAATCGTCCTCAGATGAATAATAGTGAGGTGTAGGGATCGTCCAACGAGGGTCGACACACAGCTGCTTGCTTAGATAAGGCTTGAGAACAGCCGAACTGAGCTCACTCATATAAATTACCTTGTCCGGGCCAGATGAGGACTCCTCAGAAAATCCCTTCTCCGGTGTGTTGAAGGAAACTTTCTTAGTCGGTTTTCTAGAACCTGAATCATTGAGAGGGAGATGATAGAGACGCGCCTTGAGAGGTTCGGGGGAACATCTCGAGGAATCAATTCTCGACTTCCTCTCACTAGATAGCCGACTAGAGGAGGGAGCAACCATGTTTTTATGTGGAGTCAATTTAATCTTGGTTTTTTCCTTTGAAGGTCCGGTACGTGGCGTGGTGCTGACCACGGGTTCCTCATCAGACGAGTCACCATATAGATTATAATATTCTTGAAGGGTCAGCACACGGCTCGGGAAAGTGCTAATGGTCTCAGTTGGCTTGGCATTATTGGGCTCTTGTGTCGGATCATCAAAATGGTCAAAGCAATCAACAAAGGTCATGTCCGTCTTAATGATAGCTTCTGATCTTGAGTCCTCCTTAGAAGCTGTCCTGGTGGTAGTGCAAGCAGTTGATGAAGTGGAGGTGTGGGGAGTCTCAGAACCAATGATCGTCCGGGCAGTCGGTCTCTCCGGTGTAGCAGAGAGGTGGGACTCATCTACCTCTCGATGGTCACGACTGTCAGCGGATGTGCGGGTTACCTTAGAGTAAAGTGTATCAAAGAATGGGTGAGGTCGGAGTGCTCCCAATGCTGAGAAATCGATCTCCCAAGTCTCGCAATCTATAGACGCTTTAGCTGAGGCTAAGAACGGCTTCCCGAGAATAATCGGAGACTGGGTAAACTCTCCTCGGTGCTCGATGTCAATGATCGTGAAGTCCACCTGAAGTAGAGTACCTTGGAAAGTAACGATGACTGAAATGTTTCCTCTAGACCATTTGATGGATCGATCAGCCAACTGAACGATCTCTCTTGACTTTCTGATTGGCCTGAGTTTGAGTTTGTCAAACACAGAGGTCGGGAGGATATTTATTGGAGAGTCATCATCGATTCTTGCATGGGTAAAGATGGTGTCTTTGATTTCACATTCAACTCGGGGCAACCGCTTCACTCTGCGGCTCTTGGTTTTTCTCCCCATCACCAAGGAGGTGGCCATAGACACTATGTGTCTTTCAGTCCTTGTTCTCTTCTTACCCGACCTCTTGGGCATCAATTTACTCTTTACAAATCTCTTGAGGTCGGGGAAGTGATCTATGGCCTTTATTAAGGGAAGTTTAAAGATCAATTCATCATCAAGTGCTTCCCTTAGGGTGGAATCCAATTTTTTTAAATCATTTTCATTTTCAATTTTTATGTGAATTTTTGGTTTTTCAATTTTTTTGGTGTTTTTGATGGGTGAATGATCAGACTCTTGATTGGAGGGCAAGTGGTTAGTAGAAGAGGGAGATAGAATGGACTCCAGCTGTACAGACGGTGTGGGTTCCCTGATGTTTGCTTTGTTTTCAACCTCAAAACTACTCATGTCTTTTCTCACTTTTATACCCAGGCTGGCAGAAATTGATTGTAATATTCCCATGACATCTCTCAACTCGTTACCAAACGATTCATTTTTCTTAATAAGTCTAGAGATGTCATCCTCCACAAAATTCTCATGACAAATCATGGGAGAGTTCTGCTCAAGTGGAGGATACTGCTGAGATATTGGGGTCTCATACTCAACATACCTTGACTCTGGCATGTAATGCTGGGTTGAGTATGGACTATCCAAATGGCAAATATCGGTCGGAGCCTCATATGACGGAGTCAATGAAACAGGGACTGATAAGTCTAGGTCATGAGTCCAATCTTGTGAATGTATAGGCTCTCCAAATGAAGGCTGGTTAATGGAGGCTTGAGCACTAAAGTCAATCAAGTCTGGGAAATCATGATGTTCAGGCCTCTCCATTCGGCTTGTTCGATCGACCGTGTTATGCCCTAAGTTCAAGTCGGGATGTGTATATATGAGTTGTAGTGTGGTCCCTACTTGGGGTGAAGTATGTGGGGGCATATAATTTTGCCAATCATCTGTCTCAGCAATGGCTTGCTCTTCATTCGAGTCTTTGATTCCTGCAAGCTCTCGGGAGTAAGGACAGTCAGCCCAAGGTGGAAGTGGATCCGTGGTGCTAGAATATGGAGTAGGTGAGAAATGCGAAGAAGTGGAGAAGTCAGTCGAAGTTCTGACTTCATAATCGGATTGAGGTGGAGCTGACCACGGGTAAGGGTCTCCCGTGGGCGGCGGAGGATACATGGAAGAATGAGAAGGTGAAGATGATCGGTATATGATCGATGAGGAATGACCAGAGGTCTCAGGGAATGGGGACCAATATCCCGACATCTTGAAGAGAAGATAATAAATGTAAGTAGAGCGAGGTAGAAAATGCGCGATTACGCAGGGTAACACACACGGACAGACACGAAGACAAACGCAAGAGCAAACCCTGAATTCACACTCAACACGGTGAAGGACCCAAAACCGAGTCCAATTAATCTTGTTAATTTTAAGTGTGATTTTTCAAGCAAGATAGCAAGGATTTACGCGACCTATAGGGAAGTCGGCTCAGAGCCAGATGCGTCTTCCCTGTTTAACCTGTCGCCTAAGATACCGCCGATCCTTCCTTTCTTCGCTCCTATCCAGAGTTGGGGACTCAAAGACCGTGCCCCTATCTACCTGCAAGCAGGCGGAGGCTGACAAAGCTAGGCCTTGTCGCGAAGTACCGCTGGTTCGCCCCTGACTACCCGCGAACAGGCGGAGGCTACTTGGTACTGGTCAATGAGCTAAAAGTATCCAACTCGTGATATTTGCTAGGATCAGTCGGCCCGTGATATGGAAGGCGGGGATTTGGGCTCTACCTTAAGGTGTTCACACACACTCAAGTACCCTCACTCAGCCTGAAAACAAGATCGGGGTTACTCTCCCGCAGACAAGGGTTAATTTTAGTCAATTTTTTTTGGTCCAATTCAACTAGCAGTCCCGATTTTAAAGATTAGTTATCACTGATATTAATCCACACAAGCAATCACGTCTATCATCCAGTCCCAATTCCTTTATCCTAGGTTGGAAAATCGAGAGAGAGAGAGAGAGAGAAAGAATCGAAAAAAGCCGATGCAATCGAAAAACGATGATGAATGCTTGAGTAAGAAGACTTATAGTGCCTCCAGCTCTCTACAATGCAGGATGCAAGACTGAATTGAAATTTTACACTAAATGAATGCAGACGATGAAAATCCGCTCCTAGACAGGCAGTTCTATTAGCGTATGAAGAACAAGTTTATTTGGACTAGATCTGCAGTCTAGGTGCGTCTTTTAAGTGTATGTGTGGTCCTTAAAATTACGAGCACAAGCAATTCCTAAAGTGGCTCAAGGAGCCGCTAGTGCAAGTCTAAGTTACAATTCAACCACACAGCACACGGGGACACGATTCCACTATTTTTACACGCGCGAGATCCCAAACGGGAACCGCTGGAAATGATGCGAAAGAAAAAGAACTAAAATAGAATGTAATTACAAAGCCTCTCTTTCGCTCAAAAATTTAAATGCTAAGTCCTCGAAGCGTCGCCGACTCCTCGCGGTCCTCGCACAAAAAATAATTGGAGGTCAGAGAGTTACACAAAGATAAAATAATGCAAAAATAAATGGGAGAAAATAATTACAAGAAAATCGGGGGTCAGACTACCCGGGGAAGGAAAATCAAACACTCAAAAATTTGCTAAAAATTAACCTAAGCCGTGCCTCCCCGGCAACGGCGCCATTTTGATAACGCTCTCCCCGGCAACGGTGCCATTTTGGTATCGCTCCCGCACCCTTTGTTAATTCGGTCAAATTAATGTCCAAATTAATTATGTGATTCGTTGCAGTCGGATACGAGAGGTTAATCAAAAACCACTTATGGATTAATATGAAGTTAATTTTAAGCGGCAATATTTTTTTTACTTGGTGGAAGTCCAAGGTCGATCTCAGGGAGGCATCTGTCTCCTTAGGTGAATTTAAGGAAGGATCCAAGTGTGTGATTTTCAAGGAGTAATATTTTTTTTAATTTTTTTATGCAGACTTATGTAGACAATGCAGGCCAATTTGATGTTCAATTTAATTATGGTATCAAATGAAGTCCAAAAATTATGAAAATTGGCCAGATGATTAATGATGATAAAAATGACCTACACTAATTTTTTTTTGGAATTTTTCGACACTAAATATATTTACTGTGAATTAAATGAACAGACATGGTGATTTTCAGTATTTAATTTTTAATAAATATCAAACCACAATTTTTTCAAGAACTAAAATTATCCTAGGTGGCTCTAATGAGAAGGGACCTAGGAAAATTAACAGAACTTAATTTCACTGTGAAATGAATTAATTAAAATTAATCTAAGAAAATCACTTAACAATTTATTTAGGCCTCGATATGCATGAAAATGCTATGAAATTTTTAAGGTATGTTAAAAATGATGTCCTCGAGCTACTGTGAATTTTTGATGAATTTTGGAAGCACAAAGAATTAAATATAAATCAAAAGGTGTCACGGGCAAAATATGTCAACAATTCACCAATTAATTCATTAATAATTCAAATGAACTTACAAAAATAAGACACGTGTACCAATAGACAGAGGACAAAATTTCCAACAAAATGCAATTTTTAGAATTTCAAAATGATGACAAATGCACTCTAGGGATGTGTGCAAACACAGGGGTGTAAATGCAATACTGGAAATTAAAATTTCAATAAACAAATATGCTGACAGGGACTAAAATGCAATTACCGATAATATGGTGGACTCTTATGCAAATTCTCCACAAGGCACGTGCTCCTCACGTGGGGTCTGCTTCACAGGGACCTCTTTGTAATTTTGGAAAGCTTCAGGGGCTTCTGTGCAATTTACCCAGGCCGCACGTGCTCCTCACGTGGGCGGCCTAGGCTCGGAGCGAGGCTTGGGCTCCCAGGAGGTTCGGACTGCGGCTCGGTGTAGCCTCGGGTCGCCCGAGCCTAGGCTTGGAGGCTGAGGCTCGGACTCATCGACGTGGCGTGCTGCGGGCCCTTGGATCAAGGTCGATCCAAGGGTTGGCGATGAAGACGCGTGGCAACTGGAGGGCCCGTCAGATCTGAGGCGCGATCAACGGTTGAGGACGGGTGCGGTGAGGGAACACGTGGCGAAGTGAGGGCCCTTCGATCGGTTGATCGAACGGCAGCTGCTGCTTCTTCCTCGACGGCCCTCCACCTCCTGCGGAGGAGAAGGCGGGGCTCCGGCATGGCTGACTCTGCTCCGCCTCGGTCGCTAGGCGTCGATGAAGTTCTTCGTAGGTTCTCGAGTAGCTCGGAAGATGCGGGAGCGTACGGCGAAGCCTCCGGTGGCCTCAGGATCTTTGGAGATGTGCTGACGCTCGATGGCGACGAAGCTCGAAGGGAGCTCCGGTGAGGCTCCGGCCAATGAAGAAAGGTGGACCTGCAAGGGGTTAGAATAGATAGCCGAGGCGTGCAAGTGCTCGTGGAGAGATATAGATGGTCGGCGAGGCCTACGGTGTGAAGGAGGTGCGCTGGAGATGGGCTCCGGCCAAATGGCGGAGCTGTTGGTCGGAGTAGTGCGTAAAGCGTCGTCGGAGTGTGCAGATGGGACAGCGAGGACAGGAGCTTCGACGCGAAGCTCGTCGAGGTGGATTGGAGGGGAGAAGGTGGCCGGTGGAGTCGAATAAAATCGGAGAAAAGCAAGAAAATCAAGAGGAAGATCGGAGGACGAATGGAGGGGGTTACCTGGGGAATGGAGCTTAGATTTGAGCTCCAGGTCTTCGCTCGAGGGATCGGTAGGGTCCCGAGCTCGTGCAGCTTCACGGTGGAGGCTGCGACACTGCGGAACTTGCCGTGGATCTCGCCGGAGTCGAATCCTTGTCTTCGCTCGACAACACACCCAATTGCTGTCACCAATGGATCGCTTGGAGCTCGAGGAACCTCTCTGGAGTGGCGGATGGGGGTGAACGTTGCCGGTGGCGACGTATTTATAAGGTGGAGGTGATGGTTTGGCTGGTGACGAGGCGAGGTTGGTGGTCGTCGTGGGGCGATTCTGGTGGAAGTGGTGGAGCGTGAGGTAGACGGCGAGGTAGAGGGACGAGTGGGTGACGTTGTGGGGGTGTCAGCGGTCGGAGAGGATGGCTGACGTGCGTCCAAGAATAGGAAGGGGGCGCCCCTCCTGCAAGGCAAGGGACGTGGGAGAGAGGGGCGCCCGGAGGTAGGAGACGAGGTCTCCACCGTTGGATCGTGTGATCCAATGGTGGCGATCGAGGGGGAGCTGGTCGGGTTGGATTAGATCTGGGGCGCGGAGATGAAGGGCTGTGGTTTAGCCACGTGGCACGTTGTGGGCGAAGCACGAACGAGCAGCCTGGATAAGGAGATGGAGCGGATCGAAGGGCCAAGACTCGCTGGAAGAGGGGCGGCTGTGATGGGGAGATCAAAAAGTCTGATCAAGCAGCGTAGATGCTGCCACGTGGATGGCTCTGGTGAAGGCGCTAATGGGCGGTGCAGATCAAGGCAAGAGGAGATCTGATGGCTATGGATTTAAGCGCGCGTGGAAAAGGCTGGACCGTTGGATCTGAAGCGAGATCCAATGGCTGAGGACGCAGGCGGGTGAGGCGAGGGGAAGCGAGCCGCGTGGCGCAACCAGAGGGCGCCACGTGGCCTGCTGTGAGTGGTTGGAGAAAAATACACTTGTAGAGATAAGAGGGGGCCGAATTTGGAAAAACTCAAAACATGAAAGTTGTACATCTCGATGAGGTCTACAAGTTTCATGTTGACCAAAGACGGAGATGAGGTCAAATATGATACATAAATACAAGGATACATAGATATACATAGATAGTATACAAAGTGGCCCAAATACCCATCTTTCTCATACAAGCTCCAAATTCAATGAAATTAGTCTCATTTTAAAGGTCTTTTAATGTGTAGTATTCTAAAAGTAAGTAGACCTAATTCAGAGTTTGCATGAGGACTTTATGTGCATTCTAGTGTACAGGGGTTCTCAGGCTATATTGGCTATTTTACAAAGGGGATTTTTGACCTTTTTCCCTATATTATTAACTAAGGAGTACATATTATAGAGAAGAGGTTATTTTAGTGCATGGGTATTTTACAGGGGATTTTTGACTTCTTATGCAAATGAATTGCTAAACTGCATGAGTTATGAATATATGCATGAATGCTATTTATGCAATATAAGAGGAAATATGCCTCTATTTTCTCGGGAACAAGGATCTATTTTTGACTTTTGGAGTGATGGATCACAGATTCATCAGTCTCCACTTCTTCATACATCAATCCACTCTACTCCGATCACACAATTCATCCTTCATACTCGGTAAATGTCAATCCATCATTCATGGGAGATTATAACCACATGATTGAACTCAACACTTCTTCACATCTCCCGTCTTCCCACCATTGAACTTCAATGAACAATCATCATCTTGGATTGACCATGACAACCCCCTCTTCAGACATGATACTCATACAGATGATTGGATTGACCACATAAAAACACATCATCCCTGTATACTGACTCCACAATATCAAGGTCCGACTACTCATGATCAAAAGATAGAACTCTACTCGGATCAACTCCACAGGCCTGGACCATATGAGCAGCCGCCTTCCATAATTATTGAGAAGATATTTTCAGAAAATAATAATCATATATTAGATATCCCAAGAGACATTTCTCCTAACACATATAGAAAAATGGAAGAGGAAATTATTGAATTTCAAAAACACACCCCGACTCCCACAATTGGTCATGAAAAGATTTTGGAGGATATTTCAAGGATGAATAAGAAATTTGATTCAATGGAGGATAGACTTCGAGAATTTGCCGATCGATTAATATCAATCTATGGTAGCTTGGACATTAAAATGAGTGAGGAAATGATTGGATCTAAGAGTGAAAATTTTGAGGATATTCAGAAATATGGGGACGATTCTGACAATAGCATTTCTACATATTATTCCCCTAGAAATGACTATGCCTCTGACCCTTACTCTGAAAATCAGAACCCCTGCTCATCTGAGGAACACACCACATCACCACACCACACAGAAAATACCTAAAAAATGGGAATATTCAAAAACACCAAAAAAATTGAAAATCCAGAAAATTTCATAAAATTGAGACTGAATAAGATTTGAAGAATTTGGATCCTGCTTTACGGGAAGCATTGGAGAAACGATTGATTTTTGAACTTCCCTGTATAAAGGCCATTGAACACTTCCCCGACCTTGAAGGATTTGTAATGGACAAACTAATGATCAAAAAGTCGGGCAGGATACGAACAAAAACTGAAAGACATATCTTGTCAATGGCCTCCTCCTTGGTGTTGAGGAGAAAAACCAAGAGCCACATAGTGAAGCCGTTGCCCAGATTCGACTGTAGAATTAAAGACACAATTTTCACCCATGCTTGGATTGATGATGATTCATCGATCAATATCCTCCCGACCTCTGTGTTTCAGGAACTCAAACTCGGACCGATCAGGAAAATACGAGAGATTGTTCAATTGGTAGACCGATCGATAAAGCGACCGAGAGGAATCATTTATGTCATCATGATATTCCAAGGTGCTCCGCTCAAAGTAGAATTCACGATCATTGATATTGAGCATCAAGGAGAATTCACCCAGTCTCCAATTATCCTCGGAAAGCCATTCTTAGCATTGGCTAAAGAAATTATTGATTGTGAGACTCAGGAAATCAATTTTACAGCACTGGAACCACTTCGATCTGAACCAGGCTTTGAGGAACCACGATTTTCTGAGGCAACCCACGAAGTCCCCGATAACCGTAACAATGAAGTGGTAGAAGAGCCCTACCCCACTGCTATACCTGAGATAGCAGTTGTTGATGAGACTATTAGTTTAGAGAATCTCCCCCCTTCTCCATTCCCAACTGATCTCACCATGGAGAATCATGTATATGAATCATATGATCCGGAGGCTTATGCATGGGCACACCCTGGGTCAACCAACTCTGACTACATGGATCACATCAACTTGACACAGAAATGCTTCAAAGTCAAATCAATTGAGAGTGAACATGCAGAGACTCTTCCCAGTATTTCAATTCCCGTGGATCTCAAAATAGACAAATCCTTCTTCTATGATCCTGAGACATATGCATGGTTGCACCCTAGAGCAAATTCTCTGAATATCTTGACCAAATCATCCCAAATCGAGAGTGCACCAACATTCAGGAGACTAAGAACAAACATGCAACCTGAAAACCGATCAAGGAGAAGAATTCCAATGGCTATTCATCTGGATACTCAAGTGAACCGACACCTTCATAAAACAAGAAAAAGAAAGTCACCTTTGACCTTTCGGAAGAGGAATCAGCTGATGATCCTTCATCAGGTCCGGAAAAGATAGTCTACATGAGTGAATCCTGTTCGGCAGCTCTAAAGCCATATCTTCGCAAGGATCCAAAATTCAATTCTCGTTGGACAACTCCCGTTCCTAACTACTATTCATCCAAAGCTGATGCTCCTGCCCTCTTCAAGTACACTAGAATGATTTCTTATGAGCTGACTGAGACTAGTTCTTTTGAGTATTCATCTGAGGACAAACCGCTTGATCCCAAAAAGGAACAAATTTTGAGGAAACAAATGAAGAAACAAAAAGACATGAATATCTGGAGTTTGTCCACTTTCAAATACTATTCCTCTGAAGACAATTCTGATGATGGCTACCTTTCATCTGACTCAAATGTTTCATCTACTATCCATCATGATATTTCTGAGGATGACACTGATAATAGTTGGGAATCATATGCTTCATCTCCGTCTCGTTATACCGATATCCCATCACATGCTCATAAGAAGATCAACCGAAAACTGCCTTAAATCATCGGCTACCCACCCTCCCTCCCGACCACATCGGTCTCCTTGTACAGTTTCTTCATTTACTTAGGCCAAGTCCTAAGTATGGGGGGGGGGTGGACCGATGCCATCTGTATATACTCTCCTCATTCACATATCCCGACTGCTTCATTTTGTCCGCCCTTCTTCTATACTCAGATTTTTCACAGTCTAAGTATAGGGGGGCGGACCTATATATCTTGTTCGTTTTCTTTTCCTTTTTACTCTCTTACGCTTAGCCCGAGCTATGTCTTCTTTACGCTTCTTGTGCTCTGAGGACACAATACTCGCTAAGTATAGGGGGGTTTCTATATTAACTGTGTATATATTTTGGCCATACCTCGTACTTTCGCGTAAGTCTATATATATTTACGGGGTGGGTAATTAATAAAAAAACAAGAGAAAAGAAAAAGAAAAAGAAAAAGAGTTTTGCTACTAACACTGATTGTGCCCAAAATTTTTGAAAAAAAGGCTTCTTATTCTATTTCGCATAAAAAAATCAAAAGAAAAAATGTATCTGCATTTCACATACTTGCATTTCATCCAGCATTTCATTTGCATCAGTGAAAAGTCTTTGGGTTCTGAACCGACTTATGAGCAGAAACCGAGAGTGGTCTGAACTTAACCTTAATCCACCTAATTTTCAGAGGAACTTCACTGAGAAATAGGATTTTAGAAACTCCAAGTCTTTGACTTAATTCTTTAAGTTCCACATGACATTGTGCAGCATTTGACTCTTAGTGTCTAACCTGGTCTCTTCATTCTGGGTACAACTCTGGAATAGGGAATTAATTTGTACTCTCACACTATGCACTTAGCTAAACTCAGACAGGATGTTGGAAGACTATGTGAGTTTCTTTTCTGGTAGCATGGAAATCTAAAGATCGGAGTACGGGTTGAAATAAAGCTTCGGAAAAGGGATGGACGGCTGGGCACTATTTTTTTAAGACCCAAAGAAATGTATGGAAACAAAAAGATTCTATATCCCTAGGGGCACAACAAGATCCAAGCAGAACCACCAAAAATTCCAAATACAAAGAAGCATTCTACCAAATAAATATCTGACCAAAAAGGTCCAAGCTTCAAGAAACCTGTAGATCTTGGTGGAGACTCGGCTACACTGGCCATCTTCACAAGGAGAGATGACTACATTGGCCATCCTCCAGTTCTTTTCCCCTTCTTCTCACTTCTCCCCCAATTCGATTGTGAACACAGCGTGACGGACATTAGAAGGAAATACCTGACTCCCCGAGGACGAGTTACTGGAGAAGAGGTTTGCATGGTAGTCCGGCATTCTGGATGTGAAGAGATAAAACCTTTCACACACAAGAGCCGGTTGTTCAATGCTCATAGGGTATACTTTGAGAAGAGGATTGATCCAAGATGACTTCTGAGACGAAACTGTAGCAATGATGTGTAGAACTCGAGGGTTGTTGATTTTGAAATTCTAAGTCTCACAGAAGTTCCGCCAAATTATTAATCCAAAGGTCGGTTTAGTTTCATTTTCACCTTCAGCTCATGGTCTTGGTATGGAACCCAATCTCATTTCACATCATGGCATTTCTTTTTGATGCTCAGGGACGACCATTCTTTAAGTATAGGGGGATGATGAATCTCAGATTCATCACTCTAAATCTCCTTTATTAAGCTCAAATCCCTCAAAATCAACAGCATTTCTGCATCTATTCTGCATAATTAGAATTCATGCATGTTTTCATAAGAATTACATTTTAGCACAAATTTATGCACCAAATAAGAAGCCAAAAATCCCAGCCAAAATTGACCTGTAAATAGTTTAACTTCCCTGATTTTTAACCAATTCATGCTAACTCCGAATGACCCAAAACCACCTCTACTGTGTACATATCACTAACAAGAATAAAAAAATACAAAAAATAACTAATCCAAATAAGTGGACTAAAAACCCAAACCCTAGTTTCAGGATTTTCAGACTAAACCTTCATATCTTCCTCATCTAGTGTCCATTTTAATCTTACTCACTTTTGAACTAATGTACATTCAATTACCTTAAAAACAAGACCAAGTTCAACTGAATCGGAGCTCATATGTGAAAGTTGGGTTTTGGGCCTCTTTTGCACATTTTGTATTTTAGCCGTTTTTACATAATATTTTATGTACATAATTAACCTATTTTATTTCATTTCTTGTTCATTTGTATTATTTGATGAATGTTTTATTAAATGCGCAAAAAATATCCAAATCTAAATTTAGCTTGAAATCAAAGAAACAAATTTAGTCCAGGTCTTCACTAACCAATTGTACAAAATCAGTCTTTTCATATTTTATTTTATTTCTTCGTTTTCTTAATTAATAAAAATCCAAAAAAATATATTAAAGTGTCTATATTTATTATTGATTTTACCATATTTTTTTCCGGATTTTTATCTGGTTTTAAAATGATAAAAAATTATAAAACCTAAAAATCAAGGTATTCAATGTTCATGGGATACCCCAAAAATTCACTTTGTGTATTTGATCGATTTTGGTTTTGATGTCTTCATGAAAGTTGTAGCTCTCATCAAGACGAGCAACTTTTGTGAAGAAACTTTTTCGATCTGAGGTTGTTTGCTGTTTATTTTTTATTTTACAAAATCTTTATTTTACGAATTTTGTGGAGCTGACACGTGGCAGCTCCTGGAGCCGCTACGTGTCAGCCATTTTTCGATTCTTTATTCATTCATTTTATAAAAAAATTAAAAGAACGCTCATGTGCAGCACATGTGCCGCCACCGCACGCGCACTGCACGTGCTTCCCATCTTTCTAGCCGCCCGCCACGTATTGCCATTGTGGCCGTCCGATATCGGACGATCGGACGACCACTGTCCATCGTCTCCAAGTTGACCCCCTTTTGGAAACCTTTGCCGCACCACCGCCTTTCCCCAAATCTCACTGTTCGCCGCATATCTCTGATAACTCCGGCCATCTGTGATCCTCGGATACCCACCGCCATCACCTCCGATCCTCGATCTCGTCAACGTCGCAATCACCACGCCCTTCCATCTTCACATGATCCGATCAAGCACCCATCTCCCTATTTAAACCCAACGCCGCCCCATGCCTTCAACCATCCGCCGATACACCCAATGCTCTAGGGAGCCTCCACGCCGGAGTTGACAGCTCTGGTGAAGCTCTCCAGACCTGCGGCAAGATCTGACCCGCTTCGTCAGGTCGATTGCAGCTCGAGCCTCATCTCCCCGCTGCCTCGCTCTAGATTCATGTCGATCCATCGTCGACCATCGTCCCCGACGATCACCTTCTTCAACCTCTGCCATCAACAATCTTTTACATTATCTCCAACGAATGCCACCGTCGCCAACGCTTCCACGACGTTCATCTCCGATAGTCAGTCGTCTACGCCCCTCTTGCTAATGCCCCACTGCAGCACCGGAACCCCACCTCAGCCATTCCGCCAACTGCCAGAAGCTCCGGTCCCTCTCCCCTTTCCACTCCGCCACGCCTCCGGGCGGTGTGCCCGAGACCCTCCTCACGTGCCGTGCACGTGAGAGAGGGGACTTCTTGCAATGTCGCCCCTGGATTAAGATTCAATTACACAACAGCCCTTTCCCTTCAGGGGTCACGTGCATTGCACGTGACCTCCTGAGAAAATTGAAAGCAACCGCCCGAAGGTCTACTTATTTGCACATCAAGTTCCACCGACAAGGTCACGTGCCTGGCACATGACCTGTTGGTCATTTTGCAGATTTTACACCAGAGTTCTTGGTAATTACTCCTAGGCCCCCTTCTCTGCATTTTATTTTAATTTTTTAATTATTGCATCGATACCCCTGTACTCCCCCATAGTTTTGGACATCTCTATTGCATTTTAATTATCAAAAAATAGCATGCTATTTCTCATTCAATTCTCTACATTTTGACATATTATGGACATTTTTTATGATTGTTGGTTAATTAATAATTAATTATTCTGTGGAAAATTGCATAATTTGCCTCTTAAATTTGCCATTGATTAACCGTTGCTCTAAATTCTCGAAAAATCACATATTGTAGAATTAATTGTGTTTGACATTGTGCCCACAAAGATTTGCATTTCATGCGTAGTTTGCCCTGTATAAATCATTTTGCATATTTCAATTTTTGATTTTTAATAAATATTAAAACTAGTATTTTCGAGGTTTAGGATTTTTTTAAATCAATTACCTAGTGATAGATCTTAGATAATTTTGTTCCTTGAAAATAATTAGATTTAATATTTATTATAACTAAATATTGACATTCATTCTGTTTGCATTTAAAAAATCATAAAAAATTTATATTATATCCAAAAATTCCAAAAAAATTACAGTGCATTCAGTTCATCATATTTTGCATTGTGGCCAAGTTTCATATTTTTTCGAACATTGTTTGAATGTAATTGACATTTTAGTCCCTAGAATAGGCCAAACTTGCTTATTGCATCCTTTATTGCATTAAAAATTCCAAAAAAAGACTGCCTTGAAAATCGTGCACGAATTTTGATAGACATAATTCTAGGTTGTTCCTTTACCTCCTTGTGTTTGACCTTGGGAATTGCCCAAGTAAAATAAACATAAAACCACACGATTAAAAATTGAATAAATATTTGTGGTTATTTTCTTGATCGATTCCGACTTCCACCTACAACGTACGAACGACAAATCATCATTTATTTTTACGCCAATACAACAAACACATATCTTTAACACAACGAATCTCAGACTCGTCAGTCACGTTACTTCCCAAGAACCTGGATGTTATATAATTCAATTAAATTATTTGGAAACTCATTCCAAATACTCATCCGTACTTCATACTATAAGACTTTGATAGATCCAAAGTTCAAACCCTGATTTGACTGTCTTCTTTGGAATATGTCAATAGATTTCCCATTCGATAACTGGGTGACAATATTAATCATATACTTTCCGAATATATATATTATTATTTCAAATTCGTGTCTTACTTCATAAATAAGATGACCATGCATGGAATTCATTTTGACCTCAAATCATCTCATGAGTGAGCTATGGTTCCTTCGAGAGATCATACATCTCATATGACTTCATATGCATACCAACACACTGTATATGGACGTTGGTTCGGTCACCAACCTATTGGTCTGTCAAATATGCATACTTAGCCATATAGATACTTATCTGTCTTAGGTTAAAGGATGTGCGCATGATGGTGACAGTTACAGTTCAAGTATTAGTTTATCTCAACCTCATGAAGTCAACTCTTTGATTTGATTATTCCAACACTTCCAAATCCCCATTCCTATGCAGAGGACCTTCATCAAGAAGTCTATTGGAAATTAATCTTTTGAGAAGGATTTCTATCTCTTTCTCTGATAGGAAATCTTTATTGAATATCACATGTTTGAAGTCAGCAGTGTCCTCCCAACTGCATGGTATTCAATATGGCCATGGTATATAACCCTAATTGTACAAAGGGACCTTAATAGTAAGTGCATTCATTCAATATTTCATTTCAGATGGATATGATAAAGCAACAACTTCTATAGCATTAATGAGTTACCAATGGCTTACAAGTCCAACAATCTCCAACGAGCCCTCAGAGCCATTCATGTACATCTCTCAACCCCATATTTACTGCATGTTGGTTGAAAACCTTTTGGGTCGACAACTTGGTAAGCAGATCAACAATGTTGTCAGTAGAGGCAACCTTGGTGATTGTGATACCTTTGAAATAATAAGTTGAAAATTGTGCCAAAGGAGGCACAATAAAACCATGTTGGACTTGGTGAGATCAATGATGAGTAAAGCAAGCTTACCTCTCAACTTGTGGGACATGTAGTAGAGACTGCATCTTGTGTCCTGAACAACATTCCATCTAAATATGTACCCAAAACCCCTCTTGGACAAGATCTAGCTTATGTGGACATATTATTTTGTATATATTTGAGGTCACAACAAATTTTAAATCCAAATTATATGATGTCTTCAAATTTTAAGTGTGATGGTTGCGGCTTGTAAATTACAATCCGGAATCAATGTTTGTTTATTTTTTGAATATATGCAATAAATTGGAAAATCTTTTTATTCCATATTTTCTCTAATTATTTTTGCACTTGAATACTTACAATACAATCAAAAATTGTGAATTTTCTAGATATTTTCACTAGAGTTCCTTTGTAATTGAAATTATTTTAATTCAAAGAAGTGCCTATATTGTTGCACTAGATCTTCTGAAATTGAAAATTATTTTTCAAAGGGTTTCTAGATTATTGTACTATACCTTTTGGGAAATTAAAAGTTTTAATTCCTAAAATGTTTGAAAGTTACTATATAATGTCACATACGGTTGAAAATTTGATATAACCTCATTAGTACAATATGTACCGATTACGTTGTCTAAAATTGATTCGGAGAAGGTGTATAGTCATGATAATGGGTTACTTAATTGGTACCTTGTGCCACATTTGCAATGGAAGCGCTCTCTGTTGGCATTATCTGTCTGACCTAGCTGTATCTGATTCAAGAAAATGCAGCAGAAGAGTCTTGGCATACTTTAACAACTAAAACTGGAACATTAAATTGTACTAAGTGAGGGTGTGATACTATATGGTAACATGACGTGCATAAAAAGATCAAACCTTTGTTGGGACCGCTTGTGTCATTATTTTAAATAGATTAAAATCGATACAATAAGCATGTGTCCTAACTCTATCCATCAGATTAATCATGAGAATATAATTCGAGATGATTAATCATTAATTTAAACATGACATGGACTGAGTCATATGATGACATCCATGGTCTCCCGTCATTGTGAAGATTTCGTCACCATGGGTTGTATTTTTTGGAGACGCTCATGCATAGTCATGACTCCAGAATACAATTAGCCATGGAATTTGGTTCTTCGTTTCTCGAAAGAGATGGGATGTACGCGTGAGATCCCAATATTGTTCCCCATATTATTGAGGCTCCATTGGATTGGACTGCAATGAAAATGGAAAGGAGACTCATGTCTCGTAGTGTGACTTTTGGTTAGCCTGCCTCATGCTTTTAAATCTTATAAGGGAAAGCATTTCAAAGTATAAAAATATGAGAACTCTTGATTTAAATATAGTAAATTGTTTAATTTTCTTAATAAAGATACTAAAGTGTATTCTATTTTTTTATTTGAGATGAAAATTTTCAACCCACTTAACAATCTACTTAAGGTCAATTGGTTGACCGGTCCAAATTACTCAGATTGGATCCATAATTTGGAACTCGTTCCTGAGATAGAATAGCATATATGCTCTCATCTATGAAGTATGAAAACCCTCAGACATAGGATGCCTATGAGTTCAACAAGAAGTGGGATGAGGATCATTCGATTTCTTTTTGCTACATTCTTGTATCATTGTCTAATATGCTTCAGAAGCGAATTATAAGCATTAAATCCGCTCATGACATCCTCCTGAATCTAAAGAAAATGTATGGAGATGTGAATCACACTCTTTCTACATTAAGATCCACTGAGGATATTATGAAGAAAGAATTTCTCTCTAGCTGTGCAATAGTTGTACATGTTAAAGGGAAGCGTGGAAGGAAGCATGGATCTCGGAAGGGTCCGATCCAAGAGAAGATGAAAGGTCAAACTGTTGATCATTCTTCTAATGCTTCAACACATCTGACACCCATAGATATGGATGTTTACCATCACTACTATAAACCATGGTTCTGGAAGAGTAACAATCTAAAATAAGTAAAGTCCTTAGAGGAGGATCGATGTACAACTCTAGCAAATAATAAATCTACATTCATCATTGAAACCAACTTACTTGTAAGATGAGAAGGAAGTTGGATTGTTGACTCTGGTGCTTCTGTACATGTATGCAATCAGTTGCATATGTTTGAAGACACCAGAAATCTTGATGAAGGGGAGATAGTCATCCAGATGGGATCCAATGCAACTATTGCAACAATCACCATTGGAACCTGTAAACTATCATTATCTAGTGGGAGAGTCCTAGAAACTAGAGATTGTATCTATGCACCGAATGTTTGAAGGAAATTACTATCCATATCTAAGCTGGTTAGGCATGGATATACTTTCCTTTTCTGTAATAAACTTATCATAAATAGTTATGGTCATTTTGTAACAGACGGTTCTTTAACACCAGGTGGACTCTATGAACTAAACATGCATGAATTTGTCATGAATGTTAATACAAATGATAACATTAATATTAACAGTAATATTAAAACCTATAAATGATTAAGGGAGGATGGAGATCATTTAACTATGATTTGGCATCAAAGACTTGGACATGTGTCTATTGATAGGATCAATAGACTGGTAAAAGATGGATCTTTGGATTTTCTGTAAGTATGTGATTTACCAACTTGTGAACATTGTATTAGTGGGAAAATGTTTAGGACACCCTTCTCTAAGAAAGGTGAACGATGCGAAGGTATATTCGACCTAATACATACCGATGTATTGGACCCTCTTTCGTCCTGCGACTCGAAATGGACATCAATATTGACCTTTATTAATGATCATCCACAGTTTGGTTTTGCTTCTTATTACATCACATACACGAAACCTTTAAAAGTTTAAAAATTTCATGATTTTGGTTGAGAATCAAGCAATAAAAAAGATAAAACGGATTTGATCTGATCGAGGTGGCGAATACCTCTCAGATGAATTCAAAGAATACACTAAGGAGAGAGGAATTATTTCCAATATCATACTTCCAGGTACTCCTCAACTCAAATGAGTTGCAGAGAGACACAAAGAACCATGTTGGACTTGGTGAGATCAAAGATGAGCAAAGCAAACTTACCTCTCAATTTCTGGGGACATGTAGTAGAGACTGCATCTCATGTCCTGAACAAGATTCAATCTAAATCTATACCCCAAATCCCTCATGTTCTTTGGTATGGTTCCAAGCTAAGTGTACGGCACTTAAGGATTTGGGGTTGCTTGGTCCATGCTAAAAACATGGATGCAAGCAAGCTGGAATCTCACACTAGCGAGTGCTACTTCATTGGATACATAAAGAATGATATTTGAAACCAAGTTTATGATTATAAGACTCAAACGGATATTTGTTTCTAGAGATGCCAAGTTTCTAGACGATGAATTCCTTAGAAATCAAGAAAATAATGAAGTTAAGGAAATACCTCGAAGAGGAATTCTATATGACAAATGAATGTCGAGACCACCTTTCTCAATGGATACCTCGAAGGGGAATTCTATATGAAACAATCCCATGGCTTCATAGCTGAGGAAAAAAAGCATGGAAGCTAAAGAAATCCATCTATGAGCTCAAACAAGCTTCTCGTAGTTGGAACATTCAATTTGATGAAACCATATAGAGTTATGATTTCATGCAGAATTCATATGAGCCATGTGTGTACAAGAAGCATAGTGGGAGTGCTAGCTTATTCATCATGCTTTATGTAGATGACATCCTTATCATTAGGATTGATACCAGTATTAAGATCTGGTTGTCTAATATCTTTGAGATGAAAGGTCTTGGAGAAGCCTCTTATATCTAGGGTCTAAAACTGTTTAGAAATATACAAAAGAAGATATTGGGACTATCACAAAAAGGATACATCAAGAAAATCTTGGAAAGGTTCATTACGAATAATTTCAAGAAATGCTTCCTTCCCTTAAGACATGGTATTCACATATCTAAAGGGATGTTTCCTCAAGCTGTTGAGGAAAAGAAAGCCATGGCCAGATGCCCTTACGCAAATGTTGTAGGAAGCTTTATGTATGCCATGATTTGTACTAGACCAAATATTTGCCATGTAGTGGGAGTGTTAAGTTGTTACCAGTCCTGATATAGAGTGAAACACTGCACTGCATTGAAGATCATCTTCAAGTGCCTAAGAACGACTCAAAACTACATCTTGGTATATGGAGATAATGATATCCAAGTCTTAGGGTACATTGATTCAGACTTCCAATCAGATGTGGATGATAGGAAGTAAACCTTAGGGTTCTTATTTTTATTGAACGGTAGTGCCTTGTGAGCCAAGTTTAGCAAGAAGCAAGACACTATGGCTGTTTCGACAAAGTAAAGCATTGGTTGCATAAGATGTAGCAACTACATTGGATGTAGTTAATGTTCACTCGTGGTATGCTAGTTTGTAACATAACTAGGCATAGTCGCTGGTGATAGAGTGACTAATAAGCTTACACATCTTAGTCAACGATTAGCACAATTAATATGGGGTTGATATTTGTATATGAAAGGCTCTTTGAGGGCTAGTTGGATACTATTGGACTTGTAAGCCCTCGATGACCCATTAATGCAATAAAAAGTTATTGTTTTATCATGTCCATCTGAAATGAAATAAATAATTGAATGAATGTACTTTACTACTAAGGCCCCTTTATGCAATTAGGGTTATGTACCATAGCCATATTGAATACCATGCAGCTGGGAGGACACAATTGACTTTAAACATGTGATATTCAATAAAGATCTCCAGTTTGAGAAAAAGATGGCAATCTTTCTCTAAAGACTAATGCAGTTACAATTAGGAACTACTAACTATAATCAACCCCTAAAAGAAACGTAACGATTCACATTTTATTTGGGGAGAGTAACCCCCTCATTGGACATAGGTACTTACCTCTAGACATAGCAGGTGTTGATGTATCCTAAGTATTAGAGCCAAAAATCCATGAACTTGTGCCCTAAACACCCATGTATCACTCTCTATATACGGTCGAGCTACAAGCGCTTGCCTCTGACCTTAGAAAGTTATTTTGGTATGCTCCGCTTCTCATTCCCCTTTGGGCATGATATAACTCGACAACCCGGGCAGATGGTTCCACTGTTTGAGGGGGTATAAAGACGCACAATAGGGTATAGGGTGACAACATTTATGATTTTGTGAGTTAAATAACATTGTTATCGCTTAACTCTGAAATTGAAAAGATAAGCAATCGAACTTTCACGGTCTTCATAGTATTGAGTTGGTGAATTTAGGTGTTTGATTTGTGTTTGTTTACTATAATAAAGATCTTTTTGCACGCTTTGTGCCTTTCTTTGCTTTCTCTTTTGATTTGACCTTCGTGTTCTTGTACCTTCCTCTTGTTTGGAAGATGGAAGATTGGAGTGATTTTTGTTTGGACTTCACGAACTTATCTCTTTCCTATCTAATTCTTTTGTCATCATCTTCTTTCACCCAGGATGACTCTCTTTCCAAGCTTTATTCTTTTTCTTTCGCTCCTTATATTTCACCAATAAATATGTTGTTCGAGATAGACTGTCATCTCGAGCATTCAGTTGAGACTCCTTCTTTTCTGAAGACTGATTGAGTTCCTTTCACATTTTTAGAGTCAGATTTAGATACAAAGGAATTGATGGCACCTATGGGAAAAGGAACCATGGTAGATCAGTTCGAGATCAACAACATGATGTGGCATCTATTTAGGCCATTCAGGCCCAGTTAACAGAGTGACAACATCAAGGATAATTTGAGAGATATGATCTTGGATACCAAAGGGAGAGATGACAGAGGAAAGGAGCTTAGAGGAGGTGAGAATGGGGGAGATGCTGATTAGAACATAGTAGAGCAGAAGCTGGCATTTAGAGATTCATACAACCCAAGAGTAGGATAATTGACAAATTGGATAAAGATTCATGCGCTTCATGGGCATTTCGAGCTGAAGCCACAAATACTTCCACTTCTCCCTATCTTCCATGGATACGCTAATGAACAACCTTATGTTCACCTCCATCAGTTCGATCGCATATGCAGCAAGATACACTACCATAACACCTTGTTAAAGGTAGTCAAGTTGACAGCTTTCGCTTTCAGTTTTATGGATATGACACTTTATTGGATTAGTCATTTAGGAAGGTTGGTAACATCATGGGATGAGTTGAGATAAGATTTTTTGAACAAATATCATCCATAGGATGATTGAATCAAATGCGTTCCCTTATAGACAACTTCTCCCAGATGTCCCATGAGCCTATTTGTGAAGCGTGGGAACATTTCATGGACTTTACAAAGAAGTGCCCTCATCATTATATACTAAAGATGAGTTTAGTGCATACTTTCTTTGTGGATTGAGCTTAGAAAATTAGAGGCTTGTAGACACCTCTTGTGAGGGTTCACACTTCAACATGGATGGGGACATTCTGTGGAAGATTTTTGAGGAAATGACGAAGAGTTCAACAGTACTATCTTCTTCCCATGGATTCCAGAAGCATCCTTCACTTCCCCCATGACCCTAAACATGACGACATCTCATGATGTTGATAGTATTTAGAGTTCTGATCTAAGTATAATAGGGAACCACCTATCCAAAGTAGATATAATTGAAAAGCGATCACAAGACCTCAAGAAATTAAATGTGACCGAACAAAGAATAAAGAAACTGCATAAGCTGGATGAGATTTCCAAGCATATGAGTTATTTGTCAGTACTATCCACTCCTGTTAGAGTTCAGGTAATGCAACTGATTCATCTACACCGAAGCACAGTTCTTCTTCAGTCTCGTAGAGTTCAGTAGCACCACTGTTGTTCAACACATGTACTACATGCAGACTCCAGATCAAGGACCACAACACCAGACTCTAGTACAAACAATATCGTACTACTCAGAGACTCCATGCTATTCAGAATAGCAGTTTCCGCCTCCACCTCACATTTAAGAGGTAAATACCATTTGGACTATCCAGAAGCACAACTAGACCCGTCCATCCGGATCATCTCAGTTGGGTTCTCAGGTTACTACTAGGCCATTTCTCCAACCTTAGGGAGGTAGACAATTCTAGCACCAACCACACCAGCCTCTTTATCAGTCTCCACCACATTTTCAGACATGGAGACACCGATATAAGTAGGCACAACCTGTGCCATATTATCAGCCATATCATCAACATTCATAGCCCTCGTAATGTCAACATCTATATCCTCCTCATCCTCAATATCAGTTTCCTTCTACGTATCATGAGTAGCTCCAATAGCCTCATACATATTTCCAGCCTCAGCGACCCCTAGTTTTTGAGCAACTAAAGGAACCTTTGGTGAACCCATCACTTGACTACTTAGTTCAGTTGATGCAAAACCTGAATTAGATCAACCATAGGCTAGATGACCTGACAGCCACAAAGACCATCATTCATGCTTAGGTTGACGCCAACCCTAACAACTTCTACTGCAATAAGGAGTAGGTAGATTGCCAAGATCTTTCTCCCATCATATAGGTATAACTGGTAAATTTTCATGTTTATCTAATGTCATTACTCTCATGAGTGATAGGAACTTCCAAACACCAAAACCATTGGGATTGGGGAATGAAACACTGATCGAGCTTCAAATTCTTCTTCTTGCATGGAGCCATGATCGAATGTTGTAGCCGACAGAGGAGCATCGCCATCATGAAAAAAACAAAAAAAATGAAGAAAATTTGAAATCCCAAAAGACAATAACATGAGATGCAAAGTCGAGTCAGCAATTGAGGAGAGCACACCTGTTGCAGGTCCATCTTCTTCAGTAGCAGATGGAGCATTCCACCATTTTTATTTTCCTTCTTTTGTTATGGATGGCATCCTACATTCTGAGTCTGGTTGTCCATATGTACAGGCTGATTCTAATATGAATAAAAATGTTAATTCATGTCCTATTCCATTTCATGATGCATTGAATAAAAGCAAGGCTATCAAAAAAAATAAAAACAATATCTGATCCTGAAGTGGTAGAGATTCTATAAACTTTCTTGAGATGCCACTCTTTAAGGCCATGGAGTACATGCCATCTGTGAAGAAAAGGAATGAAAGAGGCATGCATATAAAAACACTAACCCAAGTAGAATAGACCCAAGAGAACTGAGAAGCACATTCTGATCATGGTTGCTGTGAATGCCATCAGCAACCTCCCAAGCAAAAAGAAAGACAAGGGAGCACTTCTTATTAGATGTGAAATCTTTGAACAAGAATTCAGCCGTACTCTTCTTGATAGTGGATCCTCTATCAATCTCTTGCCAACCTCACTACTGAAAGAGTTTGGATTGGGGCCACTCAAATCAACCCGGATGATCCTTCAGTTTGGTGATCGATTGATTAAGCTGTTGATGGCATTTTAGAGGATATTATCGTAAAAATTCAATGAATGCAATTTATAGTGGACCTCATTGTCCTGTACATGTCTGCACCGTTACTCCATAACCTGATCATACTAGGACAAGCGTCCTTCGAACAATCAGATATATAGTTTATTATGGTACTTGAAAGATAACATTTCACTCCAACAATGATAAGATTATTATAGAGACGATCCCATTCGAAGCCATTTGAGTCTAAATCATATGAGAGACAACTTGAGACAACTGAGACGGAGGACTGCGATTTTTTTAACAAACATCAGAGACATAACTTTATTCTTGGATGACAATGAGACTAATGAATCCCTATGAAAAATGGAAAACCTAGAAAAATAGTTGAGTTTTGATCTTTTATTGTAGATGAGTTGTAATATGATGAGTTGATTGAGTTAGTTGATGGTTCACCCAATCAGAATAAGAAGACTTCATTGTAGATGGATCCCATGGAGAGATAGAGTAACAAAGAGGAGGAGGAGGAGGAAAACACCAAGTAGACAGACCCCATGGAGGGGAGGAAGAGAGAAGAGAGGCTCTAAATCCAACACTTAACGAAACATACAATCATGTTGCTACTAGATGACCAAGTGTATCCAGATACCTCTGATCCATGAACACTTCAAGCTGAAACCACAACTCTTGTTCCTTATTCCCACTTTTCATGATAATACAAATGAAGAACCATATATCCATTTCCAACAATTTGACTGCATCTATGGAACCACTCATTACCCTAACATTGTCAAGATCTTTCCCATTTTGCCTTCAAGACAAGGCTCTTTACTGGATCAATCATTTAGGGAAAGTGGTAACAAATTGGGAGGAGCTGAAGTCAGCTTCTCCACAAAATATTATCTTATAGGTTTTTTGAAACATAGGCGTCCCACATTGCGAACTTCTCACAGTCACCCTATGAGTCTATTCATAAAGCATGAGAGAATTTCAAGGATCCACAATGACATTCCACAGACCATCTTGGTCCAACACTTCTTTGGGGGATTGACTTAAAAGAGTTGGAGGATGATCGATGCCACTATGAGGATCCCATTTCAATAAGGATGAAGATATTGTCTGGTAGATATTTGACGAAATACCTAAGGAGAGGCCACATTGTCTTCATCTCGCGCCTATCAGAAAATGCCACAGATCCTCCACAAGAATGTCAACATGGCGACACTACACAAAAAGGACAGGTGTGAGAGTTCCAACCTCAACATCATTAGGAGCCATCTGTCCAAAATGGACATAACTGAGAAATGATCATAGGACCTTGAGGAACTTGCTTGATCGACCAAAGAACAAAGAATCTTGACAAGATTTACCAGATTATAATGCAACTAGAGCTCTTGGTAAGCTCAATCTACTCATGTCAGTCTGTGTGTCTCCTGCCGAGCCGTAGAACGGCAACAATTACAACGATAGAGTCTAATACTGCAATCGTCTGTCCATCATGTGTATTATGTGAAGGCACCCGACCAGGCAAAAGCACATTAGTTGCAACAGACATGGATGGTTGTCTTCCATCAAGAGCCCCGATCTTATTTTGTCGATCCATTTTTCCCACATCCACCCCAAATTCTGAAGATGAATATTGTTTGGAACAATGAACCTCAATTGACCCGTCCTCGCAAACATCCAAAGGGTCAATCCTTTGTCATTCGACTATACCACCAACACCAAGGTGGGAGACCATTCTAGCATCAGCCTCAGCAACACCAGTCTCCAAATAATGCTAACAACTGGAGAAAAAGATACCAGTAGTCAGCATATCGCCAACGTTAGTACCATCACTATCAACCGACTACTTCATATCAGAATCATTATCTCCCTCCTTCATACTACCAAAAATTCCCTCATCATTACTATTCTCAATGTTACGACTCATAGTCTCCGCACCATTGTGAAAATCAATGCGGTCCGCATGCTGAATCATCCGAGGATGCACTTGTAAATCCAATATTTGATTGTTTGGTTCAGCTTGTGAAGAGCTTGGTAGAAATGAGCTAGAAGTTGCATGACTTGATAGCCACAAAGAAATTATTCCTGCGCAGGTCGAAGCCAACCCCAATAACTCCTGTCATAGGAGCATGTATCCTATCATGATATCTCCTCCATTGAGTCACACAGATATATTTTATGTAATCTAATTCTGTGACTCTCAGGAGCAATAGATCCGTACAATCGCCTGCAACTACAAAGGAGAACAATAATCAGTGTAGCCGATCTTACATCAAGTGGGAATAAAGAAGAAGATCGAGAGGAGCCACACCAGATGAAAAAGACCAAAAATATAAAGAAGAAGAAAAAGACCAAAAATAGAATAACAACAGTGGCCGTGCCACATAGACCAAGGATAACATGGCATCAACATTAGTTTCCGTACCTACTAACATAGTCGAATTTCTAGTTTTTAGCCTTCCTCCCTTGATGAATGATTGTACCCCTTCTGTCGTTTGTTTGTAAACACTAATTCTCATGTAAATAAGAACATTACCTTTGGTGATGTAAATATTCCTTTTTCTGACGTAATGAAAAATTCTTAAAAAAATAAGAAAATTAAAAACATCATTGTTGGATCTAGGGATTGTTAAAATTTTATAGAATATCTTTCTTGAAATCCCATTATTGAAATCCATGGAGTACATGCCTAGTGTTAAGAAAGGATGGAAAGAGGCATGTACATCAAAGCGTCAGCATAGAAAAAAAGACACAATAGATATGAAAAACATATCTTGATCATGGGTAGTGTGAACAAGATCACCAATCTCCCATCAAAGAAAAAGAATTTGGGAGCACCTTTAACCAGTTGTGAAATCTACAACCAAGTATTCGATTGCACTCTTCTTGATAGAGATTCTTCTATCAACCTCATTCCCACATATCTACTCAAGGAATGCAGGTTAGGCCCACTCAAATCAACTAGAATGATCCTTCAATATGTTGATCGATTCATTAAGTGACCCCAAAGTTTGTTAGAGGACATTATTGTAATAATGCATGGTATGCGAATCCCAGTGGACTTCATTGTCCTGGACATGGAATCTGTCACACCATTACTCCAAACTCCCATCATACTTGGTCGATCATTTGTTAGAACAACTGAGGCGGTAGTTGACTATATATCTAGGAAGATAATCTTTCACTTCCATGACGACAAGGTCACCATGGATATGATAGCTGAGCCGAAAGCTACAAAGGATACATATGAGATTAGGGAGACGAAACCCCATGCAGAAGACAATAATATTGTTTAGAACATCAGAGATACAGATTTATCATTGAATGACATTCTGACATAGGAATTCCTCTTATGGGATAATTACATAAAAAGAACAATCAGTTGTTGTTCCTATATCAACAGGGAAATTTATATAGATGACCTGATCAATTTGTTTGAAGAAAGTTCATCCTGAATCGAACATGAGGAAACCATTGCAGATATGTTCGGTATTTTATTGTCTGGGCCAAAAGTGATAGAGGTAGTCATCACCTTATTATTAGCAGATCTTGCACCATCAACCAATACAGTTTCAGAAGTCACTAATAAGCCGACTAAGACTAAACCAGAATTGAAGCCTCTTCCGACAAATCTAAAGTATACCTTCCTTGAGGGTGAGCCAAACCAATATTTGATCATCATCATCTCGCGGTTGACCATGGATCAAGAATTTTTCTTGCTAGAGATTCTAGAGAAAAGCCACAAGGTTCTTAGTTGGAAGGTTTCAAATCTTCAAGAGATAAATATGATCCTGTGTTCACATTGTATCTACTTAAAGGATGATAGCAAACCATCCCATGAGTTTAGTGCAGGCTGAATCCTAATATCCAGGATATTGTCATGAAAGATATCATGAAGTGGTTTGAGGATAGATTTATTTATCCCATATCCTATTCGAAATGGATGAGCCCATTGCACGCAGTTCCGAAGAAATCCGCAATTACGGTGGTTAGTAATGACCAAGGAGAGGAGATCTCAACCCGAGTGCCTACATCATGGCGTGTTTGTGTGGATTACTGATGCTTGAACTCAACTACCAAGAAGGATCACTTTACTTTGCCCTTTATTGATCAAGTTCTTGAAATATTGGTAGGGAAAGAGTTGTTTTTCTTCTTGAATGGGTACTCTGGGTACAACCAAGCGGCTATCACCACAGAAGATCCGGTTTGACACCTATGCCTTCAAGTGGATGCCCTTTGGATTGTGTAACACTCCTACCACATTCTGAGGATGTATTTTGGCTATTTTTTCCAACATTGTGGGTAGTTTTCTGGAGGTTTTTATGTACAATTTCTCAGACTACAGTGATAGTTTTAATACATGTCTCTTGCATCTAGACCAAGTATTATAGAGATACTTCTAAGTGAATCTTGTGATATCATGAGAAAAGAGTCACTTCATGGTGATCGAAGGATTTATGTTGGTCCATGTCATATCCAAATGAGGTATGGAGATCGACGAGGTAAAGATGGATGTAACTGCTAAACTTGTTCCACCAAGAACAATAAAACATGCAAGGTCTTTTCTTGTGCATGTCAGATTCTATAGAGGATTCATTCAAGACCTCAACAAGATTGCCTGACCTCTCACAGAGTTGCTAGGAAAGGGGACATATTTCGTTGTTGATGACAAGGTCCTCCAAGCCTTCAATTAGTTGAAAGATATAGTCACTCATCGTCCATTCTACGAACCACTCAATTGATCTCTCCCATTCGAGATTATGGCAGATGCATCCGATTTTTCCATTGGGGTTCTGTTGGGACAATAGAGGTATGAATCACCATTTGTAATTCATTATGCTATCAGAACATTATACAAGGCCTACAAGTACTAAACAATTACAGAGACAATTTTGGTAGCCTTGGTTTTCACCCTCGAGAAGTTTCGTTTGCATCTTTCTTGGTTCTAAAATTATTGTTTATACTGACCACTTTGCTATCATGTACCTACAACAAAAATAAGGATGATAAGTCATGTTTGCTCTGTTGGATCCTTCTGTACTAGGAATTTGACTTGGAAATAAGAGATAAACCTCGAGTTAAGAATATGGTAGCAGATCATTTATCCAGAATTGAATATACAAAGACTCCGCTGAGCAGTATGTTGATTACTAAAACCTTTCCCGCTGAATCAATTTGTAGTGTTGCATTGCTCCCCTGGTATGCTGATATTGTGAACTATCTCGTCTTTGAGAAAGTTCCACAAGATTGGATGTAAATAAAGAAGGATAAGTTTTTGTAAGGTATTCATTTTTATCGATGGAAAGATTCATATCTTTTTAGAGAAGGTACGGGTTGCATTTTCATCGATGCAATCCTCAGGAGTACATGAGTGTCCTCGAACATTGTCATAAGCTCGAAGCAGGACACCTTCTTGGAAGTCGAATAGCAGAGGAAGTATTGCAGTGTGGCCTATGATGGCCCATAATATTTAAGGATACCACAACTTATGTGAAAGGCTGCATTGAGTGTGAGAAATTGGGAGTACCCATCAATTCTAAAGACTCAATGCCACTCAAGTTTATCCATATCTTAGATGTATTTGGTACTTGGGGCACTGACTTTATGGGCCCATTTCCTAATAGTCAAGGATATCAATACATCTTGTTTTCGTTGATTACATGAGTTGTTGGGTGGAGACTATTTCCGTCCGACCTGTAGATAGCCGTACAATTTGTCGCTTTCTTAAAGACATCATTATCTCGCTTTTCGAAATTCCTAAGATTCTCATTTCATATGGGGGGTAGCCTCATTAATAGAGAACTCAAAAAGCTTGTGAAGGAGTATGACATTGATCATATTATCGCATCTCCTGACTACCCACAATCGAATGGCTTGACTAAGTTATCCCATAGAGAGATGAAGAGTATTCTATAGAAACTTGTTAGGCTGGATAGGAAGAACTGGTCCCAATTTCTTGGTTCTATTTTATGGTCTTATCTGATTGCTTACAAGACTCCATTTAATATGTCTCCCTATCACCTTGTATATGGAAAACCTTGCCATATGCTTGAATTAATTCACAAATCTCTTTGGTAGCGATCATCCGTAATTTAGACGCACAAGAAAGTGGTCAGAACCGAAAGACCGATCTTAGACTCCTAGAATTCAGAGACTGTGCATATGATAACAACCTAATTTACAAGGAGAAAGTCAAACACTGTCACGATAAACATATAAGATAAAAGATTTTCGAGCCTGGTGATAATTGGGTTTTGCTTACGGCTAAAAAGAGGAAGTTATCAGTGGTAGAAAACCGCACCAAGCAAAATCTAATTAGTAAAATTAAAGACAATAAAATATAGGAGAGAGAAAAATAATAGAGAGAGAAAATGAAGAAAGTCGGCCCCACTCCTAAATTTTACTGTTCACTATCTTTATTCACTCTAGGCACGTGCTCCTAGATTGAACACAAGGAGGTAGAAAATCACACTTGAATTTTTTGAGTAAAGAAAATATTTTGTGATTTTTTATCTTGTTCTCTTATACGGTGAGAAAACTCTTTTTGAATTTTTTTAGTTTTTATTATTTTTATTTGAGTTTTTAGTTTTTCCTTTTTATTTAATTTTCAAAGGAATATTTTTCAATCAATTTATCTACAATGTAATTTGTGAAAATAGTAGAGGAATAATGACACTATGTAGTAGATAGACTGCTTGAGCAATGGCTCGAGAAAGAACACGAAAAGAAATCAAAATGGCTCAACAATCAAAGATCGAAATCCAATCATACTATGATAAAAAATATTAAAAAATCAAAGAAAAATAAAATTTAAAAAAATTCTACGATGATAGTATAATGTCAAAGAGTCCACAATTGTTCACAAAGTTCAATGTAGAAAAGTAGAAAAATGCAAACAAAATACAAGTAAAAAGAAATGGCTTTCATTCAATTAGGTCCCTAGTTAGCGACCTAATTGCAAGTAAAATGTTAAAAAATCCTTACACTTTGGTCCCTGAATAGGGGCCTAAATGTAACTAAGTAATTTTTTGGTGTCAGGTGTTTAACCAACTGGATCCCAGGAGAGAGTAGTACTCTCCTCACAAGGCGGGAGCGACATTATTGAACTGACTTCTCACAAAAATCAAGCACCTAAAACAACAATCAACCTATACACTACTATGAAGCAATGGATAAACATCTGTGAATTAAAATTTAGTATACCCTGCAAACAAGTGTATAGTAGACAAGAAGGTAGGGGTTGAACTCATGGAATACACATGGTAGCATGAATATTTTATTTATATATAAATAAAATAGGTATAGATGTATATATGTATGCACACTATCTACTTAGGTTTTTGTAGGTTTTTATTTTTTATTTTTTATTTTTTATTTATTTAATTTGAATTATATATTTTTTGATGTTAAAATAACTATAAAATATTTATGATAATGATTAATATTATAACTTATGTATATAATTAAAGATATATACACTACAGGGTAATTTAATTATAAATATAAGTAAAAATAGTCAAAAATAGTAAAATAAAATGTTTTTGGTATTTTTTATATTTTTATACTATTTTTTGTGATTTTCAAGTACTTTTGCTAATTTTTAGGTATTTTAAAAGTCCAAAATATTCCAAATCAGGGATCAAATAAAGTCCGAATTTATTTGGGGTTTAAAAATAGCAAAAAGCCTCCAATTTTTGCGAATCAATTTTAATATATACTAATATTATAAGTAAAAATACCGAACAGAAAGGAATATTTTTGAAACATTTGAAGATATTTTTTTATTTTTATATGATTTTGGTGCTTTTTAATTTTTTTATCATTTTCTTTTTCTATTTTATGGATTTTTTGTCCAAAGTACTCAATATTATAATGAACACATACTATTTGTTTGGGATTTTATAGATGATTTTATTATTTTTTTTTGAATTTTTAAAAAAAACAAGGAATAAACCATGCTATTTTGATTGTTAATAAATAAGGAAAATGGCTAAAATGAAAAACATAAATATCATGAATGAGAATGCAAGAAGGCATTTAACCCTATTTTGCATGATTTTTGGAGTGCTGATGACATTTTTAAAATTAGACAAAAATGCAAAAAATTACATGAACTAGTAGGGTAAATTTGCAATTAAAATAAAAGTTAGGGTCTATAATGCAAAATATCCAAAAGTTTTGAACTAATATTAAAGCTTTAAATATTAAACAACACTTAAAAACATGGAGGAGTTTTCTTACAATTTACCAACATACGTAGGCCGTCACGAGTTGTGACGTGGTAAGGGATTAAACTGCAATATTTAAAATGCTCAAGGGTTTACATGGCCACCAAGTCTTGTTCTTGACTCAATATATACAATACTAGATATAAAATACAAAAAATACGGTGGGGGTCATTGCAAATATACCACTAAAGCACTTTTACTCTGACCGTAGGGGATGCATCCACGTGGCAGATCCAACGGTTGTCCTTGCTCACCCCTTCGACAAGATTCAACGGTCTAGATTAGATCTAGATAACTGTTATTCATCGGAAAATTCAGAGCTGGATAGGAAAAACAACTAAAGAATTGTTCGTCGATGAGATTTGATTCTTTGTTTCTTCGTGATTTGATAGTAGAATGCTCCTCTGACAAGCCAAGCAGTGAGCTGAGCTTACTCCGCGTGCAGGGGGGTTCCTCGAGAGGGCACAATGGGGCTCGACGACCCCTGATGGCTCTAGATGACCTAGATTTTGTTCAGGTACTGCAACCGCTCTAGGAGGGTCCTTTGGGACCAAGACCTGAACCAATAAGTAAGGGCGAACGTGGGCTCTTCCCTCGGCTCGTCCTTGAGGTTGAGTGTAGTGTGGATGAGGTGAGAGATTGAGCTCTGGAGATAAGTGATGGGTGGAGCTCAGATTTGCCAAATCTTAGTAAGATCTAGGTTGGCAGGGATGACACGAGATGAAGAACGTGATAAGGGTTGAGAGGGTGTGAAAATAGAGTCTAGTGATGGTCGAAAACAAGGGGATTTTGGACAAAAGCCTAAGTTCCATGCCTATTGAGATTTATGAATTAAACATAAACCTACTGGTCGACCACTAAATTAAATGCAGAAATAAAAACTAGGGATTAAATATAACCTAGAATGCGAAAGAAAAGGGCTCAACTCGGTTGGGTGGCCGAGAAGTAGAACCTCAATGGCGGTACGTCGGAGGTGGTTGGATACACCTAATCCCGACCCTCCTCGCTGTGGATCCCTTCCACACGTTGCTTTCACCTTCGCTAAGAATATTAGATGGACCCGAGGGGATACAACTTGAGAGAGAACGATCAAACCTTCTAAAGTATTTGAAAGGGGGGATTTTAGAGATAGGCGACTGGGTGGCTTTCGAGGGTAGATTGCGTGCAATGTGAGAAGGGTTGGTGGAGGTTGAGTGGAAATAGGGAGAATTTGGGAGTATCATGAAGTTTAGACACAAGCCAGACCCTAGGGCAGGCAGTTCACCCTCCAGTCAACAAACAGAGGCTCCTGGTTGGTCCATGTGGACTAACTAGGAAATTCCAAGGCAAAATTGCCTTGGAAAATGAAAAATAATTAATAAATAAATTATTTATTTCTAGTTTATAAAATAATAACTGTTTCTAATTTTTTAGATATTAATGCCTATTTTTATTTATTTTTGTAAAGAGATTTATTAAAAGTTATTATTTACAAGTATAAGTATATTGGCATATGTTTGGAATATTTTATTTTTATTTTGTATTTTAAATTTTATTATTTTATTTACTTAATTTTTATATTTATAACTTATTTACATACACATAAATATATTTTTATTATATTTTTCTGATATAACATGTACACTTAATTAATTATAGGTATAAATTACATAGGTAAGTATAATATATTCATCTATACATTTTGATATATTATTTTTATTGTCATGTATTTTTTATGGTTTTATTGTATTCTAAATATGTAATTTTACTACGTATAATGTTTACAAAATCATAAAATATAGGAATATAAAAATGATAAAAAAATAAATATAATAAATATATTCAGATGTATAGTACAATTAGGGTCTAAAATCCAACTTTTGCATCTTAACTCCAAATTAAGTGAAGTCTCCTTCATTAAATCACTAATAAAAATTTGTATATAATTAAAGGTAATTTTGGTGCATTTGAGTTCATATGGAGGAGATAAAGGTCTGGAAGTTTAGATTTTGGATTTTTATTCTGAGTGTAAAATGTACACTGTATATTATTTTAATGTGAAATAAATATTGTATTTTTCTGTGTTTTTTTATCTACAACTTTCGTGTACAAAGTTTATTGATTTGATGCTTAAATAATAAAGAAAAAATAGGTTCCAAAAAGGTAACTATTGGACTATATTTTTAAGGTTTTTAGACTGTGTGATATGTACAATCGGTCTCCCCATCTCCCCCTACATTATTCCTTGTCGACTAAGTCATCATGATGTATGAGTCTCGTGGGCTAGGATCATTCAACACCTACGGTGTCTCGTTTCCCTTTCTTTTCTTTCTTTAATATTTAATTTTGGAATTAAATATAATAAAGGTACACTATTTTATATAATATTTTGTACAAATTGTCAGGTGTTTATTTTAACAAATTATTTATATATACTTGCATTTAACTAGGGATTTAAGGCCAAAATGAAAAAATAAAGGTGATGAAATGGATGTTCATCAGTAGATCTAAAGATTGGAGTTCTGCGGGCTTAGAGTGCAAATATTCCATCGTTTGGGAGAGCAACTAAAATTAGACAAAGGTGAATGATCAAAACCATCCACTTGCTTTATGTAGCGGCATGATGTACTTTCTGTTCTTTCTGATTGTTCTTCTCCAAAATGGATCAGCGATGATGGATTCTTCTATTTCCATCGATGTTCTCCTCTTTGGTGTCTAACTGAAAGGAGGTGGGACCGGAAAGAGGGCTCTTCCCCCTTTCGAGTGCACCCAATGTGTGAGGGAATTGAAAAAGGAAGGCATCAAAGATATGAAGTTTGATGATTCTTGGGTTCGAACCCAGGAAACTGCAGGTCGATGAAGACCTGATGCAATCAACGAAGATGGATCTCCAGATGATAGAATGATGCTTAAGATATTCAAGCGAACTTCCAATGAAGATTTTTCATGCTCAATCTTCAATAGAGTCAGACAACATATCATATAGTTTATAGTCGAATAAATTTCCATAAAAGTAATATCTCAAATCGAGATTGAATTGATTGAGGATTAAATTGAACATAGATTGGTTTAGGGAATGAAAAAGAGTGATTAGAGGAATCCAATTACATCATTAAGATGCCAATTGGGGCACATGGATCGAGAGATCTAAAGAAGAATGGAGAATGCTCCTAGGAATGAAGGTGTAGTGACCCTCGATTGTTACTTGATGGTGCAACACTTCATCGGAGCTGGACGCCACATACGATGGTGATGCAAGACGGGCGTTTCCTTGGAACTCCTCTCCTACGCACACTCTTCAATGCAGAGGCCCCTCCTTGGTGCTATCACCACCTTGGGTGGTGGAGATCAACCTGGAAGTTGGGTGGTTGGTCTCGTTATTTCTGGTGTTGGGGAAGTTGTTACGAGTGAAGTTCCAAGAATTATGTAGAGAAGTTGATGGGGAGATGGGATAGATCAGATGGAGGGCATTGAAGAGGGTTGTTAGTCTATATAATGGAGGGTTAAGATAAATTAAAGGTGGTAAGGATCGATGCGAATAAATTCTAGAAGAAGGGCTTATTAGAACAAACTTCCAGTTGCTGGTTCTTGAGGAACATGTTCCAAGTGCTGACATCTTCAACACCTAGTAGGCTGTAATAGGTGATTAATCTATTAATTAGTTACTAAATAGTAAATATACTTACTTAAATTAGGTATAAAAATGAAAATGTAAATGATTAATTTAACTAAATTATGGTATAATTTATTTGATAAATAAAAATATATATTATATAATATAAATATAATATCAATAAATTGGTATATAATATACTTATTAAATATTATTTTTATTTTTAATTTAATAATTTAATGGATAATATATTTTTTATATTTTAATAATTAATAAAAAATAATGCTTGTATGAATTTTTCTAAATTTTAATTAATTTAAGTATATAAATAAATACAAGTATAAAATGACATAGTTTAATTTCATATATAAATTAGGGATTTTGATTTATTTAAAATACTAAATAATGGTGAAAAATTATGAAATAATTTATGCACAATCTAACCATTCAAGAAATTAATAAAAAATTATCAAATCAATAAATTATTAATAATATATTTTGAATAAAATAAATAACCCTGAATCCTAGTTGTCATTACTACCCAAAATTGACATTTTGCAAATAAACTCCGATTTTAGTGAAATAAGATTCACTAATTAGATAATATTATTTTATGTACTTTAAAGGTGAGTAGAGTGAAATTAGAGTTCATATGATAAAGCTATAATCTTCAGAAGTTGAGAAATTGACAATTTCAAAGTTGGATTTCTTGTCATATATACATGTTAGGATTTTTCTAGGATTTTTATATATTTATAAATATTTTTTGAAATAATAAGAGAAGAGTTTTATGAAAATTATATACACATGAATTAATTAAAAATCATTGATGTTTTAATAAATAATTGATAATTAATGAATAATATGTGCAGTATATAATTTTTTTGTATTGTTCTTCCTTATCTCCCCCTACTTTATTGTTTGCCAACCAATCCATGCTGACTTGGTCCCAAGAGGTTAGGTTATATAAATATATCCTTTAATTTTTTTACATTTATATTTTATTTAGTCAAACTGTAAATTATACTTATTTATAGTATACCTTCTTTTTTATTTTCTTTCTTCTTATTTTTTATTTATTTACATGTTTTTAATGCATAAAACTGTATTCTTATTTGTGAATGATATTTTGATAATAAATGAGAATTAATGGGTATTTACATGCATTTATTAAAGATTTTAAAATAAAATACAAAAAAGTTAATGAATCATGGATTCATCAACCCGCTATACTTAAACTTTGCTAGTCCCTTAGCAAACACTTATTTGAAAAATAATGGGAAAAAATAAAGATAGTTAGAATGAATTTGTTTTCCTAAACCAATTCATGATAACAGAAAAAGGACGGAACTTGGTTGGGATTAAAACAAGCATTTTGTCAGAGTCTTAATTAGTATTTTAATACAACATTCCTCAAGTTTAACAAATCCTTATTTAGGTTCACTGCAACATCCAGCTCAAACCCAATTATCCATATCGCTAACTCTATCAATGTTGAATTCAATTTGTACGGTGTGTAAATTGTGTTAGTTCTTCCTGCTTAAAGAAGAGAAGAAACCACCCATCCTAATAATACACTCCCATTGGTTCCTCACCTAGAATTCTTTCCTCGAGGAGGATGGTATTTCCTTCTAAGGTCAAGTCGTGATGTGTCCACCATTGAGTAGAGAGAGAATGTAGTAGAATGAGAAAAGAACTGAAGTGTGACCAGCATAGTCACTTCTCCTTATGAAGCCCAGCCGGTGTAGCTAAGTCTCTATTAAGATGCACAGGCTTTTTGAAAGCTTGGACCATTGTGATCATATTTGGTATTTGACAGTTTGCATTTTTTGTTAGACTTTGTAATGTTTCTTGAACCGCATCGATCTTTTCTGCCTTGAAGAATATAACATCTTTTCATTCCGTCCATTTTTTGAGGTCTTGATAAAATTGTGCCAACAGATCCTTCCCTCATCCGAAGCTTTATTTCAACCCTACAAATTCCATCTTTAGACGTCCGTGCCACTAGAAAAGGATGAAAATGCACCACTAAAATGATTTGCCTTTTGCAATCCTATGCAAGTTGAGCTATGTGGCATATGTCCAAAATTGGTTCACCGATGAAGAGTTAAACAGATGACACCAAGTGTTCTACTTAGGCAAGTTTACGTTGAATTCCCCAATATGGTCTCATGGTCCTAAAGATTTAATTTAAAGACCTTAAAAGTCTAAATTCCAATTCCTAACTAGGCTCTTTATAATGAAAGTCAAATTTCATAACGAAGCTCAATACTTTAGACTATTCCCGATCTTTAGTTGGAGAAATCAAATTTATTATGGAAAATGCTAATGCAAATGCAACCATGATTTTGTGAAGTAATTTCTGAATTTTACTCATTTTTATGGATTTTAAAGATTTTGTAATTTTTATGAATTTCAAAACTTTGTATTTTTTATGTATTTTCATTTTTTTTAATAAAAAAACATATTTACAAGAATTTTACAAGATATAGACCAATATTTTATTTGAATTAAATAACTAATGAGTTTTATAAATTTTATATACAAAGAATTTTTAATTAAATTATTTTTACACATTGATGAATCCAAAATCGCCCTCTTAATAATGTCAAATTTATCGAAGTTTCGTTGCAGTCGGGCAAAATCTAATCGATCAAAAACCACTTAATCAAATTTTTAATTAAACATAAACATTAATTTTTTTTACTTGGGCAAGCCCAAGGTCGAACTCAGGGACATGGGCCTCTTAAGTGATTATTTAGACTAGTAATACTCAGCTCAAGTGATTAATAAATAGATAATAAGCCAACACACAAGGACAAATGATGTAGATAGACGAAAAACACTTTTTAGTTTTTATGATAAAATGTAATGCAAATGTAAAACTATGCAAATATGCCCCACAATAAGATAATTAACCATAAAATTATAGTCAATTTCAGGTTCAACAAATGAAGCAAATTTAATTGATGAACTAATAGAAGGTATGAGAAATCATTAAAAAATGACACTGTATTATTAGAATTAATCATCCAAATTTTAAATGTCAAATCAGGGATCATGCTTATGGATAGATACTGAAACAAGCTTCGAAACGAAACTTAAATCAATTTAAAGAGAGATAATATGCTTAAGATATTTACAAAAGAGTCTAGGGGCATAAATGTAAAGAAACTTCAAAGTAAATAGCCAAGTGTTACAAATAGGTCCTTGCAAGAACCTAAGTGCAATTAAAATTCAACGTGAGGCCTTCCCTATAAATTTCCCATATGCATGGAGGTTATATTGCAATTATAAAAACCCGGAGGGGCTAGAATGCAAATAACCCCATGCGCACATGATGTGCACGTGCTTAGAAGACCCATTTGAAATATGGAGAAGTAGGCGGGGCACCCCTGCAATTTTCCAACCCTCACGTAACCATAGCACGTGAGGCTAGGCTCGGAAGAAGGCTCAACATCGATGCTTGGCTCGGGAGGCTGGTTGGAGGCTCGGGCCACGTTTCGTCAGTTGGTGCTCTAGTTTAGCTTGGGCGCCCCGTGCCTGGAGGCTATAAGTGGAGGCTTGGTGACGAATGCTGATGACCTACCCTTTTAATGTTGTCGGATTGACTAGTGCGTTACAGTCGGATAGATCCACGTCGATCAAAAATAACCGCACAAATCGAATAAATCGTCGAATGAATTAATGCACGGTTTGATGTTTATTTAGCCTGGGCAAGCCCCAGGGTCGACTCAAGGAGGCAAAGGAACAACTCAGGATCAAGTTAGATGGATTAGATTGTGGTTTTCCATGTGGGATTCTTTAAATATTTTTTTAATGCAATATAAATGCCAAATGCAATATATGAATGGACTAGGTTATTAAGAAAATCAATAAGTTAGCCCAATTTAATTTTAATATAAAATTAGTCCAAATTGGCCAAATTATATTTTTTTCTGTAAACCTAATCCAATGATGAATGCAAATGTATTTTTTTTTGGAATTTTTGGATTTAAAATGCACACATGAAAAATACAAACTTTTTAGGGATTTTTATGCAATTTTTCATGCAAATAATATGCAAAAATTATGAAAAATTTACTGAAAGTTAAATATGATGAAATGAAGTTACACTAATATTTTTGGAATTTTATGACACTTTTTGATTTTTTGTATGAATATTTTACTGAAAATAGAGTGACTACGGGTATTTAATTTCTAATAAATTCACGAAATCAAATTATCCAAAGATTGATTTATCACAAATAGATATTTTGACAAGGAATTCAGGAGACTTGAAATTTCTCAAAAATATTATTCGTGTAATTAACTAAAAATCAATTACAGAAATCACCCTAGAATTTATTTTGTGCAAATTACAACTCTTAATTGGACGAAACTTGGACAGTAATTAAAACACGCTTAGAGGCATCATTCACAATATTTTCACAATTTTTGTAGTAATAAATGAACACGTGCGAATTTCAGAGCTTAAATGGGCAAAATATCTTTGATTTTCACTCTCTGGTTTTTAATAAATTATCTTATGCTCACAAAAATAGAAATAAATAGCCCAAAGATAAAGAATTAAATGCTCTAAAACATGCCATTTTTATTGAATAAAATGATGCTAAATAACTGTCCAAATTAAGATGACAATGCAGGGGTATTCGTGCAATTACAGAATCAAAATGAATGAACTGAAAATGTGAAAAGGGACTGTTTTGTAATGAAATAAACTTATAGGGAAACTCATGCAATTTTTACAAAATAAATAAATAAATGCAATGACCTTTTTCTTCTCTCCCACGCAGGGCACGGCTAGGGCACAAGGGGGCGTTGGCGGCGGGGCGAGCGCTTGGGGTGCGCACGGCCGCGAGAGGGCCGCGCGGGCGACGGGCGTACGTGGCAAGGGGCGCGCGGGGCGGCGCACGGCCGGCCACGCGCGGGCGGAGATGGCGAGGTGCGGGAGGCGGGGTTGGCTGCGCGAGGAGAGGCACCGTGCGGTGGCTGGGCGCAGCTAAGGCGGTCGGAGGGGAGATCGGGCGGCTGTGCGCGGCGGAGGGAGCGCGCGGGGCCGACGGCTGTGCACGGCCTAGAGGTGATGGGCGCACACGCAGCAGCGGGAGGTGGTGCTGCGGGCGTGGCGCACGCGGCCAAGGGCGACGCGAGGGTTGCTGGGTCGGCCGCGGTTAAAGGCTCCTGAGGAGGTGCGGTGGGTTGGTGCTGCACGACTGGGGGGAGATCGGGGCCAAGGAGTGAGCTGGGCGGCGCCCAGCCGCGCGCGGAGGCGTGGGGCCGCGAACGACGGTCAGGGGCGACGCGCTGGGCGGTTGCTGTCCGAGGGGGCTGGAGCGGAACGGTGGTGGCGCCGGTGACCTGGGATGAGCTGCGGCGCTGTAGCCGCTGGTGGCTGGTGGCATGGTCGGAAGTGGTCGCTGGCGGCCGCAGTTCTGGAGGTGGTGGCGGAGCGGCCGCCGTTGGAGCACAACCGCACAAGAGAACCTGGAGTTGTGATTTGCTTTCATTTTTTTTTGTAATTAATTTTTTTTGTAAATAGGAAATGAAAATGGTAGTAAAAAAATGGTCGTGGTTCAGGGATGATTTGGTGATGGTGTGTAGATGAGAATAATGGAAGTGATGATGATTGAGGTTGATGAATAAAATGTGTTTGTGATGGTGTTTGATGAACAAGACGACAAATAGATGTTAGATAAAAAAATTTGAAAAGATAAGATAGAAGATACTTACCTGTGTGGTTCGCCGAAAGTGGAGCCGCGTTGTGCGTCTTATGGTTGTGGCCTCGATCTGACTCGGCAAAAATTCGGAGAAGCTATGCAGCTTGGATGCGGCTGCGACGAGGTCGATCTCTCCACCTCGGATCTCGCCATCGGCTTGTCATCGCTCGACGTCGAAGAAGGAGCTGTCACCTCACGGCTTTGATGGAGCTAGAACCTATCTCACTCGTAGAACGTCGGATGATGAGTAATGGAGAAGATGAGGTGAATATAAAGAGGAGGGGGAAGTTAGAAAATAGGTGGAGAAAGTGGAGAAGATGGGGAGTTACTGGCTTGGAGTGGGGAGTAAGAAAAGGGAGAAGAGGTAAAATGGGGATATAATAATAATAGAATAATACTATAAAATAAGTAGGCTACTAAAAATAACAATAATTAAAATAATAATAATAAAATAATAAAATCCGAAAATAATAAAAAATAAATCCGAAAATCAAAAAATTGGGGTGACATGTGGTGGCTCCAGGAGCTACCACATGTCGCTCCCAGAAAATTCAAAGATTAAATGTAAAGAAAATCAAAAAGAAATAACAAAAAGGGATTAAATAAAAAAGTGGTCAACACAAAAGTTGCTTATCTCGATGAGATCTACAACTTTCGTGAAGGGTCGAAAATCAAAGGAAATCATCTGTACAAAAATGTATTTTTGTGTGGTACCTTATAGATATAAAATACCGCATTTTACCTTGGGATTTTTACCCGGCAGACCCTATAATCTTTTGCAATTACCGCTACGACCTTTGAAACATTGTAATTCCTCCCCGCCCCCGTAAACTTGCTAACTCTTACCCTGCAGACCCTGTGGTTAACTCCCGTTCATTTAGCCGTTTAAATTAACCGGATTCCGTTATATTCTTTTATATTATACCCAATTTGTTCGTTAAATTTACATTTGAGTGCCCAGCCATCCTGCTCCTTCCCTCCTCCCCGTCCCCGTCCTCGCCCCCACCGCCCAGCCATCCTGCTCCCCCTCAGCCGATGGAGGCCCACCCTCGTGCCGTCGCCGCTCCCTGCTCCCTCCCCCCCGGCCGATAGAACCCCCTTCAAGCCCCCCGCCCTCCCAAGCTCCACGGAGCCCCGCGCCCCCTGAAGCCCCAACCCCCTGCCTGGGAAGCTCGCCCCCTAGAGTCGCGCCCAACCCCACCCCCCGGATCCCCACCCGCCGTCGTCCTCCTAGAGCTGCACCCGGCTCTGCTCCCTGTTCCCCCCAGCGATAGAGACCCCCTCGCTGCCGATGCTGCTCCCATGTTCAAGCCGTCTCCGCCGCGCTCCCTGGAGCCTCGGAGCCCCGCGCCCCCTAGAGCTCCCCGCCTGGGAACCTCATCCCCCACCTGCCCCCCAGAGCCGCGCCCAACCCCAGGAGCCCCGCCATCGCCCCCCCCCTCCCAGAGCCGCGCCTTAGCTCCCTGCTCCCCCTGGCACCGATGCTCCTCCCTGCTCTCCCCCCTCTCCAGCGATAGATGTTGCTCCCTGCTCTCCCCCAGCAATGGAAACCCTCCTCCCCCGGCCAATGCTCCCTGCCCCTCTCAAGCTTCATGATTTTTA